>BMAW01088934.1:3417-107567 GCA_019974015.1 Nephila pilipes | reverse complement strand
CGGAAAAGTTATGGAGATCATTTTTTGGGATACGTAGGCCGTCGTATTCATGGATTTCGAAGAAAAAAGAAAAGCGATCACTGAATAATATTACAGTGAGTTATCCCAAACCAAGTTTTAACTCTAAACATATGAATCGCCTTCGCATATATATGTTATAATTTTCAATTAGGGTAAGATGATTAGTTTCTCTTTAGTATAAAATTTTTGTCGTTAATAAATAAAAGTTTTAATAAATATCAGATTCAGTTTTATATGAAAAAGGAGTTTAAACTATGTAATCGAATGCTGAGTTTTGTATTTTAAATGTTAAAATTAAAGAACTGTGGAATGTGTATGGGTGGAATGTTATGATTTTAATCCATCTTTCAACCAACTTTATTATAAAAAGTCAAATATTTACAAATCTGTATAATTTACAGCAAATTTTGCATTTTAATGCATTTTTTATCATATTAACATTATTATTTCGGATTTTCTCAGCAAATATATTTTAAAATAAAGGTGTCGATAGAAAGGTTATTCAGCAAAAATTTTCCGTAAATATTCTGGAGAAAAAATGCTTTTTTTGCCTGGTAATTCTGTAAAAATTATTAATTAGCTTATACTAAAAAATTAATAATTAAAAGTAACTTTCAAATATTTACAGCAATATCTTATCTGTAAATGAGATTTTCTTATCAGTCATTTGTAGTTAAGCTCATTCTTTTTTTAGCTTATGCTGCACTTTTAAAACAATTTTCTGTTTAAATATTTCAAACATTTAAATAAATTTCCAAAATTTCTTTTTTGTTCCTGGATATGAAAACTTAAGAATCGTGAAATTAAATCTATAATAATAACATTCGTTGAATCTGCAGTATTAATCAACAGTAAGAAATAAAAATGCACATAAAAACACACCCACACACTTATAAAAAATATAACATTTAAAAGGGCAATAGGACATAGATTAGAGTAACGTATTTATAGAAAAAAATTGATTCATTAAAAAAAAATTAACAATTTTTTTTAAATATTGGTCGAGAAAAATTCTACACTTATATTAAAATAATTAGGTTAATGATTAACCACTTATGTCCAATGATTTACCACACTTCCCGGTCTTTTCTAACCAATTTTAATCTAATTTTCAAATAAAATTTTACAACAAAAGAAACATATATCACCACTTAATTAATGGCTTCCAAAAGTGATATTTTAATTATCTTCTGTTCAGCAACAATGGCGAATGTTGTTTCAAATAAAAAGTTCTTTCACTCTTCCAACAGCCAAAAGGCGAAATAAAACAATTTGCATCTTTCCGCTTTGTATATGATCCAGCTTGGAAATTACCTCAGGCTTGAAACAATTCCTTTATCATAAATAACGGATGAGAAAGAAAAGGTGATAAATAAGTTCACATTTCCCCGTTCTGTTTTCCCGCGTTTAGACGCGAAAAAAAAAAGATTAGAAGTGATAACAGATGGAATGCAATAAGACACTTGACAAAACGAAAGTTTTGTCGTAATTAAAATGTCATTTATTGTGTTTCTAAATCATCGTAGAATACTAAGTGTTATTTTCGTAAGCTCATTTCATGGAACGTTTGATTTAGTGTGAATTTACCGTCGGCTTTTGTATAGCATCGAATAAAAGAAAAATGCTGGATTTAAAGATTTATGTTGGAATGTGCAGGACATTTTGATCGCGCAGACGTGAATAATGAAACCTGAGTCGAAGTAATTCTAAAAATACGACTGAAAATTATGCATATTAGTTGCATGTTATGTTTATCAATTGGAATTCTTGGAATTTGATAGCAGTCGTAAAGTTTATTTTGGATGACCTTTTAAAATCTTAAAATTTATTGGAATTGCTTCTGTCGGATTATGAAGTTGAAAAAGTGGAAGAATGATAATTGAATGAAAGAATTCAAACTATTTGTGAATAAATTATGTAACATTTGAATGTAGATAATAGGGAAGAAAATGACAATTATTTACTTATTTGAATTTCATTTTGAGTACAGTAAAAGCTTACATAAGAATATTTCAGAATGAGTGATTTTGAAAATATTCAAGTTTTAATTTCCTTTTACATTAAAAATATATGAAGACAAAATTCTTCAGATATAAATTAAAATAAGTACTTTTTTGAAATCTAAGACTGTTTCAATTATTCTAGGATAGAAATTTTTAAATAGAAAAATACAATATAGATCTGAAAGAAAAACTTAAATACAAATTGGATTAACTCGCAAATATTATAAAATTTAATTAAAAGAAATTTTGAAGTTTTTAAAAAACACTCGAAGAGAGAAATTATAGCATTCCTGACTATTCATTCGTATATTCATTTTATAAGCCTTAAAGTTTTAACCCTACACAGTAATTATTTCATTAAAATATTGTTAAATATTACTTAAAAGATTTGTATATCACTTTAAAGAAATAATTATAATGCATTCACACGTAGAGAACTAAGGTTTTGAGACAACAAAGTAAGAGTAGGTCTTTAAAAATTTTCATTAAAAAAGTTCAATACAAAAGAAATAATAACGTGCGTTGACATATAAAATTTTCGTTGCAAAACTTATTTATAACACAGAAAAATTTGGTATATTTTTAGACAAAAATACATTTGGTAATGCTAATGATACTGATCATTATAATCGGAATTGGTACAAATAATTGAAGTCTCAATATATATATGTAAAAAAATCAACAATAATAGCAGTAATTTACAGAATTACATACGTAAAGATAAATTAATGTACAGAATATAAATTTTATCCAGATATATCTCAGTTATTTTTAGTAATAATTAAAACTTTAACATACGCATTAGTTTCTAATAGTTTTGGAAAATATTTATAACATAAATTTCCGATTAAGTTTTGGATCACGTAGGATAAAATATTTTATTCTGATTTAAAACTGATGAACTTCAATGAAAACTACTACATCAACAAGTAATCTATATTATACGAGTAGCATTGCTCAAACTTTCGTCAGCTAATTGATTTTTGATACATGATACATATATCTGATTTTTCGGACAGAATATTGAAAACATAAAACTGACTCCTTAGATTCTTTATTTGATTTTAAATTTGGATATGATTTTTTGGCTATGTAAAACCAATATACATTCTACGGATGACAGCTACGCTCTCGCTGCGGTTATCGCATTGCTACAAACTCTGATTATTTAAGATTCTACCATCAAAACATAACTTTTTCTTTTTTACCTGTGAATATTTTTTACCTAATTTTTTCGAAAAACTGCTAATTGTATTATATTAGTGTTATTACAGTCTCGAATGCTGATTCATTTATTATGAAATCTGAAAATACTTTTGCTTAGGTTTTTAAAGCATTTTAATCTTTACGAGAAAATAAACAAAATTAAAATTCCTTCTTGAAATTTTACTATTGGAAAGATTAAGTTGCGAAAATATGTGTTTGGAGCAAACAATTCAGCCCAATAAAAACTTAAAATATTTAGTAAGTAAAATAATTGACACAAAAATAGGTTTAAATACAATTTCAATTGGATATTCAAATTTTTTTGTACAGTTCTATACTTACAGTAGAAATGTGAATTATATTGACATAGTAAATAATTGTCACTTAATCTTCTCCAGTCATGTAAAAACATGGTGATTTAGATTATTTCGAAAATACAGATAAATTCCCTAGATTCTTGCATTACTTGAATTAGACCTCCTCTGGCTCCTTAATTGACGACAAAGCAATATCAAAGCTTACAGAATTACTGTTACAGAGTAATAATTCTTGGATTACAAGATTCAATTTCTGATTAAAGCAGCTGTCAAGCGTTTCGAGCATACTAAGGTGAAGAGAACAAAGAGTTCTTAATGGTGGATACAAAATGATCTCTTGTAAACCGTGAAAGAAGTGATTTATATCATTTCTAAATGAAGAGTTACCACGCTTCGCAAGCTGGACATCAAGGGAAATTTATAGCGACGAGCCTTTAACGAGTTCCTAGCTATTTATGAAGGTTATTAAGCTTTTTTTTCTTTTCTTTTTTTACAGAGCTGTTTTTTCTTGCAGTGTTGAAATTTTTTGTTCAAGATTGCTTTAATAAATGATACACACAATCAGACTCTATTATCTCGCAATAGTCGTGGCCCATGGTCACTAAACCGAGAGTAAAGTGCACCGCAAGTTGAAGTATTAATATAAATAAGCTTAAATACAATAACGCGGTAATACAAATTCAAACAACTCTATGAATTATCCGCGTAACGAGCATTTGCATCAAATTATAAAGTAACTGGTTAACTCGTGAAAATAAATGTATGGTCATGTATGCTATTTTTACAATATATGAGTTGTTTGCCTATTACAAAAAGCTACAAAAGTAATTAAAAAATACTTCGAATATTTAAAGAGAATTGAGTTTATTGCTTTATCTATCAATTCATGGCATGTTTATTCCGCGATATATAAAATAAAAAGTTATTAATATCTTATCTTAACAGGATGTCCAGAAGTCATCTCTCTCTCTCTCTCTATATATATATATATATGTGTGTGTGTGTCCAAATAAACATTAATTCATTATAAAATGCTAAATATAAGAAGTATTATTCAATAAATCTTTAAGAAATAAACTTATTTAAAAAAGAAAACACAAGACCTTAATAGCAGTAAGAATATATGTAGAAAAATAGCAAGGGATAGTTGGAAAAAAACCCATTTAAAATTAAACAAAATGGAAATAATGCTATGTAATATTGCTACTAGATCATGATTTATAGTCATATTAGCTAAAATGTATTAATAATACACATACTTAAATATATATATATAATTGTATGCCTCTCCAAAAATATATATTTGTATGTCTCTGTAAAAAAATATATATATTTATATGTAAAAATATATATTGGCGACTCTCTTCAACACCACTAGGAGTTAAAAAGTTTTAATAATTAGGTTGAGGAAGACGTTTTCTTTAGCCTAGTCGGTAAAGGCAACAAAAAGTGATCGGTCAACTTTTCTTCGAATCTACTAGACCAGGTTTCGAAACAGCCAAAGGCAATTCAAGGTCACCACCTCTCTCCTCCTTCAAGGGGTCGAAAATTCACTTAATGCCGAAATGGTGACCCAGGACTTGAGCACTAGATGACAGCCTAGAACTACTGGTTTGCATATGCCCCCGACGCAAAACACTGGCCTCTGTGTGTATAACTAAGGCAAGAAGACATAAATCACAACTAGTTAAACTCCGGCTTCGGCACACGTGTCGACAAGACCCACCACTCGCCTAGAGACAGCCGATGACGCTAAATGGAAAATTGCACCAAGCAAAACTCTATTCAATAGGAAGGTGATGAATATCAATTGCAGTAATGACTGGAAAAGCAACTTTCTGTACCAATATCAATGTTTCTCTTCGTATCATCATGATGATACCAGAGGGGGAGTATGCGGTGACTCTCTTCAACAATAATGTCAGAAGTTAAAACTCCTTAATAACTAGCCTGAGGGAGACGTCTTCTTTAACCAAGTTGGTAAAGGCGCAATAAAAAGTGATCGATCACCTTTTCTTCGAATCCACTGGACCAGGATTCGAAACAGCCACTGGCAATTCAAGGTCAAGAACTCTATCCCCCTTCACGGTGATGAAAAAGCACTTAACACCAAATATTATAAATATACAGTGATGGCCAAAATTGTGGAACCTTTTGGAAATTCTTATGTTTTTTAATTTTCTATGCTTATAGAAAATGTTGCGTTTCACAAAATGTAAAGTAGTATATATTATTTCTAGAGAATTTAATACTGAAATAAATTCAAAAAACAAAATTCAAATATTTGTAATACAAAAAAGTTAATCTGCAATAATTGTTGATATACATTAGATACTGATGACTGCAGTGAGTTACCTGTACTTAGTAGGGTATCCTTTATTTTTTATTACAGCTTCACATGGATGTTTCATTGAGCTGACGATAGTTTTAAGCTCTTCCTTCGTTATTACATAATGCCAAAAAATAATTATAGCTTCAATTAGTTCCCTTTTATTTGATGGGCACCTCATTCGGACAAGAGTTTTCAAACGGTGACACAAGTTTTCAATAGGATTTAGGTCAGGACTGTTTCTTGGCCAGGACAACAACACCATGCTCTTTGTACAAAACTACTCTTTCAATAATTTTGCTGTGTGGGAGGGAGCAGAATCCTGCTGAAAAATAAATGAAGCATTGCTGGGAAAGAGATCCCTAATGGAAGGTAGAAGTTTTGCTTCCAGAATAGAGTCAATATATTTTCTGCCATTCAGTGTCCAATTGATGAAAGGAAGGCGACCTATACCATCTGCTGACATGCATGACCAAATCATAATATTAAGTGGATTCTTCACGGTTGTCTGACTGCAGTCAAGAATGTATCTCTTCTATTCTACGTCTTATGTATTTTCGACCATCACTACTGAATACTGATATCTTAGTTTCATCACTCCATAAAACTTGTGACCACTGATCATCTGTCCAATTAATGTGTTCTTTTGCCCACTGTAATCTTTTCCTGCGCAGCTGCAAATTGAGATAAGGCTATTACCGTGGAATTCTACCTATTGATCCAACACTTATTAATCTACTCCTGATTGTTCTTGAACCTACAGAAACACCAGCATCATTCTGATCTCTTCTGATGGCCGTATGACATTCTTCTATCTTAGAGATATAGTATTTTTATTCTTCTGTCATCAACATATTTGGTGAACCTTTTTCGTCCTTTTCCTACTTTGTTTTTTATGGTATTTGTTTCCTGATTTCGTAAATAAAACTTTAAAACTACAGATGTAGTCATTGAACAACCCACCTGTCCTGCAAAATCAGTATAGGAAAGACCACTTTCTCCGTAACACAATAATCTTACATCTAATTTAGGTGTCAAATGTACTCTTTTATTTGATGTCATTTCTTCTTGTCTAAATATTAAAATTTTTTACAATTTCTATTTGTAATTTGATTATATGAGAAACGGTCCCCCCCACTTCTACATAACAAAGCGCAATAATGATTTGTTCCAACTATAAACAAGATGTCAGTTTCTGCTGCCATCAAGAGACATTTGATTGGTAGAACTAGAGCAGTGATTGGCCATGAAAGTTAGAAATTACAAACCACTTCAAACTGCGTTTGTTTCTTAGATTAAAGTACATGTAACTTTTTTTTATATTGAAAACATCTGAAAGTTGTTTCTTGTACTGAATTCAGTATAAAATACTCTTTAAAAAAATGATGTATACGACTTTGCATTTTGTGAAATGCAACATTTTTTTATAAGCATACAAAATTAAAAAACTTAAATATTTCCAAAAGTGTCCACAATTTTGCCACCACTGTGTGTGTATATATATATATGTAGACGGTGAGGTGATGATATTGTACATCCCGAATCTACGATGTTTGCTCTTATGCAAAAGGCTGGTTGTCTGGGGGGGGTAATTCCATTACTGGATACCATTATGTTGTTTTTGTAGAAATTCAATGATGAGGCTCGACTTGCTATACTTCGTTTATTAGAAGAGATGATGAAGAGTGAATGTATTTACAAAAGGAGATGACGAATTGACCAGTTCATCGGAGAAAAATAGATGGCGGCCTCATTTAACCCATATTGGGGAAGGGCGTTGGAATGCGCTCGGTGTTTGGAGTTTGCTTCTGACACGGTAATGCGAAGGAGAAGAGAAGCGGAAAGTGGAGGGAAAAGAGGGCGAAAACGAAAGGTCACTCAGTTTTGTTCTGGAATAGGTGGCGCTGCATGAGCTATCACATGACACTGATTCGTGGTGCCATCTATAGAGTATCGGAGTAACTGATTTTGCAGTACATTGGAAAATAAAATTAATTCTTTGATAATTAGATGGAAAATCCTATATATATATATATATATATATATATATATAAATTGGCTAGAATCGATTTAATCTGTGAGGAAGTGTTAGTAAAACAAGTTTATTGGAAGTATAAAACAATGATTGTCTGGAATAGCTATTATGAATGTAAATATGTTTATAACAATATCTTATATAATAATTATTGTGATAATAATGGCAAAGCTTAGATTACAGTTATATTTCGAATGTGTTAAATTTAACTGCAATATTTAAATTAATAACAAGGGTAAAACTTGTAAATTGATTCATAATTGGCAACTAAATATCGATTTCTAATTTATTTTTGTAAAACTTTTAACTGTATTTACTTGCGTAAATATAAAATATGTGGCTCTAAATATATTGCTTAAACTTGTAAAAATATTAATATACATATTAATTTAACATAGACATGATACTTATAACTTTCGTAATGTAAAAAAATGGGTAATAGAGAAATTAGATACTTTAATATTCATAAATTCGTAACGTAGATTTTTCCACTGTTAAGATAGTGCCTAACACTAAAAGAAGATTATGGTATGAAAATTATTTATTATATCAGAGTTTTCCATACTTTACACTCACATGATCTTAATGTTTTGCATTTGAATTAAAATGTATTTCAAATATATAAGTAAAATGACAACCAAGTATATTTGTAAGACAATTATGGTTTTAATATGCTTGAAAATTTCTACAAAAGTTAACAAAAAAAGAAAAATGGAAGAAACTTCGTGAAAAAATGTATGGGTATGGATGTCAGTTAAAAAATATACACTTTAAATAATTAATTATAAAAGGACTTCAATAATTCCTTTTTTTTTTTGGTGCGAAGAAATAAAAATTTTCAGGGATTTGTTTCTAATGCAAATGAAACAGATAGTACTAGCTTATATATTGTTAAAGATATATGTAAATTTTTAGTTCATAAATATAAAATTTGAGAGAGTTATAGAGATAATCAAAAAATAGAATAATGTAGCATTAGATTTAAGAATAAATCATTCGATAATATTCTTAACAAGCACTAAGTTTTGCATTTTTCTTAACAAGCACAATGTTATTAATTCCCATTAATAACATTTATATTAAAAAAGCTATTAAATTTTATAAAAAGGTAGGATAATTTAATTATAATTATAATGACTGTAAAGAATTGCACTACAATAATAAATGTTATTGTAAGAATTATAAAGAATATATAAATGAAGAATGCTAACATGTGATTACAAGTAATCTAAATATTGTGAAGGATAAAATTTTTAGAGTTTATGAATAAAAAGGTATAGGTTATACAGACTTATAATTTGTAACAGTAATAATTATATTAAGAAAAACTAATAAAAACATTGATTTATTTTTTACTAATTTGGCAATTAAATTATTTAATTTACTTATCGAAGCTTTTAAAGAATATAAATATTGTTTTAATGAAGAGAGGAAATATTAGAATTTTAAGGAAAAAGAGAGCACAAAGCTCAGAGATCTAAAAAATTCTGTAAATAACTTAGGATGAGTTCGTTATCTGTTATATTGAAAGGTACCAGGTAACTATCCTATTATTTGCATAAAACTTTATATTACTATGAGTAATAAACATCTAGTTAATAATATTACTTTTATTAAAGTTAGTAATAATGATAGAGAAATTACCGAGATAAAATTACAACTTTATACAAGAAAATAGATTATACTATGAATATTGTAAAATTTCTCATATCTTTTAAATTCCTAAATTTCATAATGCACCAATTAAATTTAGAACTGTGACTATTGGCGTCTACTCTTATATTACTAAAGCTGGCAAAATCTTACAAAATATTTCTTAAAAACTATTAATGGTTTTGATAAAAGTACAATTAGTAAAAATAGTTATGAAATAGTTAATTATGCAAGAGAATTACTCTATATAGATACAGCAGGATGGACCAGCTAGTAATAGTGTCGCTAAAATTTACATACAGCTTTATGAACAAAATTTAATAGACAACAATAAATTAACTATATTTTAAATATATAGATGAACTTATAGTTTTTCAAAATAAATTTATCACAGAATTTAAACCAGGTTTGTCCTTTTATCATTCTTATTTAAATCTGATTGAAACTGTTATAAATTCTTATGAAACAGATTATTTAGATGTTAACTTAAAAGTTATAGATAATTGATTTATTAGTAATATTTTGGACAATATAGAAATTACTTTTTTCCAATTCATAGAATTCCTTCCTTGATAATAATTTAAATATATATGTCTAAATGAATATGATATATAATTTTATTCTTAGAATTATTAAATTAGTTAATATACCTTTAAATTTCCAAAAACAATTGAGTAAATTCTATTAATCTATTCCTGCGTTAAGGCTGATAACCCAATTAATTTTTTAAAAATAGTTTTAAAGAATAAAAATTATAGAATAAACTATTTTTTTTAATTAACAATGTATAATGCTACTCTTCTTCCCCCCCTTATTTTTATTTGGTTTTGTTTATTTATTTTTTAACTTTGATATTTTAATAATCGTAGTTTAAAAATATTTTTGTAGTTTTTAGATGCATTTTTCTAAATTTAATTCTGATTCATAAATGTCGATTCATGAATACTGTCGTTGTGTTAAATATTTTAGATTTTGGGGGGTAATTGTTGGTCTAGGCCTGAAAACTACTTTATCAAAGACGTTTGTCGTATATGAGTTATATTTTAGTTTTACTTCTCAACTTTAATTATTTCTTATGTATTTTTTCATAAAACTATTTATGTTATAGTAAGTATGAAGTTTTGATTTAAAATTATAGATTTCTTGATATTTTCCTTTGACTTTCTCTTTTTTTTTGTTTGTTGTTGAGTTTGATTTCTCATTTTGCTATACTACTCGTGCGTCATTGTTTAGTAGAACTATTGTTGATTACGAATATTTAATTATTAAAACATGTTGAAGCAGAGTCCACTATCTTAATCTAGGAGCAGCATTATAAATAAATAAGATAAATTTCTTAAGACCCAAAATGCAGATGAATCTTTTAATGGAATAATATGATAAAGAGTATCAAAGGAAGTTTTTGTTTGTTTTAAAACTGGGAAATTGGGTACATATGATACAATTATACAATTTAACGAAGGACATCAAGGCTGCTTCAAAGTCTTAAATAAGCTGAACATTAAAAATCTGGGCTACTTCACTGAAAAGGGATACGAAAAGTTTGATTGCAATCGAATCAGGGAATTGAAGCGTTATACAACCCCTGTTAAATGTAAGCGTAGGAAACTCATAAAGGCCATCAGAAAGAAAAAGATAACTTATTTAAGTAATACTGATGGTGAACTTTACAAATAAGGGACCTTTTAATGTTAAATGTTTATTTAATTAGGTAAGTTTCTGGGTCGAAATGTATTTTCAGCTTTTTCTCAAAATCAAGATTTTTATATTTTGCTTCAGTGCTAAACATCGTATTGAAAAAAGTTACGTATATAATGTTATGAAACTTTCATGGAACACTCTATGAAAGTGAATTCAGGACTTGAACTTCTCTTATAGTTATAATGCAATTACTTTGCATTTTATTGATGATAAAAGTCATAACTTATCACAAATTTGTACGTTTTTTCTGTATGCTAAAGTACGACTTCCTATAAATATTTAATTTCCAGGGTTATAATTGTGAGAGAAACACAAATCCTAAATTAGATTCAATTCATCATAATAAAATTGACAGAATTGAAATATCTCTATTTAAATTCCAGTTTTGGTGTTTTGCACAAGTGCCATTTTACTGCTATTTTCATGTATTTTTTTAGCTGAAATATTAAAACAATTTTTAATTTATGCAAATTTTACATTGTATTTTAAGTTTGTAACCATATCTTATAATATAATGCATATAAAAAGTTATTTTCAATTATTTAAAAAAATCCTCTTCTAAGGTAGGAAGGATACCTTAAGAACATTATATAATTATACATTTTCCATAACAATTGACTCTCGTCAGTAATATACATTGTGTTTAAGAAGATTTGATAGTTTTCTCAAACTTTGTTGGAAGGCTCAGTATTCTTTGAATTTTATTTATAGTAATTTAAAATATAATACTTATTAATTAAAGTATTTTTTTGTTTTCTCAATTTTATTTTTATCTTTTCGATTTTAAATGTAATTGTTTTTTTTTTTTAATCTTTCATATAGTTTTCACTCTTCCTGATAGAAGGTATTGATATCCACTTCAGCTATTCAATTTCTATTTCTTTTTAATATGGTGGCTTTTTCTACAATTTGCTTATTTGATCTTGTTTAGTTTTTCATCTTGAGTAAGTCCTTACTTTTAATCTTTTTAAAACTCTTCATTATTACTTTATAACAATCTTATTCTTTGTTTATGAGATTTATCTTGCATGTTTCTCTTGGTTTTCATTGCATATTTTAAATATTTCTTTTTCTTTTTGATTTGTATCTTGGATTATTATTATTATTTTTTTTAATTTTCAGTTCTATAACAATTTTTAACGGTTTTTTTTTCTATATAGGTAAGTAAGGTCTGTAAATCTAGTTTAACCCAGTGGAAACTCTTAAGTCAGTTGTAGAATTAAAAATGTTATAATTCATTTTCGAATAGCTTTTTATCCTTCTATTTTCGTTGCTTTTTATCAATCTGTTTTTATTACTCATCTTTTTAGTGTTTTTTATTTTTTTTTGTAATTTTACTTTTCTTGTCATCATCTATAGCAGTGGTTCCCAAAGTGGTCCCTACAGACCCTCAGGAGTTTCCGATATCATTCAGGGGCCCGTGGAAAATTAAAATTGATTTGGGGTCCCGAACAACGTCAGGGGGTCCGATGAAGGCTTAATATAAAATAATAAAATTGTGATACATTTTTATTATTATGGAGATTTAAATAGATAATAATAAATAAAGTTGTAGCAATTTTTTCGTCCTGAGTAAAATATAAATATAAGTGGGTGCTTAAAATACAGTATGTTACTCAGGTATTGAGCGTTATGTTGTGAGCCTTTTGTGAATGAACATTGACAAAACTCATATCCACTGATTTGTCATTTGTAGTAACAATGGTGTGTATAATTTGTTATAATGTTATTACTTAAACTTAGTTATTGTTCTATTTTCTTCAATAAATTTAAGCTTTCAATTTCCATTGGAATTCCTGGAAAGCAAAGACAATGATTTGCGACGCAATTTAATTAATTCGAAATTGACGCAGCCTATATGACTGATTTATGTGTTAAATTTAACGATATTAATTTGAAACTACAAGGTGCCCAATTAAATTTATTCAAAACTAAAAGCTTTTTTTATACGTTTATTGCAAAAAAAATTTCTGTACAAACAAAACTTGGGAAGAGGAGAATGCTTTCAGTTTCAAATCTTTCAAAATTGCAAAAAATAGAGGTGAAGAGTTTCATGATTACTTGCAACACCTAACGGTTCTTCATGCAGACCTGAACCAAAGATTTGAGTACATTCTTCGCTAGAATATTCTCGAATGGGTGTTGAACTCTTTTGCGAGTGGACAAATTCAGATCCCAAATGCAGATGAATCTATGCTAGTACAGGCGCAGCTTATTGAAATATCCACAAATGAGGAACTTAAAACAATGTTTGAACAAGAATATTACAAATTCTGGTTACAAAAATAGATCTCAATTTTATATCCTGCATTATGGGTTATAGTACAGAAGTTGGTGACTGCTTTCCTGTCTTCCTATTTGGTAGAACGTGGATTCAGTGTCGTTATGAACTTCATCACAAACAAGTAATATAAGAAAATAATTTTTTGAAGTCAATTCCTACTTAGGTCAACAAAGAATTTTTTTTATTTTAATTACTTTTTATTAAATTATTACAATTAATATAAATATGTATATACATATGACAGATTCACAATATTAAGTGGCAAAAGAAATTTTTTTCCAGCAATCTACATGCTTCGTCACTGACGGTATTTATTCCTAAATTTATATCCTGCTAAACATCTTATAAAAGAGAAAATTTTTTCTCCCATATAAAACTAAAATTAATTATTTGAAAATCAAATAAAAAAATTTATGCTTCGACGAGATTCGATCCGAAGTCATGAAGATTCTACGCCGACACTCTAACAACTTTGCCATTGCAAGACAGATGACATGGTAAAAGCATTGGCTGGTTTCTGAATTCATCTGGTAAATTAATTGGAATACAGTTTAGCCCAACCACATTGGCGAAAGGAATTATTTGGCGGTATTTTGCCAAATGTGGCTACCCTGGTCCGCTTCGCGGACTTAACGTTCAGCCAAAAAAAAAAAAAAAAAAAAATGCTAAGTTTTGCAATTTTTGAACTGCATTTTCACCAATTTTAATTTAATTAATGAATTAATATTTGAAAAAACTGTATTAACATCAAGTGTCATCCACTACAAGTTTAAAAAAAATGCATTTGAACTTGAGCGGATGAATAAAAAGTATTTTATTAACGATTGAAAATTTGAACAAGATCTATATAGGGAGCGTGAGCTAATAGTAGGGATTTTAAAAAAAGAAGTCTATTAGAAATTAGTGTTTATGGGGATTTGAGGTTGCTACTCACAAACATTGATCCGAACATAAATACACTCATAACGTCTCCTCAAGTTTATCCAAGTCATTAATTTTTAAACTTTTTTTTTATTTTCAACAAAAGTTATAATTGCAATAAATATTTCATCAACAAAATGTTTTTTTTTAATTTTTATTTTTGTACTATGCATTTATGTATCTTTTTCACTGGGGGTCTGTGGGAAAGTTTTTGACTATAAAAAGGGGTCTATGGGTCAAAAAAAGTTTGGGAACCACTGGTCTATAGGTATAGTATTCGTTTTGGTTTGATTGTATTTTGTGATGATAGTTTTATAAAAATCTTACACTGTTATACTTATTCATTAGAGTATTTGAAATCATGCATACAAAAATAAATTAGATTGTTTAGAGTTAGAATTTTAATTCTATTTTCTAAATAACTTTTTGATAACTTTTAACTATGACAATTGTTTTTTTTTATCTCATATTTATTTCTTTACTAATTTTATTTAATTCATGTTCAGTTTACTTCTGAATTTTTCCTTTTTATGTGAATTACCATTTTCATTATATATATATATATATATAATTTTTTGTTGTAATTCATGATTAGATGCGGAAATAGAAAGCTATTTCTTAAGTGCACTGAATTTTATAATTAGTTGCATATTCTGAAAATTCAAATTTTACCATTTATACCTTTATTTAGTTAAAGGAAATCTTACTGCGTGGTATTTCTTTCCCTTCACAATTTTAAGCAAGAGGTCAAACAAAATTCTCTTTACTTTCGAAATTGTATTATTTCACAAATTTTGTGCTATACTGAAATGAAATAGTTGATTGTAGCCTTAAGTTGAAGATCTGTTACATTTGCAACAATCATAATTGAAAAAAAAAAAAATTCATGGGAAGAACATGGCTTTAAAATTTATTGCAAAATGCTGTTATAAGCCTTAAAAACTGCCCTGATGTTAAAAATTAGAAATTTCAATAATGGTATATAATTAACAATATAACTGCCAGTAAATCTGACATATTTTAAAAATGCACTACATTTTAATTGTTGCTTGAGGAGTAGGTCAGAAGAGAAATTAAAGAAGAAATTCTTTTTTTGATAGAAACACACGCGCGCTCAAAAGAAAAACGATTTGATATTTATTGACCTTTAAGTAGTTAAACATGTTTTAGGCATAGAAAACAGCTTAAGTTGACGCATGAAAGCAAATTATTTCTGAATACTAATAATTTAAATTCACCGAAAATACTTGGCCTTGCGACGTATACACTTTTAAAAGGTACTTGTTGACTTAAGAAGTATTTTGTAATTCGTACATTTAGGAAAATAACAGTCATTATTCTGAAGAACGATGAACTAGTAAAAATCTTTTCGAAAAAATTTCTTTTACGCCTTGTACTTTACCAAAGAAATATTTATTTGTTGAGGCAGAAGTGTCAGCTAATAGCCTTTTAAGCAAACCGTGTCAAATATATTAACCTTCGATATAAGCCATTGCAAAACAAAAGTGGGATGCATTTTTTGGCCAAACTCCGGTCAGATTTTTGCAAGCTTTGTAATTAGTTCGCAGCAGCGAAAGTTCATTTCAAATTCTGGGTAACGTTTATCTTTCGCTACGATCAGCTATTTGTCCCAGAGGTAGATGGTCTGGTCACTTAAATTGCTCCATTTACTTCTGAACAGTTGTTATTTTGTATGCTGCGGTTTTGTATTTTCTTAATCAATGTTTCGTATGCAAATGAGTTGATACTATCTTTGAAATGAGAAAATAAACGCTTCATTTATTGTTATTTTGATTGTTATTTGAGCCTTGTTTTTTTCTTACTTAAATTATTTCTGAAAGAATAAAATTTATTTCGATATGACTTAAAGCTTAGTCATTTTATGATGGATAGTTATAAATTGTTGGGAAAAAAAGAAACATTTGTTTTACAAATTTTAGATTCATTTATTTAAAAAAAAAACTTTTTTTTCTATCTTGCAAATAATGAATGGGTTCTTTTTCAATCCACATTATCAGCTCAAATATCTGCATTGTATGTGTTTTTCAAACGATTTTCAATCCATCATGAAATGGAGTAAGTGTATGAAGGAAAGGAATGAAGTTTCAACACAATTTAAAAACAACGATAGAAGATTGTTTTCTAGTTTAGACGTGTTTAGAATGGCCAGGAGCGTCCATTTGATTTATGAATGCAAATTTGTAAATTTTTATTTGTAATACTATTTCTCAGACCTGTTTAAATGTAATGAATAAATCAATTGTTTAATGAAATCTATTCAGAATTTTTACATCATAACAAAATGGATGTTTCGATCTCTTTTTATTTTCCTTATTTGGCCGTCCTTATTTACTAATTACATATAATGCATCATAAAATTTCTATGAGAATATTTAACAATGAATAGTAGAATTTCTAATTCCAAACGTTTTTAAATGCCTTAATAAGCGAGTAATGCTAAATTTATGCCTAAAAATTTATTATTAAAGCAAAGCAGTCATTAAAAGAATTTTAGATGCGTTTTGTTTCCACTCGTGTTATTGTCGCTCTCAAATTTAATCTGTTTTTTTTTTTTTTGCAACATACTTGGCTAATATTAATCTTAGTCAAGTAATAAGAACAACTCGTGGACTGTAATCTCCTAATTTCCGCATCACGTGTGGACCAGTTCAGAACTCGACCTCTGACTAGACTTAAATATCGCCGGTCGCATACCTCAAGATCTTAATCACTCGGACATCTCACCCATTTGTTGGCAAGTGGTCAAGGTCAGGAATTCACGGCCAGCGTTGTTTCCGTTGAATTGTGGGTTTGAATTTTTGTCATTAAAGACCCGTCGTGCAGCGAAGCTGATACACGATGAATCTGACGAGACTCCAAGTCCTAACATGGGCGAGATGTGGAAGTTTTGGGAGTGAAGTGCTCGAGTGTCGTCGTAATCACTTTGACCATAACTCAAAATTACGAGTCCCGTCATTTAGAAGCCCTCTTTTCTATTTTAGTGAAAAAATACATTGATAAATTGGAGATTTCTTAATTAATATTTCTGTTTGACTTATTTCCTATTTTGAATTATGGGTTTCTCCTAATTTATGGTTCTTTCTATTTCCTTTTATTTTAGGTTGTTGGCTCTACTTTTTACTATTTTCATTATCTATTTTATTTGTACATTTTCTTACATACTTTTGTTCCTTGTTATTTAAAAAGAAATTGTGTTCTGTATGTTTGTGTGTAATGTAGATGTTATAAGTAATACGTATTTATATATACACCCAACTCTTTTTTTACACGATTTTGAAATAACATGGTTCACCAATATACTTTTTATTCGAATTTTTTGTTCTAACACGAATCCTCAAATTTTTCCCCAAAATATTCAAATGCTGTTTTTACCACCTCTGATTCAGACACTCGATCAGGGTAATGTAGCAGTATTTAAAACGCACTGCATAAAGCAAACGCTTAAATATATTTTAGGTTCAGTGGAAGAAAGAAATCTGACTGTTGTGAAAGTAAAGAGAAAGTTAACGACTATAGATTAAATTACATATGCTTCTTTTGCCATCAAACAGTTGAGCCTATCTACCTTAAATGTTTGTTGGAAAAACGTATGCCAGCATACGTCAAAAGTGTAAGCTGCGCATTACAAAAATCAGCAGTGATCTGAAATTACACTCTATCAAATGCAATTGGTGGCTCAGATTTTAACAATATGCAAACGACTGACATCGAATAAATGATGCTAGAAAGCCCTTTGGATGAGAACGATTTGATCGATTTTACGACATTTTGATAATAAAGAAGTCTATAATGACGAAGTCGAAGATTAAGTTCATCTATAAACAGCTGATTTAATTTACGAGGGCTTGAAATTTGCTACAAGATTGGAACAACATTTTCTTACCCTTGATCCTGGCATAGAGATTGTATTGAAATTTCAACGTAAGTTTTGCGTAGTAAAATATCAAGAATTATAAAAGCAACTTGAGAAACAAAAACAAAAGCAGCTAATAACAGAATTGTAACAACAAAAAACCCGATAGAGGCCGTTAATAACGAACGAAATTCTTCATTTGATTCAAAGCCGACAGTTGTGCCAGACATATCTGACACATCTACTGATGATAGCATTTTTGATCCAGTTCGTAATAAACGTGCACGCTTGTTATCAAGTAGCGATGAATAATTGTTAGTTTTAGTAGTTTTATTAGTAATATGAATTTGAATTTTAAAAAGTTGTTTGCACCTATAGATTGGATTTACGCTGTACGTTAATTAAAAAAAAAAATTCAATAAAAATGAATTGTTTTTACTTTATAAATAAGTAATATGAATTCATTATTACTTTTTTGCACAGGTTTTAGGAAAATATCTAGTTTTTTCATTTTACACGATTTTTTAAAGTTGTGGAACATACTCCCAAATTTACCATATGTCGCATGTATTTTTTTACACGGTTTTCTGAGGAACGTATCTACCGTATAAAAAAAGAGTCGGGTATATTTGTTGATGTTCCCCTTTTTTTCCCGGGTTTTTCGTGTTTGTTTAGTTGACTCATTAATTACCCATTCAAAACTTTCTTTTATTCATGTGTAAAAAAGTTACAGCGTTCTTCTCCTGGTTTTTACTTTGACCAATTGTTTCCTAGTCATACAAAGATCTGCTGAATTTTTTAAACTGTATTTTGTATTCTTTTACATTTACTTACTTTTGCTCATCTTAATTTGTCGTGAAAATCACTTTTATTTTTATTAATGTTGAGATTATCGTGATTTTATTATAATTTACCTTTAAAGAAAATTTTGGTTTTTGTTATAATTTATCTTTATGGAACAGACTAGTTAATACAAATAACCCATATAAATTTTATTGATTTTGTTAAAACCATTTTACGGCCTAATGCCCTTTGTTTGTCTCTAGTTGATGTGGTAGTATATTCTAGGAGGACTAGTTTGATAGTTCTAAGGCCTTTGGATGAGCTCGGTCTCCCTGTCAAATAGACCTTGTGTTGTTTCTAAATGAGAAACTAATAAAGGAATCAATCTTTGATGTAATTCTGTTACTCGTCTCGTCTGTCATCTTAACTATTATTTGAACAACTTTAAATTTCTACTTAAGTTCTAGCACACATAACGTAATTAAAATAGTCATTTATGTTTGAAAATATTTATTTATTCTCTGATAAGGGGAATGCTCTCAACCAGTATCAAATATCTAGCCACAAGTACTAACAACTTCTTTAATATAGCAAAGAAAACGCTTACTGGAATACGATGCGAGTAACTCCTCCAAATATTCTATCAAACAGGCAGCGTTGGATCCTAATCTTAAAAATGTTTTTAAAAATATCCCGTAGACACTCACTCACTCTAACACTTTTTCTATCACTATTACCTTAAATCTCTCAATTCTCCGACACTTTTATACGACTTGATTATGTCTAGTCACTTCACTTCCAAAGCTTCCTCAATTCGGATAACCACGTTTCATTTCATTGGAAAGAAGTTGGAAACTTAAATATAAAGAAAGATAGAAACCCTAGATGTTTGTTAAGTGAAATTTTGAGAATAGTTCATTTACAAATCAACTCCATCTCCTAACAAACCCGATTGTTAATAATGTAAATGAAAAATTTAAAGATATCTTTAAATCCGATACTTCATAAATAGTATAAAACTCTATAAATAAAACAGAAAAATAAGCATTAAGTCAATAATAATATTAATAAATAATTTTTTTTGTTTATATTTCAATGAGGAATAGAGGAAAGTAATAGTAAGAAGTTTCCAAAATATCATGTTTAAATACTAATAACTAATTTAAAAAGCCGCAATTTAGAAATTTAAACTTTTCTACTATTATCAATGTTTTAGTCTAGGGACAAGGATATTTTAAATAGGAATGATAATACTGAATTTCGAAAATAAACTGAATTGGTTGTTATTATTAAAATTATTTACAATAGATTTCAATTAATTATTTTTTTAAGCAAATTAGCAAATTAAACTCGAGTTAAAAATGAGTCAATAAATCTTTTAATAATTAATGAACGAAATTCATGATACGATAATATTTCGTACATAGGTGACTGTTTATTAACGTCACACTGAGAAGCAACACGAGGGCTGTTGGCAGCGGACCTCCTAATTCTGGCACTTCCCTCTCTAAATTTTCCCACCACGCCTTAAACTTTCACATCATGGATTTGGGACCTCGATAGATTTCACGTGCATCAGCCCCTCTATACGATGGGTTGGGTGTTTAGTTATTCAAGATTGGACCCCACGACTCGACGAAATGCCTGTTGCAAGTCCTCGACCATGACCACTAGACTACCAAAGCCTTCATACATAGGTATAGAAATATTTGAAAAATACTTTCCCCCTATATATATTCCTGGAATATGTTTAGTTAAATTAGTATTGGGAACATAAAATGCTGTATCAATAAGAATTAGGAATTAAAATAAATGTTTCAAACATTTTAAGGAAAATCCAGGACTTAAAGTGTCATTGCCAAATAAAAATATCTACTCAAAAAGTTTCGTCCGTCCATTTTACAAACGTGAAACTTATTTGCTGAACTTTTGATGTATAATGCAAAAAGTGATAGCAATATATTTCTAAGAGTTAAGGGAAATGCTACAGCTATTGAGGAACTAAGGCTAGCGCACATAAGTATAAACACATTGAAAAATTAAAATTATGTGATTTTTTGAGGAGATACTTGTATAGATACAAAGATATTACAAAATAAAACATAAAATTAGGTAGCACATTTTAAGACATTATGCAGTATAAATATCACGTATAAGTTTCGTTTTCAGTCACGTATTGGTCTGTTGAATTCTAATTTCCACGAATCATAAGAGAAAGAAGTGATATATAAGATCAGTTTTAAAGAAATGATTATACATCTTACAATTAAAAATTAAACACTTGTGCATATCTATTTTTCTATAATTTTACAGAAAGGAAGATAGTTGAGCTCCCTCCATCATACACCAAAGACATTTGCTAAAATTTTCATCTTGAGAAAAAAAAAGGGTTGAAGTTTTCACTCAATGAATTACGGACAAAACAAAACCTATTAAAAGTAATTAAATTTTATTTTAAGGGTGAAGATGGCTATTCCTCATGCTGTCTTGCGTACGCCATCAATATACACACTTTTTACTTCCCGTTTAATATAAAATTGTTTTATGATTTGGATAACTGCACTCTAGATATATAAAGCTCAAAGATATTGTAGAAGTTAATTTAAATAAAATTTGACGCAAAAATTATTGTAAAAAAACTTTTATGGAATGACCGTTCTTTCTGAACATTTACAGTGTACTGCTCTATTATCTTTCACTACCACAAACTGAAAGATTTTTTCAGTATAAATTATTATTATTTTGCTTATTTAATCTGAACTCAAAATTTTGTTTCAGGTATGTTCAACATATTTTCTTATCTTAATATATCATAATTTTTTTTTAAAAAAATTTGTATCTGTCTTTTTAAAATTGAAGTTCTTACACCTTAACATCATTTTTTAAACATAATGATTATACTATAGTAAGTGATTTGTTTACCTAGACTTTTCTGAAAATCTCCTTTTGTTCACATTAAGTAATTGTAATATAATTTCAAAGATTGGAAGAGATTTACCAGTCTCTCTTTTTACTGATTGTATCTATTTGCGCAGATCAACAAAAATACCTAGTTACTTTATTGCGATTATTTTTATAATATCTTTATAGACAAAAAGATTTTGGGTTTCCCCAGTTAGATTCTAAGATAAGTCAGGAAATTAATTAGATTTATGGGAAATCATTGCAATCCCCCCGCCGCTAGACGAGGGTGGGCGTTGAGCCCTCACACATAACCTCACCTTACACGGGTATCTAAATAAGAAATTAAACTTAAAATTTAGATTAGAGTTATACCTAAAAATCTCTGCACCTTTATAAAAACATATAAGTAATTTTTAATAAAGCGATCAAAAATGCTAAATGATAATGTAAATAAAATTTTATTTATATGAATAGTTTACGTAAACATGTGTGAATTGGAATGTTACCGCAATAAAACATATCATATAACAAATAATCCTGTGTAAAATAAAATACCAACATAAAAAATGTATTACATACAACATGACCAAAACAAAATATTGTAAATTCTATATAGGGATAAGTTCATTTGATACAACTATTAGCACTGGTTGTTCCAGTCCAAAAAAGTAAAAGTGCTAAATAGAGAGGTGCATCAAAGTGTCCATGCAGTCTAGCAGACACTTAAATAAGAAAACAGTAAATGTAATACATGCCATATAGCCCAAAATTATCACAATTAATTTTAAAAAAACACATAGGTTGTTCAACACAAAATTATAAATATACTCATACTGAGATTCGTGTGGTTAAACACTGATATAAGAACATTATAAAAACATGAATACATAAAATTCGAAATATATTAGAAAATAAACTCTAATAGTACAACAAAATATAAAAGATGAAAATACTCGTATGTTTGTGTTTCTTGTAAGTAAAAAAAAATCCCATTAGGTTGCAAGATCGTGGCCTAATGAGTGAAGCTTAATTATCTTAAAATTTAGTCCATTAAGAAAGGGGATTTAATTAAATTTTTCTCACCATGTCATTCGGAAATATTTGTTTCATCTAGAGGAGAACAACATATCCAGGATAACTACAGAGATAGAATGAACTCAATGGAAGGTTGACTCGTGTTGGGACAGCATCCACAACAAAACCAACAATATAAAAGAAAAACTCCTAGGGAGAGGAAACAGTAAGTCAACTTAAGGCGGTAACAGCATATTGAATATTTATTTGTATGTCCTAAACACAGTTTATTCGTCATTTAACTTTAATTATTCTGGGGAGGGGAGGGTAATAAGTTCTTAACTTTGAAACATGAACAATGCCAGTAGATTTTTTTTAGTTCTAGCATTTGGTCTAGTTATTTCATGATTTATATCAGAAAGTTTATTTACTACTTCACATCACCCTGAAAAAACCGAGAATGATTTGCTATGGTTTGAATAAAACTAAATTCCTCATACATCACAATGTCACACGGTTGAAATTTAGATTCTATGAAACGAGCATCATATCAATTTCTATTTATCATGATATTTGATTGTATTGTTTTCAGCCAATGTCTCCTAGCTTTTTCTACTAGAGGGTAATTAATTTTGGGTTAATGGAGGATTATTTGGTAAAGTGCCATGTAACAAATAAGCAGGAGTAAATTTTGTAACAGAATATAAAGTTAAATTATATTTATTTATGACTTTTTCCAAAAGTTAAGTCCGAGAGACTTAAGAAGAGGAAGAATTTCAATTTTAATTTTGTTAAGATAGACTGATTCATACGTTCACCTTTTCCATTTGTTTGTGGGTGGTGTGAAGTAGTTAATAAGTGTCTGATACTGTAATTTATAAGAAAGTGTTTGAATTTAGATGAGATAAAAGCACCATTTCTATCAGGTAATAATTTAGATGGCATTTGAAATTGAAAAACTTGTTTTAGAATATTGATATAGTTTCATAATTTTTGGTTTCGGAGGGGAAAGTCCAAACATCAATACGAACATAATCAATTGAAATACGAACATATTTTTGGGGGGAGTTATATAATTAAATCCTCCAACAGAAAGTCTTTCCAAAGGTTGATTTGTGGGGAAAAAAGTGTGTAAGAGACCTATTTTTTTTTTTGCCTTTTCTTTGTTTTTTATTTGATAAACATGTTAATAAAACCTGAAACATCTTGATAAATGTGAGGCCAATAATATTGAGAAATATAATTCAGCTAATCATTTTTTGAGTACCCGGATGTCCACATTGTTTATGAGCACATTTTGCAAAACTTTATTTCTGAGAGAAAAAGGTACAATTTTGTTTAGCTATTGCAACTACAACATCTCTATTTTTAATAATGTGCGTGACAGTGATCGTTATTTTAACTGTAATATTTTGTGTAGTATTTTATAACTTTTTTACCGGGAAGAGTAATTCGATTCATTAAGTACTGTTCTAAATTTAATATGACTTTTTTCAAACTTTTATGTCAAAAAGTGTGAGGTATACACACACAAACACACACACACACATACACACACACATATATATATATATATATTAGGATATGCAAATGATTTGTATTTCAGCGCATTTAGACGACACGGAAGGGAGAAACGACATCTGAAGCATTGTATAAAAGAAAAGTTGTATAGTGTATTTCTTATTCGGAAAGCACTTTGAAAGGTCGGAGTTTGCTCTGAATATCGTGTTATGCCTCGAAGAAGAAGAATTCTCTGGAGTCTCCGAGCAGACCGCTAGTCGCCTGTTTGCATTCGTATAAAGGCCCTGCACCTGGTGTGATGGTTTCGACAAATACTGGGTACACGACACGCACATCTCTCGCTTGAATCGATGGTAATTTGAACGCAGATCGGTATATTTCTGACATGTTATGTCCAGTGGTTGGGCTCTATCTTCGAAACCTGCTAAACGCCATCTTCCAATAAGATAATACAAGACAATATATTGCTCGTCGTGTTGAGACATACCGTGATACACAGGGTATTCGATTGCTGTCATGACCTGCATGGTCTCCAGATTTGGTACCCATTGAAAACATCTGGGCATGGGTTGCTGAGAAACTGGCCCACCACCCCTTTCCAACTAATACATTTGATGAAGTGGGTATAGACTTGAAGCAGCATGGAATGAAATGTCCATTTCTGTCATCCACGTCCAGTTCGACTCCATGCCGAACCGGGTAAAGGCCGTTTTATCTGCCAGAGATGACAGATGTTTCTATTTATTTCGCACTCCTGTAAGCCCTCAAACTACTTGCAAATTTAATCATTTTGTCATCATGCCATACTGTTTATGCACAATAAATATTTTTTTTTATTTGCTTTCCTGCATGGTGTAACAATTTGTCACCCTACTTCCGCATTTTAGCACGTTAGCGTTTTTGCCTCGGCAGCGCTGAGTTGGTTTCTTCTCCTGATGTAGCTGATAGAACTGTTCTACTCCGAGTTCCAGTGCGCGCTTCACCGAATATCGTTATTTTGTCATAAATTTGGACTACCATTAATCCTCTCCAATGAACTAGTTAATTTAAATAAATCAAACTGTATATAGCTCTTTTGTAAACATTATTCCTTCGTCTATTCAAGAATAAAAGTAATGATCCAATTTCAAGCCTCATCGATGGATTGGTAAATAAATCGAAGTCATCATGGAATCCGGTAATGGAATCATATCCTAGACATTATCCCTACTTTTGTGTAAATATAGTAAGCGGCATCAGTGGAAACACACACACGCACGCAGGTATGCATATATATATAGCATGAAAAGCAAAAAATACTTTCTTCAGCATACAACCATGAAATAGTTGAAAAGAGTATTTTGCGACCAGTATAGTCAAAAGGCAGCTCATTAGAAAGGGATGCATATGCATATATCAGTACTAGGGCGCTGGAAGTTATGTAACGGTATGCAAACGCGTGGAATGTGCGCTCTAAGTGCCAAGGTAATTTAAAAAGGAGGAAGGATGCATTTCCAGACATTCCCTGCAAGTGAAAGTGAAATCGTATACTTATAATGTATGCAAGAAACCTTCAGGATGCCCATAAGAGTGGTAGAATGATCGGCAAGCTTGAAGAGGGGCGTAGTTTGACGAGTGTTGCAAAAAAGTTTGAAATTGACAAAAATGTGGTTTCAAAAACTTGGAAAGCCTTCCAAACGATAGGTACTGCTGTAAGAAAGATTCGCTTTGTTTGGCAGTTGAAAACAATGGTAAGTGATGAGCGGTAAGTGTTCTGAAGGCATAAAAAGATTGGAATCAGAAATCAGAACAGCTTAGCAGCTGCGTATGGCAATCGGACGACAGGTTTCAAGGTTTACTATGCCCGTTTGTCTGCATAAAAGTGGCCTATTCACTCGCTGTCCTGAACGCAACATCCCATCGGCGACACTATTTACGGTGGTATCAAGATCACAAAGACTATACATCTCATCAATGGAATCCCGTTCTGTTTACCGCTGAGTGTTGTTTCGGTCTGAGCAATGTTTTTCAGTTCCAGTTGGTATGGGAAGATCTAGGGACATGGTTTCATCCCACCAACTCTAGGGAATGAGACCATTGTGGTGGTCCTGGAGTGCTTGTTTGGAGAAGCATTATGTTGAATGGATGAACAAAGCTTCATATTTTTGATAGCGACTCACTTACCAGACATCACTGCTGTGATGAAAGTATTCTTCCACTCATGCGTCTGTATGGTACCATTATTCCTGACTTTATTTTTCTTGGAAGCCAATGCACGTCCACACAGGACCTCTGCCGTTAAGGAACTTCTAGAAAGTGAGGATATCTGCAAAATGAATTGGCCATTATGCTTCCCTGATTTAAATCCCATCGAATATGTGTGAGATGCTTTGGAGAGACACTTGACACCAAGATCGTATCTTCTGGATAACACCAGACAGCTGAAACAGATGCTCCTTGAAGAGTGGTAACTATTACCTCAAGATTTACTGGATAATTTGGTTTTCATTATGAACAGACAGAGTCACACAAAAATTGTAATTAGGGGATGTCATAT
The DNA here is from genome assembly GCA_019974015.1 of Nephila pilipes. Lineage (NCBI taxonomy): Eukaryota > Metazoa > Arthropoda > Arachnida > Araneae > Nephilidae > Nephila > Nephila pilipes. The sequence goes on along the minus strand of BMAW01088934.1, from coordinate 80,465 downwards.
CCTTTACTAAGGAGCTTTGGTGTGTTGTTCTTCCTCATGGACAGAAAATGTTTTTACGAACGCCATTCTGTCAATGAAACCTTTTTCTGCTTTGTTCCATAATGTATGTGTACAATATGCTTTTTGGCTGCTATGCTTTCATCAACCTTTAATTGCTACATTGTATTTCTGTAGGGTGAATTTCATGCCTTCCTGTTGATTTTTTTTGGAATTATGGCATAATCTGAAACGTTGTTTAAATTTTGCATATTAGGGTATATATATATATTTGTGTGTGTGTGTGTATGTGTAAAATATGTCTCTCTCTGTGTGTAAATATTATGAATATCTAATTTTCTTATTTTATTTAATTGAAGATATTTTTCTTTTTCTTGTATTAATCAAGAATTGAAAAATACTAAAATTCCTTGTTTAAAAATATTTGTTATTTATCTTAATTCTTATGATCCGTATTTACATAATGAAATTTTTCTTAGTTGTATTTGTATTTATCCCCATAATATTTTGAATAACTCTATTTTTTTCACAATTATGACTATTAATGAGTTATTATTCACTTTTATATATAACTTGTGATTTAATTTGATCTGCATGTATGATACATTTTAATAGATGGATACTTTTCAAATGAAATATTTTATTGTATTATTATTATTATTATTATTATAACGAGTGTATAATAGGATTTTTCAAATTTATGTATTTAAAGATTGACAAATAGGGAAATTTTAAGAATTGTCTTTGTTCTGCACTATTATGGTATACGCAGCATCGTAAAAAGTCACTATTTACTAGAATTTGAGAGAAATTAACGTTAGAATATAGTGTTTTATTGATGCAATGATTTTTTGAGAAAAAATATTAGGTTATTAGATTACTAGTGGGAAGTGGATTGTATTAGATTTATCATTTTCAATGTTATTGGGAATTTTAACATATTTTTATTTATTGAGTTAGTTTTTATGATTACTTGGAGCAAGGAATTTGTAAAATTTTTGAGATGGGGATAGAAAAATGCAGTTGTACTTTATCTAGTTAAAATGAAATTGGGAATCTTGCAATTCGTACGGGGGGCGTTTACTACAGTATGGGGAAAATTTGTTGGAAATTGTCATTTTAAGGATAGTCAATCTTAAAGAAAATACAAAACTCGTGTTTTTTAGAACTTAAGATATCACAACTATGATAGTTTGACCCTAAACTCATATAGAATATCTACTGATATGAATATCCTGAAAATTATCAAATCAATATGGACAAACATAGAAATATATGAATTGATATATTAGTAATAAAATTTGTAAAACAATCTTACCAGTTCTGCATAATTCTCTTTATGTTTAAGATACATTCAACTTTGGAAATACAACAAAAGAAATAATAATTAAATTTAATACGACAGAATAAAGAATGAATACTGTACTATATTAATATTTGGGCGCATTTCTTTCAGCTTCTTTAAAAACTTGAATACTTCTGATTTCTATACATACTTCTGCACATTCTTTTATCAGAGGATTGTGACGCCTTAGATTTATTAAATTTTCTATTAATTGTCGTTTAGTTGTTGTTTCTTTGGAAATTTCACTCCATATGATTTGCAAAAATTTTCAATTGAATTCATATCTGGAGAACTACCAAGCAGGGTAAAACTGGGATACTCGTATTATTGTCAGTTAAGAAGGTTGTAGCATTAGATTAATAGCAAGGGCTCTAAATCATGCCTAAAAACGAAATTTCCAATATTTGAGAACAGTTTTCGAAGCTGGACCAACTGGCGAGCTTACTATACTTCTCTATATTGGTCTTGTTTCATGGTTTCCTTGGTCCAACTCCCTTGAAACTGATAATAGATCACACCATTATTTTGACGGGATGCCTTACCCTTTTGACAATGCAATCAAAATGAAAGCTTCCCTCAGGGCACCTCCGAACAAAAACACTTTTGTTTATCAGACTTTCGGGTGAAGATTTATCTGAGAGACGCAAATGAAAATACGAAGTAAAATTCCTAATGCTTAAAAAAGGAGTAAGACAAATAAAATAGTGATTATCTTAATAACTTCTTGTACTTCAGTCCTCAACTGTGGTAATGCTTTTGAGCCTAGAGAAGACGTTTTATCTTCATTGCCTCAGTAAGTTTTGGTTTCCTACAGGATGTTGTTTCGATAATTTTTCGTCTACTAGCTGTCTTTTGACAGTTATTTTCGAAATAACTAACTCAGCGTTTTCAATCATGTTAGTCTTGTTTTTGCTATTTTCTAAACAAATATTATTACTGATTCTGACAAAATGAGGTGTTGCTATCCTTTTCCTACAACGATTCCCTATTAGTTTGGAGAATACGTCATATTTTTATTAAAATTAACCTTATTCTGTTAACAATTGATTTGGAAACATACACATCTGCGAGAATCATTTTTTCAACCTCCGATCGGCTTCTCAACAACCAAACAAGTGGTAGTAGAAGGGGATGCGCAGTAGGCGACAACGCATCTCTCCAGGTATAACTTCAACACAAGGAATATGTGTGATTATGGACGTCATCTCACCTTTTTAAGCTGAGCTGCAGGCACGTAAACATAGATGGAACAATTGATACTCTTTCCAAGTGCGAGTTGCCTAGTGTTATTCGCTTTCTTCAAGCAGAAGGGAATGATGCAGCAGAAATTCACCGAAAAATGAGACAAGTATACCATGAACTCTTGATAAGAAAAGGTGTTGCGTGTGTATGATGTAGGCAATTGTTGACGGTCGTAACGATGTTCATGATAAAGGAGGACAAGAATGCAAGTCAGTTCAAACAAACTATCAATACCAGGAAGGCTATGACTACGAGTTTCGGAAACCAAAATGGTGATTTGCTTGTTGAGTTTATGGAACCGGGGACTACTATGATTAATGCAGCTGATTATTGTCAGAATTCAGACTGCGAAGAGCCATTGAATACAAAAGAAGAGGATTGCTTACTTCTGGAGCTTTTCTAATTGATGACAACGCTTGCTTTCCCAGTGTTGTAATCCAATAGCTTTTAGAGCAGTTTAAACGGGGTGTGTTTCATCATCCAAAGTACACCCTGTCTGAGTTAGTGCTGAATAAGTTTCATTTTTTCCTTGAAATGAAAAACTAATTCGAAGGCCTCAGCTTTCAAACCTATGAGGATATCTCTTATCACAGACGACAACGTTCTTCGAAGAGATGTACGGAAAACTCGTCTTATGATATGAAAAATGCTTAAAAATTCAAGGTGATCATGTTGAAAAGTAATCAAGCAATATAATTATTACTAAACATCTAGAAGTAAACAGTGCTTATGTAGGGAAAAAAAATTATGGCTAAGGAAATTAACAATAGAATTACAACTCTTTATAAAAAAAATTGGATTAAAAATTAATAACATTAAATATTCAGAAACCTTTTTTATTCCAAAATTTCATAAAGAATCTGTTAAATTTAGATTTGTTACAAACGAATATATAGGGCAGGTTCAAAAAAGTACTTGCATTTGAAAATAGATGGCACCATTAAGGTAAATTGATGTTGCCATTGGGTGTTACTATCTGTTAAACGGAGACGAAACAAATTCGACATTGATTCATAAGTTAGTTTTTATTCAGAAGTCACTTGCTGCCAAACCAAAATTTGATTACTGCCGCGTCGAGTTGTCGACTTCATTTTGTATCCAGTTGTCACCATCGATGATAAATGGACTCATTGTTACACACAATTTTTGAAGTGCGAAAGGCGTCATGATCACGAATACGAGTAACTGAGGCATCTTTAAAGAGCGTCCATCGCTACATCTCATCTACTTTAAAAATTACCCAATATATTTCTATATTTATAACATTTATATACTTTAGTATTATAGGCTTTGATTTTTATCAGTATACTTATTACGCTTTTACCTTGTTTCGAAAGTAATTGCATTGGTAATTTTTAACAACTTTTATGGCACGTGCTGGTTGAAAGTATTTTCTCCAGAGCTAAACATAGACGAATGGAACTCATTAATTTGAGCAACAATCAAGAAGTGAAATTGAGGAAGTATTAAAATGATCCTTTAATGTTACAGAGGGAAGTACTGCACGGTAATTTAACGAATTTCTCGCTACATAGATTTATTTCCTAGATCCAAAAAGCGAGGCTGTTCATGACAAACAAAAACACAAACACTCAACAAAAATCCCGCTAATAAATCCAAAAACGTGTCAGAGCAACGATAACAGGCGACGGGAAGTTGTACTTCTCAGTCACCGAGTTGAAAATGAGACGTCTCGGGAACAAACAGAATAGGATTTGGACTAACAGAGCTAACAAATGATCGAGGAGAAAACTCTCTGCTGATAAGAGTTGCCATCATGTGAAAGAGGTGACACTTTGAGACGTAAGGGAGATATGGGTTAGACAGGTCTGGAGTCGTTGCATAACAATCAGAAATTTTTTTCAATAGAACCACACGTGTTCTTGTAATGATATCGATATGTAATGTGTCAAAGAAACGGGTAGTCACAAAAGGAACGTTTTACTTTCTCCAGACAGTTGTAGTGTATTAATAAGACGGCATAACTTATTTTTTGACTAACCATGCAGAACTTACCATTTAAATAGGGCTGTCATGAGAAGAGAGATAAGATTTGTATTCTGAGCTGCAGAGGTTGCTTCTCTTAGATTTATTTCTTAACCTTATGTCTATTGAAAGCAGGTTTAAGTATAAGAATATTATTACACATTTTGCAACATTTTTAAGTTTGAATAATAACTAAAAATATATTATCACAATGCATTTCTGTATATTTAATTCATATTGATTGAGATTATAGAGTTAAATAATGAGTTACATATGAATACTAACCTACATAGTGACTTTGAATGACATAATGCATAATTTAATGACATAATACATAAATTTAATGAAATAATACATAAAAATAATACATAATTTTCGTCATGCATGAAAAGTCATACAAAAGTGTTTCTTTCTCAGTAATGAAATTCCTTTCTGTGTACATACTTTAACCACTATGTAATTCATATTTAGAAACGTAAAGCACAGACTCCATGCTTTTTCTGCTTTTAAAATATATTCTAAAAATGTTTAGAAAATTTATGTTTTAGAAATGTCTAGAAAATCATGATTTCTCATCAAAAAGCAACAATTTAAATAAATATGTATTTCATAGTCTTGCTATATTCAAGACATAACACGTTAGTTATTACATTTAAGTCTCCCATCTAGCATTCATTTAGTATAAGAGAATATGTTAATCTTATGGAATTTTTATTTTAAATCTCAAGGTTGGTTGATTTTATTAACGACGCACTAGAAGCAGCACGATGGCTATTGGCGACAGGACGTTGTAATTTTGAAACTCGGTCAGTGGCGAGGGCGATACCTGAGCTGGCACCTCTTATTCCTAACTTCCATATCACGTCATCGGGAGGACTTTGAGCCACGACAGATTTGAAGTGCATCAGTCCTGGCTACACGGCGGGTCTTTAGTGTTATCATGGCTCGAACCTAAGACACGACGAAAACCGGTCGCGAGTCCACTACCATGATTACTAAGTTACCGCAGTCACATTTTAAATCTCAAATCTAAACTGTTATATTCATTTAAATGTTATATAATGTATCCTAAAAAGTAAAACACTTCTGCAGAGTCACATTTTTCTTCCTTTTTTTGAGAATATTTATGTTTATTTTGGAGATTCGCTTATAGATTTTTAAATAAAAAAAATAATGAAATACATTTTTTCAAAACTTTAAGAATTGTGTGAAACATTTTATTTTATATAAGACTTCATTAGTTTTTCCTCTTATTGGATGTAGATAAATACAATAGTCCATACTTGAAGAGGAAAGTAAAAATTATACAGGGCTTACATTGCATTCTAATAAAAATAATTCCACATCAATAATTAATTCGAAAATCTGTGAGTTTTTCCAATATTTTATTATAACATTAACAAAATTAATGTATGAATCAATAAGAAAAGATGTTACACTGAAGAGATTAAAAATCAAGGTATTTAATCAAGTATTAGCAAAAATCAGAATAAGAGTATATTTAGAATGCTGTATGCCAAGAACTAAATACAATTACATTCTCTTTTTCACATGCTTATATATTAATATACATCCCTACATTAAATCTGTATGTACTCAAAAACATTATGTAAATTATTATAAAGTAAGCAACGAGTATCGCCGTGAGCGATAAGCGAGCCAATATTAGTGACTTAATCACACTTGAGCCATGTAGTCTACAATAAGCAACATATATTTATATATTTAAACTGGCACGTAGATGGTAATTTTAGCACATTTTATTATCATTTACAAATATTCTGTAATGTAAAGGAAATGTGGCAAAAGAGCATTTAAATAAATTCTCCGAAGTTCGATAATATTATTTACTTCTAAGAAGATATTTTTTTTTTATTATCAGTCAGTAAAAATGTACCAACGTTTTTCAGCAAAGAGAAACGTTACCCTCAAGGTTATTGAAACCTTATTCAGACAATTCTATTCCTATTCTGACTTTGTACCGCAATACATGGTACTATTATCAGAATCAATTCGCTCCTAGTAAATCTCTTTAAAAAATAATATGTTTCTTACAGATTCATCGCGAATGAAATCATCACAGTATTTCGAGTTCTTCCAGTCACTGCCTACTTCCTTATTATATTTCTTTTTAATGTTTGAAATTAGATCTTCCCTTTTGCAACCTTGTGCCATTTTTCAGTGCACTCATTGGCAGATTTTATGAAGTGGTCAGCTTCCTGGTTTAGCGTGATTTCCCTACGGTCAAATGTCCAAATTTGTTCGATTGATTTGGTTATATATTTTTTTTAAAAAAAAAAGTTTAAAAAGGTGTTAAGCTATTGAATAACTGCAATGATTTTGCGTTTACAATTGTTTCTGCGCGAGATCTCCTTATAATCTAGATTTTAAGTCAAATGAGAAAATCTGATACACTCCCAATCAAGTCAAATATATGAACAGTTATATGAGATCACCTGAGGCTCTCTTCGCCTAATGTTAATTAGCAAAATCTAAACTTCGAATTTATTTTCAAACTTAAAGATGCCTGCATACTAACATCGTGATGTCAGCAGAGTCTCGCTTTTTAATGCCAAACAGTTTTTTTTAAAAAAAAAATGCTCAAAGGTCAAATTTTAATACTTAGAAATAGGAAGTTGAGATTTTTGTTTCCTTACGTGACAGAAGTTTTCTAATGGGTTTGTATAATTAAGTTTATCATTGATAAAAAATCATTTCAAGTAAGAATTCAATAAGTGTCTCTCTATCAACATGCTGCTTGATTGTATTTCCCTATTGATATGTACTTCTTCTTAATTGTATTTCTTTATTGATATACGGCTTCGTAATTGTGTTTTATAATTAACATACTTTTATGTAATTGTGTATTTCATAATTAATACACTTTTTCGCAATTGTGCATTTCACTATTAATGAAATACTTCTTCTTAATTACATTTCATTATTAATATATTTCTTAATTGTACGAGTATTTCAGTTTAACATTTACTTTGATAAAATTTTTAATAAATTGGCAATTTGATAATTTTGATACAATTACTTTGATAATTTTTGTAAACATAGGAATGTTGTAGATACGTATTAATTAGTCCCATAAATAACCATATACGATCACTTAGTCAATACAAAAAAAAGAGAGAAAACCAGCTATAATTTGTTGTAAACTTGATTTACAATAAAGAACATTAGAGTTCTTTATTGTAAATGGGCCCCATTTCCTTCAATAGCATAGAGCCTTGAAAGAAATGGCCTAACGGAAAAGACGCAAAATAAAACTAATTCAAGCCTTGGTTATAAGACATCCATTCATCGTACAATATACTTTAAAAATTAAAAGCCTTTTTCAATAAAAAAAAAAAAAACGATCCCAAAAAATACATAATTTGAACATGAAAAGTTAACAATAAAAGTACAGGAGACAAAATATGGAACAAATTTCATACAGAAAACAAAAGATGAATTCAAATAGAAATAAATGGTACATTAAAATATGCTTCCTTATGCAATAGTGAATCCAGAGTATATGACATTAGTAATAAAGAATTTAGTTTTAATATATTAAAATGTGTTGGAAATTTGGATCCTAATCTGCAAGACAAAACGAAAAGTCCCTTAATTATATACATCCATTCCTCATTTTTCACGGTACTTAATTTACACGGTTTCTTTTTCACATGGTTTCAAATGAAAAAAAAAATATTTGGGGTTTTATTTTGATTGTTTTGCATGATACTATATATAAATTGGATGAGTATCACCTAACTTATGAATAATTTAATATTTTTAAGAGTGGTGTGGAAGTTTCCAGAGATTAGGTACTGCTGAGGTATCAGTACAGATGTCGTTCTCGTCACTTGTCCGTGACGAATTCCTTCAACAGTAGTTCTAGCATGATATTAATTCAAAATGTATTTATATAACTCAAAATATTCTGAATAGGCACATTTGATTGACACATAATTATTATCTCTTAGAAATTTCTTTTATATAATAGAAATTTTAACTAAAATATACATTACAGCTTGTAAAACTCAATTAAAAAAACTTAGCTAATGTGGAATTATCGATAAAAAAAAATTCGAATCCAGTGATTCGGCATGTTTTGTTATCTGGCACTAATCCAACTGTTTGCTTTCGGATTTTTCGTGTCGAATTAGTTGAGCTTGACCGCCAGATGGCAACACAACGTTGCTCACATTTTCGAACGGTGTTAATCGCAAATGCCAGTTCATAATTCAGTATAGATTTTCTTAGTTTTTTAGAGGGCTATATATCACGTTTGCACGGTATAACAACTGTGTATATGCTACGTACTGTACAGTTAAATGTTCTCGAAACCCAACAGGTGTTCTTCAAGACCTAATAAAACTTATAAGAGTAAATATGTGACTACAGTAGCTTGCCTCACCTTGTTTTAACCATTATTGTACTGTCTTTATTTTTCTTTTGTGCTGTGTTTTTTTATCAGTATAAAAATATTCAAATAATTTAATGTACAATGTTTTAAATTAATTTTGTAATTAACAAAATGACGAAAGATTTTTTTGGGATATTTATATCGTATACACAGGCTCAGAATGTGTGTGGGCACATTAAATACAAGTTTTAACGATTTAAATTCTTACCTCGAGTGATTTATAATTGGGATCGCGTTAAAATTATATTGAGGCTTGATAACCCTATTCTAATGCGGCACAGCCGTAGTCCCGAACGTATTGGATTAAAGAGAGCTTCCTGTATTTAACTTTCTTAAGACTCCAAGTGAATACAAGTAGTTTTTAACCAAAGCTTATAACAAAGATATATTTAGTAATCGATGATATACATATATATTAGTATTAAATTGTAAATTACAATATAAGTGTTGTTTTGCTAAAAATGAGCTAACAATGAAATCTATTTTGTTTTGTATGTAACTCAAATTTATTATTTTCTTGCAAAAAGTCGTAATTATGTAATTAACGTAATTAAGTGTTCTCTTTTTTTCAGTTCCTGCAAATTATTACTAATTATCACTACAGCACGTTATCCGTCATAAGTCTGTGTGTATGTATAGGAGTCATTAGGTAAGATTGATGATATAATATTGTAGCATTTTGTTCTATTTTGGGTGTGTAAGTTTCCTATATAAATTCACAAAAAATTATGTATGAATATCACACAAAATAATAAATTATGTAATCTGATTATTAAGAAAAATATAATAAAGGTAGTTGAATTTCGCTTGCGTGTTTTCTTAGAAGAGTCAACATTTAATGGTCTCAACTTTAAAAACTAATTTTCAAATTTACACAGACAAAATTACGGACTCTAAAAATATGGATAAAATAGAATAGTAAAACAAATTTCTTCGTTCAAAAAACACTTATCTAATTCGTATACATCGTACGCACTTTTCATGTAAGCAAAGAATAATTTCTTTTCGAATTAAATACATATGCATAATTAATTTAATCAATCAAGGTTTTTGAAGTGTACAAAGATGTAACCCTAACATATAAAGAATTTAAAAAAAAAAAAAAAAGAACAGTTAAATCTTTACAAAATGATGCACAATAATTTCTTTAATAATTTTAAAACCACAAATAAATGTATTTGAAAGAAAGCGTTATGCGCTAACGGATTAGAATGGGAAAAAAAATTAATACATAAATAAAACTTATGTTTGAAATGTAACTGCATGGAACTAGTTAAAACATTCGTCAAGGTTTTTGAAATTCGAAAGTAGTTCTAAGCAACTCATTAGGCATTCCAAAACTCCTCGACGGGAAAGCGCTGTAGCACCTTTTCTTTCTTTTTTTAAAAATATAATTGCTTGAAACTAACCCCACTTGATTTCATTTGAACAAAAGAAAACGTTCTTCCACGCGGCGAGCAAGTGTTAAATTGGATTAGCACCGCAGTTGACCGTCGAAGAACCCTAATCATATCGTTGAAAGAAAAGGGTAACCCGACTGCATAAGTCAATAAACACAAGAATTGGTGGGCAGAGTAATATAATGAAGCGCGAAGGTCCAGGGAAGGTCAAAGCGTCCACTCAAATAACAGTAGTCATCACGTTGCTAGTCACGATTTCGTGTTCGGACGCTTTTCGGAACAATGAAGGGAGAAACCACCGGGGGGTGAGAAATATGCCTTACCTCCCATCCCACGAAAAAGTTTCAATTCGGTGGAAAAAAACCAAAAAAAACAACTGAATTCTATTTTTCTTTTTTGAAGAGTTGAGGTCCTGGATTTACCACGAACTTCCTTTGTTTCATCAAACAAACTGGATTCAATGCCCATTGCAATTTATTCAATCTGTTGTTACATGTATGAGGGACTTTTTGGGTTTGTTATTTATGTAAAAAGTTCGAACCATTCTGTGTGTTCCAGAATAGTCACGAGAGGTAAGAATTCGTGGCCAAATCTTTGTTTTATAGTAGCGGAAGATCAAGTTGAATTCTTTCATTGTGTGGTTGTATTTCGAGAAAGTTGAGTTGATGGTTTTATGTGCTGCGAGAATGAGAATTTTCTGGGAAAGGTTGATTGTAAAAGTTTGTACTTGTCAACCTTGTCAAAAGTTTTGTTTTCAGAAGATTCGTAAAGTGTATTTATTCACTTCAGGGTTCGTATATATACATTTTAAGTTACATTGAAGTGGTAAAAAACAATGGAGAGAATAAAAATGGGGCTATTTTGTTAAAACAGCAGTTCCCGGAGAAAGAAGTAGTTACAAAAACTTGAATGCATAATTTCATTCATCGTACACACATATTAAAAGTGTCTGCGGTTAATAAAATTCAAACTTGGTGAAGGACTGTCAAATTTGCTCTTACGACCATTGTTGCATTGTCTACAATTATTTGCAAATTCATTAAATTATTCAATGTAAATAAAGGCCAGAAATACTCAACACCTGAAAGGTGTCTCATTTCTATGTATATTTTATCTGGGAACCCAAAATGAAACATGATTTTTATCTCAAGCACAAATAAAAACTATGTTTAAAAGATATTTGTGGGATTCAGTCTCATAGTGAAATGAACGTCTCCTTTTTTGGAAACAGATATTGTATCTATTTCAAACTTCTACATTAAAATTATTCTCAAATTTTAAACATTGCTGGCAAGAAGTTACACGACATACACAGAAAACGATACGTAGTAAAATGCATTCAATACAGTGAAAACTTCACGACTGATATATCTATATTTGGTAATGCTTTATATCAAACACTAATCACCTTTCTTGTTTTATATTATGCATGTAATATTATTGCATATTTATATAATCCTGCAATAAATAGTATTATCAATGTTTTTAAATAAAACTTTTAAGAACAGATATCTGACACAATATTAGTGAACAGTTATTATTTTAAACGTCAAACTCAGACATTTGAAAGAAAAGACATACATTACATACAAGAAATTATTTAAATAATACTTTTTTCTGGACTGTAATGTGAATTAAATATAAATAAAATTCAGTGTTTAGTTCTTTAAATACGAATGTCTGTGTTTAGTATTCAATATGTATCATTTTTAATGGTTCGTAGATATGAATAAACGTTTTAGACGAATAACATAAAACGTTTTACGCCTTCTAACAGTCATTATTTTAAAAAGACTGTGAAAATTTTTATTTCACTTGGAAATCTCAGAAATCTAACTTGGATATTTCTAAATGTTTGATTAAATAATTCATCAGTTATGTCATTGTAAAGTTCATTCACTGCTCGTATTTGGATTTCCTCATCGAAAACCCATAAATACTCGAAAGCTTTTACAACAATTTGAAATACAGTGAATCCGTGGTACAGCACACTTCCCTGAAAGACAATTACACCAGTGTCTTGATGTTTACTTTCTTCACACAAAAGCCCTCGTAAATTGGTTATTTAAGAGCACCCCTAGTTCCCTCAAGCCAACTGTGAAACCTGTTAAATTTCACCGCATGCTAATCACGTATTACAAGTTTGATGTAAACACATTCTCTTCCTATTTGCGTTGACGATGTTTCGAACAATTAGGCCCTTCTTTTGTGAGTGACCGTGTTATGCAAGCATCAAAAGAATGTGGCTGGGAATAAGGAGGAAATGACAAGCTGACGTATTTATTGCTCGGCTCACTCCTATTTATGCTAATCTGGTACTCTACTATCGCACAATTATAAGTGGCGATTTTTGTTCATAATACCAGTTTCATTTACGTGGCGGACCAATAGTCGTGTTATTAGACTAACCCTAGAAATTTATTCCAAACGGAAGTTTTCCATTTCGGTTAGAAAGGTGGAGAGGATTTCCAGTTTGTTCTTATGGGATTTTCTTGTTGGAAGGAAGTCTGTAATTGTGCACAAATAAGAAGCACCGTTATAAATATGTTTGAAAATAAATTAGAGTTCTAATTTAGTTCAAAAATATGAAATAAGATGCCTCTTAGTAAATGTCTTGCATGCAAGACGTTCGATTGTAAAATGGTTGTATACTTCATGTACTTAACACAATTATAAGTACTATGACAAATAAATGTATTGTAGTCTTTTACAGTAAGAGAAACATTTTTGAAACCAATTTCTTAAAATAAATCATTTAATTAGGCGATTAAACATTTGTGTTCACTTTTGAGGAAGATCACAATGCAAAAATATAAAATTTTCTTCACTATATCAAGCTTACTTGGAACTGCAAAAAAAAAAAAAAAAAATTACATTTCATTTGAACTACAGGTTTTCATGGTTATAATGAATCAAATTCCTTTGAATTTTTTGAATAATTTAATCTCGGACGAATATCAATAAAAACGGAGCTATAGTTTCCAGATACATTTAAAACAACCTGTCTATTTAATGTGTTGAAGTAAAATTTCATTGAAAATTGTTTTGACATCTAAATCGATCATTTTCATCAGAGTTTGATAAACTTTAGAATGAAAATGTAAGTGAATGTATGGTATTAAATAAAATTTCAAATATATAAGTTCTTAATCACCTTTTAAATCTCTTTGAATATTTTCTATACATTGCATAAATGTGTTTCGATTTCATAATTTTTACTTAACTAGTAAACTAGTGATATTAAAAATAGTTAAAAATTTGTAAGAATTTCATTTTTTCTTTTATTCTAGGGTACTAAATAGTTTGCAAAAGTTTTTTTTAACTATCAGCAAAATTTATGACTGATAGTCAAAAAAAATTACCAAATTACCAAAAAAGAAAACTCAAACAAAAAAATATTTCCAGGTAAAAAACTGTCATATTCTTAATATGAGTTTATATATTTATAATAAATATAATCTTTTATCATAATGTGTCTTTAAATTTGTGTATCATATTATGTCTTTAAAATTCAAATTTATCTCTGAAACTCAGAAGATGAAATATGAAAGAAATTTTATACTGTGCTATGAAGAAAATGTGCATTGATTCAGTCAGAAATGAGTCATATATTAGAGGAGAGCTCAAAAAGTACTTGTGGCATCGTAAAGGTAAATTGTTGTTACCATTGGGTGCTGCCCAATGTTAAACGGAGCCGAAACAAATTTGACATTGATTCATAAGTTAGCTTTGATTTGATAGTTATATGCTCAAAATCAAAATTTATTGAGGCCATGTCGAGTTGTCACTGTCGGTGAGACCTAGTTCATCATTAAGCACCGGAAATCAAGCAATAATAAAAACGTTTGGGTTGTTTACAGTGAATATTTTCCAAAAAAAAAAAAAAAAAAAAAAAGGCGAAGATGGTCTCATTGGCTGGTAAAGTTGTATCGAAGAATTTCTGAAATGAGAAAGACATCATGATCACGAGTATGAGTAACTGAGGCTTGACAGCTTTCTAGTGAGTCATGATACTTTCTAAAAATAAACCATTTTCAATTCTACGAGCACAATATCTTGGAATGTCTAAGGATTTATGGAACGCCCCTCATATTTTATGTTGTTGTCTATAATTAAAATGAAATTAGTATTTCTGGGCAGTTTTCTGCTTGAAAATATTCCGAGTTGGAGCTTTATTATTTAGAATTGGGCGAAAAACAGCTTTAAGCAAAGTGCAAATATTTGTTAATATTTTTAGTTTCAGAAGAGGAAAGCACATAAAGTCACGTTATCTAATATGTAATACTAGAGAGTTCAGGCATTTTGGAATATGTATGCTAGAATTACGTAATCTGACATCATAATAAGTATTCCTTTGCTCTTTTATTAGTTATAATTTAAAATAATTTTACTGTCCTTTTCTTTCTTCTTTCAGGATACAATGAAACACATTATAGAACTTTTCGATGATAATCACTAATAAAACTAAAAATTCTTATCAATTTTAGTCTTACGGAAAGTAAAACATAAGTTTAAAATAATTTTAATTTTCTAATAGTATTTGAGACTCTATTATAACAATTTTGGTATATTTTCCAAGATCCAATTTAATTTCACGACCCAGAAAATCGTTTGTCTGTATCACAAGATACGCTTCCAACACATATAATTTATTTGACTGTAGGTCTATGAAACATTTGTCAGAAATTGCGCAGTACATTCTAGAAGCCTCAAATTGAAGCAATGTATTGCCAAAGAACTACAATGCAATTTTCTTGGCACATGTAGAGTGATCATTTCTTCAAGCAGGAAAACCAACATCTCCCACAGAAATTACAATGACACCAAAAAGGCTTAAAAATATGAAGACACTTAAGGCTTGAAATGACTTGGGAAGTGCAATCTTTCCTCGCTAAAGAAATTTATCACCTCTAGCCAACTGAGTTATTAAAAGTCCAGTTCAAACAATTACTGTGGTCTCATGGGGAGGGAAAAAACTTCCTCGTAGCAAATTAACCCGATGATCGCGAACGATGTGCTTTGGCCCCTCACACAGGGAAAATCCCTTGTGCCCTCAATTCTTTTCTCCCTACCGTTCTTGTTAGGCGAGACACGTTCAAGGGTTGGAAAAGTCAGGCGCCACCCCAAACTCTATGTCTTTGCTTTAAAAAAGTTAAGTTCAACGTACTGGAAAGGATTTCGATTTCATTACAGGAAAGAGGAAAAATTCCTCTTTCAAAAGAGAGAGTGATTGAAAAGTGTCACTTGAGAAGAAAAAAAAATCTCCGGCCACCAGATGTCTTCTTGCTGTTAATTTTTGTCGTTGCAACATAATTCGCAAATTGCCATGCGCACGCCAAAGCATTTGGCTCGAAGACAGAACCTTCTGGATAGGAAGGGTGGTCTCCTTTTTTAGGGTCAATCGAACAGAAGAATTATTGCGTCAGATTCGGTAAATATCATCGGCCATAACGATGAGAGATATTGGAAAGGAAAGATTTTTTTTTTTTTGATTATAAATATGCATTGTGTAAGCACATATATACGAAATGGTGTCAAAGATTAATGATGAAATCACTGGAAAGAAAACGACTCGAAATTATTGGTAAAAGTAAATGGTAAACAAATGTATTATTTTGTCAAAATATTTTGATGGTTTTGAACTCTGAATTCTAAACATATACGGAAAATTACTTTTTAATGATGGACAGTTTTGAATGAGATTGTATAATATCTGAGGGGTGTTCGGATAGGTTTGCTTCTAACACTTGCCTAAAGCATTCTATTATAATTGCAATTGTAATTATTGTTAATTTCAATATTTCGCTCAATTTTCTCTTCACCGATTACTTCAGGTGTCTGAATTTGTGAAAAGTTCTAAATTTATCTGCAAAGCATCAAATCTGCAAGAAATATGACATTATAATTTAAAACTAAATTAGTGATAATTATTGTACATCAGTTTTCCTTCAGTTATTTAGTTTCCCACCAATAATTTGTTTCTCACATCTCCGACTTTTTTAGGTTAGATAATAATAATTATCTCTCAATACCTTATGTTTATAAAGCTAGGCCGCAATCGGATCGGATACTTTCTTCATTTTCTAATCATATCATTAATAAGAATTATATTAGCAAATATATAAATAATTATGTCTAGAATTTTTCTCTGATTTTTTTTATTTTTAAAAAAATTTAATTCCATCATTTCATTATAATTATATAAATAGTCCTATCGAGAGGAACGTTTTTGGGATGGTGTCGTATTACGAGTGCATGCTAAATTAATTGCTTCATTTTTATAATATTTGACCACACTTGAATATCTCATTAATTAATAAATTTTCTTACAATTTCTTTTGGTAATTTATAAGATGCTTTTAGTTTAATAAAGTTGGATGAGTATTTTTGAAATTAAATTCTTACTACATCATTCTAAATTTATCATGTTATTCCACTAATAACATTAATCGGAATACAATAATATTAAATTTTTTCCCACAATATTTGAATATATTTGAAAGCAGTACCTTGGTGAAATTTCACAAAAAATTAACTAAAAAATTAATTCACATTTCGAATAAAACTATTAATAAGACATATGAATATTTAAGTATCATTAAATGGAATAATAAATTATTGTTATAAAAATGTTTCTTCCAATCACACATATCATGTGTTTTACTATATAATTTTGCATGCCCGGTTTTGTTTCAATGAATTAATAATTATTTGAAAAATAATAGTAAATAAGATTTTTGTCGCTACACACGGCATTATCCTATTGAAGAATAATGTTATTCAATTGTACATCATCATCAACTTTAATGATAAGCTCCCAGGGTAAGAATAAATGCTAAAATTAACTCACGAATTCATTTGTATCCATTAACCTAATTAAAACGAAACCATATAATTTCGAAACATTTTGATCAAAATTACAGTCTTTAAGCCACGGACCATTAATTAAAAAAAGTTCCTATGTAGTTATTACTGCTCTAAATAAAAAATGCTATTTTTGAACCGAAAAACCACACTTCTTCTAATGAACCGATACACGTGTATGGTTATCCTTCATTCTTCCTTTTTTGCATACCTAATATTCACATTTCCTGGAAGTGCTTGAAATGTCAAAAGACGGGTCACAATAATAAGATATGTAAATGATACGAGAAGGAGAAGATAAAGTCATTTGCAAAGAATCTTACGGATTGCGTGGGCGAATATTATGCCATGCTAGAATGATTGCCTGGGTAGCGATTATGTGTATGTTGACGGTTGAGAAAAATGTTGGGTGAGAGCTGGTATGTACCGTTGTGGTTCTTGTCAAGGTTAAGAAGAACCCAAAGGCGGGTCTAAGGTTACGCACGTAATCTCTTGCGGATCGAGAAATGTGTACCATACCTTAATAAAATCAGATGGAGATTGTTCTGGTTTTGTGGTTAAAGATGATTGTAATCGTTGATTGTATCGAGTATTATATAGTGAGTGATCTGGATGTAACAAAACTTGATTTTGAATTTTTTGTTGCCCAGTTTGGCATCTCTGCATATGCATTTATCATCCTCATTAGGCATTTTAAAAAGATTTTCTGCGTTAAAGTTAAGGTGATTTGATTCTCATTTTGTTTGATCGAGGTAACATCAAAGTTACGCAAAAAGTGTTTAATGATGGAATTCATATTACCGAGCCATCGTTTGATAACGACTTTTTAACTAACACAAACATGACAAAGGAATTTAACGAATTGTAGCTTTCCTAATTACTCACGGCTAATTTTGATGGAATAAAGATTGAACCCATGAACTCACCGTCCATAAAATACATCAAGTGACGGTGACTAATAAATTTGAGATGAAAAATGGGACCTTACTTTTGTGACAGCAAACTAATAAAACATTTTTTTTCTTCATGTATCTCAATAAATATTAAACTCTTTTTTTCCTTCATAATTCCCTTAGCATTATATTTAGTTTGATTTGAAATACCGTCATTCTAAATCTATACAATCACTATTAATGACGAATCTCGTAATTCTCAGTCACAGTCAAAGTGAACTCCAGTTGCTCAAACTTCAGTCGCCAACCTTCTACACCGGTTAGGCCAGGACTTTCAAGCTTGATTAGTTCATGGGTGAGAATCTATTATTCCATGCAACGGATCTTAAATAATTGATTAATTTTTTTCGTCGACTTCTTACTTTGATACAACGCTTGAAGACGGAGTTCGTAATTTTGAACCTCGATCAAGTGGCGAGTGTGACACCTGAGCTGGTACCTCCCTCTCCAAACTTCTACACCTCGCCAATGAAAGGACTTTGAGCCCAGATATATTTAACGTGCATCATCTTTGATACACGGCGTATTTATAGTGGCATCAAAACTCGAACTCACGACTCAACAAAAACAACGTCGGCAGTCTATGACCACCAGGCTACCGCGGTCACACGAGTCTTGCATAGAATCAGACTTTAAACCTGACCCTCGATTGAAACATTGTTGACCACTAATTGCTGCATTACTTATCACTGAGCTATCATGGCCAATTTAAATGATTATACAAATAGCTTATTCGCTGAAATTACTTAATTAAATAGCTTATCAATATTAAAAATATACATATGATCATTGAACCGTAAAAGAGAATTGCTCCATGAAATCTCCAAATATTAAAAGAACACTAAAATATGTATTCACATATGTTATAGTAAAAATTCGAAATGCATTTTTCAATTTGCTTAGAAGTGTGTCATAATTTTTGTTTTCATTTACGCATTCTAAAGACGATATTGGTAGTAATTTAATTCATTTGGCTTACAAATGGATCGTGAACACTAACCGCTGAAAAATGAGTCTCAGAAAATCGAAAAAAAAATAAATTTTATCAGTGAATACAATGAATTTGTTTCTAGCATTTACTTGACTTTTCAATATGTTATATCATTATTCTGCGGAAAAATTAGCAAATCTACAAATCACAGCATCGAGAACAAATAGAATTTCTATGTTCAATAAGAACATATTTTATGAGGGTGACTCAGGAAGTGCATATTTTTGACACCATTTGGCGTTTGTAAAGCAAGTTGCTGAAACCATTGTGTGTTTTCATCTGTTAAACGGCGCTAAAATAAATATGACAGTGATAAGTGGCTACTTTTTCGATGCTGCCGAATCGAGTTGTCACCGTCGTCGATACATCAGAAAGCAAGCAACAGTTAAAACAATTGGCAGCTTCCGGTGAATCTACTTCAAAGAAGGCGACTGGGATTATTTGTTAACGTTGCACTGAGAAGCAGCACGAAGGCTATTGGCAACGGGCCTCGTAATTTTGAGCTTCGGTCAAGTGACGAGGATGGCACCTGAGCTGGCCCCTCCTCTCCTAACTTCTCCATCACGTCATCGGGAGGATTTGAGACCTCGACAAAATTTACCATTCATCAGCTTTGCTACACGGTGGGTCTTCAGTGGCATCAGGGCTCGAACCGACGCCTCGACGAAAACAGAGCCGGCTGCGAGTCCGCGACCATGACCACTGGACTGCCGTTGCAGCTAAAAGAAGACAAAGAGGGTTTCATACGCAGGTAAAATTATTGTGAGGGTTTCTTGGGAAGCGAAGAGCGTCGTACTCATGGACTTCTTAGAAACAGCAAAAAAGAGGTCAATGGACAGTACTATAATGAGCTGCCCCATTTCCATATTTCATTACTTTTTGAACCACCCTCGAATTATTATTATCGAGGATATTTTTTTCGCTATCTAGAACTTATTAGGTACTTCTTAGAACAGTTGAGAAATTGTAATTAATTAGATTGAGAAATTAACCTCTATTCAACTCTAAAATTGATTAAGGCTAATTTTCAACAGGGACATATTTAAATTTGTTTTAAATTAAAAATAATATTAAAATTTATTTAATTAGGTACTTAATTAGAGCTACACAATAGTTCATCAAGGTCCATTTTTAATGAGTTTAGAAGCATCGATTCAACGTTTGTACCGTCACATTTATTATAAGTTGATGAAATTCAGTTTCAGGATTGTCATTTGAAATTTTAAACGAATTGAAACTGAGATGAATATTGAATTAAATAGCGATAACTGATTTGAACAATTATGATGAAAGTTATTCTAATTAAATAAGTTAAATAGACTTAATCAAATTTCCGAAAAGTGATGTCGTGGAGGAAAGTGGGTCGACTTTCAAAAGATTTAAATTAATTTGAAACACAATGAGGAACCGAGAAAGATTATGAAACTTCTGCAATGAGAAGCAATAAAAGTTACGCAACATTAACAAATATTTTAAAACTTTTTAATGAAGTAATGAGAAATGTATTTTGTTGTACACGAAGAATTTTTAGATAAAAGATTATTTGCCTTGAAAGGAACTTGTATTACATTTAATAAGCATTTATTTCAATACATAATATGTGTAAATAAAACAAACAAGTAAAGATATATATTACAATTTATCCCTGAAGATTATTTGAATTTAAGACGACAACTTTTTAACATTTTTTTTAAAAAATAAACTACATTAAATTACTAGAAAATTTAATTTTCGATTTTATTTCGAGTTAAGATTTTCAAAATATATATCTGTACACAGTATATATATTGCAATACATTTTCAGAAAATTTTGGTGTTTATATTGTGTGGATTTTACTGCCCATCAATAAAATATTTTCTAATAAAAATGATATAAAATATCAGCTTATGAATTTCTTTTAAAAAATGACTGAATTATACATTTTTGTAACTATTTATTTTTAGATATTATAGATAGCGTTGGTCATCAAAATTACCGTCAGGATAGCTAGCTAGATAAACTCTTGGTAGATGTTGTGTCCCATGCCACTCGGATGATATTTTAACCTCGTAATTTTTCATACACAAGACAATTTCTAGCAAAGAGTAGACCTGACTATTGTTGTGAGCAAGAAGTAATTGTAAGGTGCTGTATTTTACTGTTCTTTGTGTTGTGTCAATTATCCCGATGTAGTAAATAAACGTAATATTTTGGTTTTCAATGAACTACGATTTCTTCGATAAGCTCGTGAATTAGACGAAAAAGTAGACTATGTGGCGAAGAACCATAGTATTCATATTAAATACTGGAAAAAATATTTATTATCATAAAGCAAAATTTGGTACATGAGCCAAACCAGAAAAATGTCTCTAAATGATAACTGGATTGATGAAATTGATTAGAAATTATTGGTGTATATATTTGGTTGGAATTCTACCAATTTTCACAGTCCTAAGGGTTTTACACCTGTACCCCAAATTTCAATAAATCTCTTACATCATTTTGTTAATTTACATTAAACTACTGATTCTGAAGGGATTACTATCAACGGACTTAAAAACTTCGAACAGGCTCAGGTGCCGAGGTATGCTCAAAAAATTTCCATGCCATGCAACGCTACGTGAGGACTCGGAAGCGTTATTCGATTATCACAAATAGACTTTTCTTAATCCTTATAGGTGTCATTGATAGATTGTTGGTAAATTTGAATTTATATCACAGCAGATTTTCTCAAGACATGTTGGTTCGAACCTGTTGGTTTTACTGATCATTTGACGAGGGCGTCGAGTGAACCAGTACTTCAATCGCAAACCATCCGTAGCATTTCCGTAGTAGATGTGCAGTGCAGTTCTATTTATCATGCAGTAGCTTCCATTTAACCGCATGATGATCCTAGTAAAAATTAAGATAAGAGACCGTGACTCACCTCGTGCTATGAAGTTCTTGAATCCGATCTTATAAATCCATTTTTGTTTATATTTATTACAGTTTATCACTAAATCAACACGACAGTCGTTGTTGATGAACTTAGAAACTTCAAACAACTGTATGATACAAGAACAATATACGAATTGATACATCACTTATACACCCCGACACGCGAGGACTTTGAGATCCAATTATTCTTAACGTGTGAAACCTTGTTATTCCACATGAAGGGTTCTTAATGAAATTAGGATTCGAACTTATTGTCCTACGTTCACGAAGCTTATGATCTATCAGCCAAAAGTAACCATAGACTTGAAATGAATTTATAATTATGTAACACCGAGAGCTTTATATTACTGATGAAAAATAATTTTCTCATTTCGACAGAAAAACAAAAAGAAAAATGTGACTTTTTTCCTTTAAAAGGATATAATGATGCCCAAAATAAAATAAAAAGAAGTATATTCATCCTGAAATTGATTCTTTTGTTCAAAATTTGTTTTTTAGCTTGAAATATTCAATGCATTTTCTAAGGCATAAAATAGATTTTAAATTGATTAATTTTTTTTGTATTGCGTAATAAGAAAAGTATTAGTATTTGAATTATGCCCATAATTTGGAATTTCATACTTAATTGAATACAAAATAACCGAAACGAAGCAGAGTACTTTTCCTAGTGAAAAATTTATTTTTAGTACGTGAGTGTGTAAAATTTTCCCTCCCCCACAATTTTTTCTTGTATCGTGTGATATTATTCAGTTTTAATTTTTAGCATTATCGTTATTATAAATTAAAAAATAACAACATATTTTTCTAATTATTATCACATTATAGTTATACAACTCGATACAGACGACAGTCCACTTTAATCTTAATCAATCACTTAAAGACGACATCAAGAGGTGAAAAAAAAAGGCTTTCAGAATATTCACAAATGTGACAAAAAAATTTTGAGGCTCATAGTTTTAACTTGCAGCAACACACACAAACATTATTGCACACAGTAAATCTTCGATACAGCTGACTCTTATATAAAGACCCAACTTTATGAAAAAAGCTATCGCCCCCCCCTCCTGCCTCAAAAATCATGTAAGAAACATTTATTTTTATGCACATCATTTGGATGAAATTATTCCTTTGCGTAAACGTTTTAACGCGGAAGGAACATAATTTTCTAACTATGTAGAGCAAAGTCTTTAAAATTCTAGATTAGTTTTTATTAAATTAATCATACATCAAACTAAAAAATAATCATTATTAATGATCCCACATTTAATTAAAGATTAGATAGCACATATTAGATTATATAATTTTAGAATAAAATTAAAAGATTAAGGAAAATACTTTATCAGATCAATTTCAACTCATATGTTAATAAGTGCATCGCGTACCATGTTTTTCAAAAACATTATACGTATATCAAACGCTCAAAAAAGTCATTACTAAACAGTAAGCATATAACTAACACAGTTTACAAACACGTAACTTATCATTAAGCATAGGGATTAAAATGACATCAACTTATCACTCGATAATAACAAAGAAACATCCTGATAAAGTCTATTAATCAAACAGGATTCGTGAAAGCTGTCTTTCAAATCTGCATTCCGTTCGACTGCTCCTAACAGCTACATTATGTTGTGGTGAAACCATTGAAAATCATTAATTTTCCGTCAACCACTTTGAGCTATTGTGAAAGCATAATGCAAACAAAGATTTTAGGAAGCCTTTCTACTTTCTGTTCGCCCAGCGTCCCCAAAGTGTCTTGGGCACTGCGCAACAGAGTGGGTCCAACGCCCTCGAAAGGAGCACCACTCAATTTATAGGAAAAAGGGGTGTTAAAATTCCAAGTGTGGAACACGTACTGTCATTCAACATTGAATCAAAGGAGCTGGTAGGTGGCCCCTACAACACTTTCTACTACTTGATTTTGATCGATCGATGTTAGGGTGGAGGTTAATTTTGTGTTATCCTCGATAAAACCGAAGTGTGGGGTCACAACTTGCCACTCTTGATGGGTCAACCCCTCGGTATATCTCGTACGCATGTCATACATTGCAAAGCGTCACAAGGGCTCTATGGAGTTATTACAAATGGATTTATGATTGGGAAATTTCTCACTGGAATTAGCATAATTATATGGGATTAGAATTGAATGGGACCCTGACTTGACTACAATGGTGTTTCGGTCGAAGAAACAAAATTGCATTTCCTTTTCTCTCTCTTTTTTCTTTCTGAAAATATACCAGTTTCATATCTTCTTATTTGTCCGCGATTATTTTCTGTTCCAACAGCAAAGGTCAGCGGTGAAAATAGTCGGTGGTAGTTTTTACAAAACAAGGTAAAGAAATGAATTGATGCAAGACAATGGGCATGGTAGGTCAGAATGTGAAATAGGGCTAAACAGTATCGTGATTTACTTTCGCCGAGAATACAAATTAAGTTAACACTTTGATAATTTCTGAATATATTAAGAATTTCAAAGGACATTCAAATTACTTATTAATCCTTCTCGACCTTTCTTAACAATTGCAATGTAAACAAGGATAAGGGATATTGTTTAAAATGGAATAAATCTGAAAACTTTTCATGATGTATTATTGATTGAAACGTAACAGATAAATTTATTTATGAACAAATGTCGTGTGTTGCTTTTTAGGGAAATGAATTATGTCAATATCAATGAAACATTCATATGTACTTTCCTGTTAATAATAAATTTGAAAGAAAATCTATTATATCTAATGAGAACAAAAAATGAAGATGGTAAATAATTGATCCTGAATTTGATGAATCTTAATCATGGTATTTATTATGTGGAAATATTGCTTTCGCATTACATGTATGTTCTCCTGATTAACTTTTTGTTCCAATCAACTCTTCAAAGAACAGTTATTGTGAAATATATTTATGAACAAACAAATACAAGTGGAAATCATAAGCATAATTACTGATTCCATTTGTTAATTATTTATAATTAAACATTGATAAATTAATTTTCAGACACACACATATACATACATACATACATACATATATATATATATATATATATATATATATATATATATTAGTAATGAACTATAGTCTTTTTAAAAGCTCCTACACAGTTTACAGACTGTATTAATTATGATAATAATAATTGGTCTTTAGAAAAGTTTATATTAACAACAATGAGAATATTTATTTGAATGATTTAAAAAAGCTATTATAAATCTCCCGGGTAGATTTATTATTAGTTAAGTAGAAAAAGTACCTATTAATTATGCTATTTGCAAAAAAATCTATATTAATTTAACTAATAAGCCTCTTAATAACTTCTTTAAAGTTGTGATAAATAAGGAAGAAATTTTTAATAGAATTATTGTATTTTACATGAAAATTAATAATGATTTATATTAATAATGATGAATTACCTAACATCTTTTTAAGATCAAAATTTCAAAAAAATCCTATTAAAGTTAGAGCAATTTCTCTTCCTCTAATGCTTCGAATACATATATATTTCCCTTGTTGGTAAAAAATTACAAAATATTATAAAAAAGTTGAAGAGTGCTATCATTTTTAAAAATGGTATTGACATAGCCAATTATATTAATAATTAACGGAATTATGTTATTTATAGCTATAATTTCAAATATCTTTTTAATTCCATTGGCATAAAGGATCTCATTAAAGTTCTATAAGAGATTTGTAAGAAAGTTCAGATTAATAAGATATAAGATTATTGTATATGAAAATTTTAATTACTTAATTATGTTAGTCTTACAAGAGAAATTTATGTATTTTCTTAATAACAAGATATGTTATTTTCTGTAGGACTTATCATATCTCTCTCTTTCTTTTGCCTTTTCTATTTTTTTTTTCTTTTGTATCTTGCTTCATTTTGAATTTATGGAATTTCCATTTTGGTCTATATAATTTTTCTGGTGATATTGTTGAGTACCCGTAACGCATTATTTAATCGGCTAATTCGTCAAAAACCAGTTGCATAATTTATAAGAGATGCATTTTATTTTCGTAATGGTTTTTCTTTTATTTTTTATTTTTCATGCCTTTGTTTGTACTTATGCATTATATGAACTTTACCTTCTTGCCATTATTTATTTGCTTAGTATTTTTTCTGGTATATTAATCTCTTTCTCATTTCTTCTGTTGTGTAATTTTTTCCCCTTTTTGTTCTCGAGTTTTGGTAATTAAAAATTTATTATTTTTCTTATACTTCTCGAAAAAAATCTAAAAATTTATTAGTAATTCTTAAGATTTTGGATATAATTATTGGTTCTCTCTATACTAATTTTAGTTAATTGTATAATTTATTTCTTTATATTACTGAATTACTATTTTCACTACACACACACACACACACACACATATATATATATATAATATTTATACGTAAACAAGATCAAATAAAGTATACAAATTATAAACTCTAAAACAATTTAAAATTTATTTTAAAAAACTACTAAGAGAAAAATCTTATACACTGGATTTCAAAATTTAGAGAATTTTCTGATTTGGTCGATTATCTCTAGAAAAACTGGACAGATTTTAATTAAATTTGGTTTGTACATAGGGTTGATATAACAAAAAAAATTACCATTTAACAGTTATAATACCTACGCATGATCGTGCATAACACTTATCAGAGTCGCAAGATATGAAACTGCAGTAGCAGAATAAAACAAAACAAAAAAAAAATGGGTTAATAGGGGCTATGGTTCCCTCTTACACATATACAGGTCTTGCACCATGATTTTATGCTAGAAATAAGGGAGTTTAAGAGTTCCTATGGCAATTGGTCCCACTCCTTCAGCAACGCTGCTTTCAGGTCTCGGATGGTTCTCAGAGGGGGGGGGGGTTGCGAATTGCAATTGCCCTCCCCAGAGTGTTTCAGGTAATCTCTATAAGACTGATGTCCGGAGATCTGGCTGGCTAATCCATCTGGCGAATATCCTCCCTTTCCAGAAATTCGTCGACCAGATGAGCTCTATGGGACTTCGCGATGTCATCCATTAAAAGGAAATCAGGTTCAAGTGTAACCCTGAAAAGATTAACAAGGGGCTCCAAGACCTCATCCCCATTCCTCTCAGCAGTGACTGTGCCTCTTTCAAAGACATGGAGGTGTGTGCGATCATCCAATATGATGCCTGCCCAGACCATCAAGCCTCCGCTGCCGTAATGGTCGATTTCTCGGACATTGGAAGGCATGTAATGGGTCCCTGGTTCTCTCCACGGGAAAGTACGGTGAGATTCATTGATAAGACTGAACCCTGGACTCATCAATAAAGAGAACAGTCGCTCATTGATCCATACTCCAATCTCTATGATCTCTGCACCATTTTAAGTGGACTATCCTGTTTGCAGAATTGAGCGGGACGTAAGCAATAGGTCCTCTTGCAAACAGACCTCTCTCATGAAGTCTTTTGGAAACAGTCACCCCTGAAACTCAGGTTATTGTGGCTGCATACAACTGATGAGAGACATGAGAAGCTGTAGCATCCCTATTACGCCTCGCTATAATGGACAAATGCTTCTACCGCCGTCGTGGCTCTTGGACGACCTTGCCCAAGCTTTCTCTCGAAGGTTCCGGTATCTTGAAACTGTATCCATAAGTTGGGTACGACACTGGGAGTTAAATTGACTTATCTGCAAATCTGGATTTCAGACTGGCCTTCTTCTAGCCTACCCACAATTCACCACCTTATTCCATCATCCAAACGTTTCTGGTTACTCAGTTTCACTATTTGAATTTTAATTCAAGTTATTTCTGCAAAAAACAATAAGAAATTCCGCGTAATGTGCAAGCGAACAAAATGCAGATTTTAGCATAAGCGTTTATAAATCCTGTTTTTCGACTAGTTTTGCCCCCCACACACACACACGTACACGCTTGCGTATTCGATGCACAAGGGTTTTCGTCAAACTATGCAAATTCTATTAATTTTGAACAACAGTGTAGTTAAAAAGTTAATTAAAAAACAAATTAAAAATATTATCAAATGAAAAAATTATAAAAGAATCCATAATTTTTTTTTAAATGTTTCAACAATATATTACTTCATTGCAGTCGTAAAACCTAAATAATCATTACATATTATTTAAGATGTAAACCAATTTAAATCACAACAAAATGAAAGAAAAACAACAAACAAGAACAAAAAATAGAGATAATGCAATAAATACATTTCCATACTTTAAAATTGAATAATGTTTGTTTATACAAGTATAACAGATCCAATAACCACACTTTAGTGAATTACATTGTGTCAAGATGGTACAAAACTAAATAAATATTTTTACACCTACTTATAAATAAACTTCAAAAGAGTTTTAATAATTATACCACCAAATTCCAACAAACTCAAACATATTCACTTATAACTTAATACAGATTCCTCACCATAGCTATGACATGAGGAAAAAAATAAATATTAAAACAGACAGAAATAGAATATAAAACTTTTGATATTTTCTACCAACGTAGCAAAATAATGATGGAATATATATATATATATATATATATATATATATATATATATATAGGATTTTCCAGCTAATTATCAAAGAATTATTTGTATTTTCCAATGTATTGTAAAACAAGTTCCTCAGTTAATCGATAGATGGTACCACGAATCAGCGTCCTATGATAGCTCGTGCAGCGCCACCTATTCCCGAACAAAACTGAGCGACATTTCGTTCTCGCTCTCTTTCCCCCGCTTTTCCGCTTCTTTTCTCCTTTGCATTACTCGTGTCTGAAGCAAGCTCCGAAAAGTTCCGAAGGCAAGCGCGTTCGCACGCCTTTCGCCGATATGGGTTAAATGAGGCGGCGATATATTTTGCTCAGATGATTGTCAATTTGTCATCTCCTATTGTAAATATTTTCACTCTTCATCATTTTTTCTAATAAACGAAGTATAACAAGTTGAGCCGCATCATTGAATTTCTACGATATCGTTATGGAATCCGGTGAAGGAACCAGACAACCCCCTAGGCAACCAGACCTTTGCTTAAGAGCAAACCATCGTAGTTTCGGGATATATGATCTCATCACTCCACCGTGTACACACACATATATGTACATACATACATACACATATATATATATGCATATATATATAATTATTTATTTTTATTTCAAATTCTGAGCCTTCACTAAGCTTCATAGTTTTTTTTTAATGTGATCCATCTCTAGCAGTCCATAAAATCTATATAATGATCAAAATTATCTTCCTTCCAATTAGCGATTACCAGAAAAAAATTGAAATATATCAGGATTTTAATTCACGTTTAATTCAGATTCAATAGCAGGTGAGATTGCAAAGTAATGGTAAAGATATATACTTTACCCTGTTTGTTTTCTTTCTTTAATGAAGTTCTTATTTTTTAATGAGATTTGATAAAGTTCGTTGTACATTCCAGGAAATTTTGAATTCATTCTTTGAACAAATTTAATTGTTAATCTGACTGATTAAAAATTAATAACTATTCTCCTCACAACTATAAATGCCTTAAAAAGAAAAACAAATGAAGAACAATGTTTCCCCCTCTTTCATACAAATACCATTCTTTTCATCTATTTCAAATTTCTTTTCATATTTAGTTTCATTTAAAATGCGACATGAAGTCTAAATGTTAGGCAAATAATGGCCAAGATAAGATTTTTATATATAATTTTATTCGTATTTTATAAAGCCTGAAAAGCTTTCCATTTCTGAAGTTTTGAAATCAGCCTTTAAAAGTTTAATCATAGGGAACACCAGCAATAGAGTATTAATAAAGAACCATTTTCTATTCAATTATGAAGGGGAAAAATACTAAGACCTATAACACAAAAGTATTAGATTTTTAATCAAAATTTACTCTACATTTCTTTCTCTGTATTCTTTTCGTTTTTTCATAAAATCGTAACCTTCTGCTTTTTCCCGCTTTGTGGAAAAAGAAAAGTTCTTTAATATAAAAAAAATCTTTTTTTTACAATTTTCATTAACCATTATGAAAATATGGACGGAATTGTTTAAAATGTAACGAGTTTCACACACCAACGACAAAATAATGACCAAAATTACCTTCGACCAAATCACTTTTAAAAAAAAGGAAATGAGATAAAAGATACTCGTAAAAGCTAAATTTTAGTTACAACTCATCGTCAGATTGCAATGGTAGAGAGATTGTAAAATACAAATTTTTCGCACTTACACTCTTTTATTTGTTTCCTCATCCACTTTTTAGAAGTTTGATCAATTTCTCAATGCTGTTATGAAATAAACAAAAAAAAAAAAAAAAAAAAATCATATCGTATTGCTGAACACACACACACACATATATATTCTCTAGTTTCAATTATTATTCAGCATTAGAGGTCAGAATGCAAGGGAATTAACGGATAAGTCTCTCATTGTGTGCAGCTCTGGCATAATTGATACTGGACTCACTTAAGCTTTTTATCCATCTGAGTAGGTTAAATTATCAGCGTGGAAATGAATTCGATTTGCTCGGACAAGGCGGAAACAAATCACCTCGTGGCGAAATTAGAAGTGATTATCAATTAAAGGATTTAAAAGTAGAACTTGTTAGTGGACGTTCGGGGAATAAACGGCTTTCTTTGAACGCACAGACTTTCCCCCCTCAACTTTAACCTTCTTACGACCTTTCGCTTTCAACGGTTGGAGAGAAAAAGTGTGTATAACGGGAAAAAAGTTACGGCAGAAATGTAGAAATGCGTAATCACTCTTGATTATGACAAGTATTTTGCCGTTTTATTAGAAAAACAGAGGTGCGCCTGTTTGCTTTTTGCGTGTGGTACGCGAATGCTGCTGATGGTGTAACTTAAAATAGAGATTCCTATTCAACTGTTGTAAAAGCAGCAGGGGGAAAAGAGTTATGCATGTAATTGAATAGCTTTCGGTGTTCTTTTTTTTTTTTTTTTTTTATTGCTTCGTGAACTTTCTAAGTCTTGGAAAAGAGCTGCACAATTGCATAAAAATATTTTGTTAAGCAATTGAAAATTTCGGTCGTGAAAGGCAATAAATGGAGCAGTAGTTGCCTTGTTATATTTTTTTAAAAAAAATTAACTGATTCTATATATCAATTCAGACCACTTGACATTGAAAACGGTTCGCTGTCCTTTTTGAAACATATTATCATCATGATCGAGTAACTTGAAGCCAAATGAGGAAATTTAGGTAATCTTTCAATATTTTTTGTTGAATACGTTCATAAACTGATCATAAAATCACAAAAAAAAGTTTTAAAAAATGCTTGAAAGGCTCTGTAACCAAAAGGAGAATGACGTGATACGCCCTATGCGGCATATACTTCCTGCAGATATATATGACATTTGTAAAAGCTACATAAGGAATCCAGCTCATTGATTGAATGTTGCATGCAAGACCCAAAGAATATTGGCTGAACTTTTGGCAAGTGCAATAGATGAATTCGTTAAGTATGTGATTCTGTAAATGCAGTTCCCCCCCCTTTATTTCCTTTCATAAGTGTAAATTTGATTAGTAATGGAGCCACTTCAGAAAAATTTGAGCGGTACTCAAATTTTAATGAAATGGATCTTGTATTGTATCACATTACATTCTTCAAATTCACATTCCAAATTCTTCAATTATATTTACATTTACGAGAAAAAGGATAGAATAGAAATTCAAAAGCGTTACTTGCTAGTATACTTAAGCAACTGCGATTCTTTTTTTTTTTTAATTCCCCTTTTTTTTGTTTACTTTGCTTTTTAAGATAAAGCATCGGATCCTTACTGAGTTGTACTTTCTCTTCCACAGAATCCTTCCTATTTGCGGTTGTATATTTTGTATATTCTCATAAATTAAAATTGCAATGTAGAAACAATTGTGATTCTTTTTTTAGCATTTTATTTATTTCACCTTTTAAATAATAATTCGGGAATATTAACAATGCTTAAGAATATTTAAATACCTAAAAAAATTTTATTTCTTGAAGACATTTCAATGTGAATACTATTGTTACTTACTTTGAACAAGCATTTAAAAAATTATGTGTATGCGATGGCAAATGTAATACCTACTGTAGCTAGGTTTATAAAAACAGAAAACGTCATGTAATTGTATGTCATTGAAAATAATGATAATGAGTTAATATGATTATTTTATGGCCAATTGAAATTTTTCAATGGACCCTAAGGGACCCATAAAATTCTGTTAAAGAGTCCCTAATCTAAAGTGTGACGATGGTAATTTCAAAATATTATTCAGAAAAATAATTGATGAAATTTGTTTTTGAATAAAAAAACCCCTTCACGTTGGGATACATTAACAGAAATTATGATTATTTCGCAATTTCGAACCTCGGTTACGTGATGAGGACAAAACTGATACAATTTTTCCAACTTTTAAACCACGTGATGTGAGGATGGTTTTGAGGCCAAATTGATTTTAACATATTGCAATATTTATTAATCTCATGAAAGTCTTCGAAGGAACTTGGACTCGAACTCAAGATAAATTGGTAATATGAAGTTTCTGTTCAAGACTACTGTGGCCTGTTTAGAGAATTAAGTAAACGAAGCAGAGTAGCTTTACCAATACAGTAATCATCGTCTCAGATAGCAACTCTGTTGTTGTTCAAACTATTGCATAATATAATGAGAGAGAAAAATATATAGCATTAATATTTTGCTATTTTTCAGTAATTGAATGAAAACCAATAAAAGCTAAACAATATACAATATTACCTTTTAACTTGTTAATGAATTCGTAATTATACTTAGTAAGTTAACTTTCAATGCATTCTCTCTTCAGCCACACCTTTGAAGAAATTAGATGAATGATAGTTTTTAACTAATAGAGAAAGATAATTTTGCTACGTTATTCTATTGGAAATTTTTCTGATTCTTTTAAAGCCCTAACCTGTAATAAAAGTTTATGATGCTAAATTATAGTTATCTTTTGCAAACAAAATGAAAGAAAATCTCGTTATAGTACAACACGTTTCTTTTCAGCTTAATGGTGTCTGGGAAAATCTTGTTACCCACATACCTTTTTTTTTAAACCGCATATTCCTCGTTTGTTAAAAGTAGTAATGCATGCAAATAGCTTTTAAAGTTATTCTTATTTCATAACTGATGTACGTGCATTTAGTTCATTTTTACATGTAAGCGATAATCTAAGATTTTCTTTTAGTTGCATTAAGCTACCGCTGAAAATATTTTCCCAAAGACAATCATGAAAACTACATAAATGTGTAATTTAAATGTATCCTATTTTTTCGTTAAACATCAATGTAGTTCTATTTCAGATACTGTTTCTAATTGCAGAGGAATTTAAGCAGGAAAGGGAGAGTAGGTAATAAAAAATGTGAGCGGCGGAGCGATAAAATTCATTTCTGTCCTAATTATTCAATAAGAAAAAAATCGTTTACAAGCCAAACGATAATATAAAAGTAAAATATGCGCATGTGCTCTTCAAAATGATATTAAAAATATTTAACTTTAATGCTTAAGCTAACAATATTAAAACAAGTATATATAACTCGGTGCATTTATTATACAGCTCTTGTATTAACTTCGTAAATTGAATTTTTTTTCTGAAATCGCATTTTATCTGATTAATGAAATAGTTTTCTACATGTTATTGTTGCATTTTTATTTAAACTGAATTTTTAAGAAAATTTTCTTTATGAGGTAAAAAAAGAAAAAAAAGTTGACACACCTTTAAACTTGATGACCCATCTTTTTTTTCTTCATTTTTTTTGGCATTTTAGGGAAATGCTGACTTCCACTAACGATGATGATTATCATATTCACAGAGGATTACATAATTCAAATTGATATAAATTATTCAAAAGCCTTAAATCTGCTATAAACACTCATATAAACTTACTGCAATTTTTAATGAATCTGAATATTTGAAATGAATTAATTTTGAAACACGATAATGTTTAACGCTGAAATTGCTGATTAGGATAATTTATGTGTGCTTGCCGAAGTCGACTCTAGTGGTAATTCAATGAGGGATTCCAATCGATTCGGCTGATGCACGTTAAATCTGTCAGGGCTCAAAATCCTCCCATTGGGGTGGGGTGGAAATTATGAGAGGAGGATGCCAGCTCAGGTGTTGCCTTTGACACTTGACAGAAGTTCAAAACTACGAGGTCCGTTGCCAATAGCCCTCGTGTTGCTTTTAGTTCGACGTTAATAAAACCAAACCAAGTCTAATCGAGAGAAATATTTCATTTAATTATAAAAATTGTGAGGTCCATATAAAATGAAGTTGTGGAAAAAGGAGTTTCTTGCTTCAAATAGGCTTAAGCATTTTAAAAGCATTTCAATATTATGAAAGTTATCAGTTTTTAAAAGTTATAATTGTGAAAGAGTATAAGAATTGTATTGCTAAATCACGTAGTAATAATATTTAATACATTTCCGGGGCAACCGTTGATCTCGAAATGTTACGTAAGAAAATTATAAGAAATTTTCTTCTTTTTTTATTTAAGTAACATTATTAACAGGGGAAGATGTTCATACCTATATTGAAAATTCTATTCAAGAAAAACTCTAAATCGATTAACTTTTGCCATTTTTCGTAAATGTATTAAGATAAAAATAAAAATTCCCAATTCAGATTCTGTCCGATTGTCATATGAATGCGTAGGAACATTATTTATAAATTGATAACCGTTTGTCAAGATTTACCTTCAACTCAGTGTGAGGAAGTAAAAAAATAGTTGAACAAAAAGCATTTGTTCAATATAACAAACATATTCGTGAAGCATAGCCTACATACTACAAGATTTGCTTCTGTTTAAACACTTGCAGATGTTTCGGAAGTTCGAAAATTAAGCGTCAAATGAATAGAAGAAACAGCAGGGGGCACCCATCTTTTCGATTAGTTGAGTGACTGATTATCATTTGGAATGCGTTGGAGTGAATTCTCAAATTTTTTTCCTGGTTAGTAGAATAATCACTGACACTTTCTTCAGGCTTAGTACAGCTAAATTTTAATTAGGAAGACTAACACGTTGTGACTTTTTGAACGTTTTATCCTTTAGATATAAATCACTTAAGAAAAATTTATTTTGTGAAAAGTTTATGGTCAATGAATATGTGAGAGTGTCTATTCAGTATAAATAATAACATATTTCAAAAAGTAAAAAAAATATCTTTTTGAATTAATGTCATCATTCTTTTGGAATAGGAATTATTTTAAGTATATTATCAATGTAACTTTTTCTACAGGAACTCAATGTTACCTCATGAATGTAGGTAATGTGTGTTGAATCAATGTGAAAAGAGATTAAATGATTTATTTCCTAACCTTATCTATTTTTAATGATTTTTCGTGTTCTTTTTGAGGTAATATTAATTTTAGTATTATGATTTATTTAAAGAATAAAGTATTTGCAGAAGTAACATTTAGTTATTGTTTTGGAGTTGCCTTTTTTTTTTTTTTTTTTTTTTTATCAAAATGTGTTTTATATCGTGTTCAGTATTTCTCCTTTTTCTAACACTTTCGATATAAAAATTTTAAATATATTTTGAAGGGAAAAAAGTTAGTCAATGTGAAAAGATATTTTAATAGAATAATTGCTTTAAAAATTGATTTAAAAAAATCTTCGATTTCCTTTTTAGTTTAGTTTCAAAACATTTAGTATAATAATATAAACCAATGAAATTACTCAAGAGAAAGTTTCTTTTTTTAAGTAGTGAAACATAAAAGAATTTACGAAATTTTCCCATTAAAAGTATTCTTAAGCATTCTATAAAATTAACTTTGAATAATCTATTGAATGTATATTAATGAGCAAAAATAAAGTTTGTGAAAAGGAATCCATTGGAAATTTCAGCTCTGAGATGATATGCAAACTTGTTGTACACAGCGCCATATAGAATATCATTAACTTTTTTTTATTGTTTAGAACGTTCATGTTGTTAACTATTTTTAAATTCAATAAAATTAGACACATTTTACACAAAAGCTGTTTATTCACAAAATATTAAATTTTTGTTTCGCAAGATAACCATAGACAAATTTATTGTACTTGAGTTTCTTTAAAATACAAGCTATCATAATTTTTTTTAAAGTTTTTTAAAAAAAATGTCATGAAATTTGAACTCAAATATTTATAGAAAAAAACGTTAATGCTTAAAACAACTTTATATTTTCTTTATTGAATTGTTTTCCTTGTAAGTTCGTTAATCATATGCGTTATGAAAAATATTAACGTATTTTTGTTCAGGAAATCAAATTTGAATGCTATATTTTCATAACTATATTTCTTAAACTTTGTTGGTTTTCTAGAAATAGGAAGAGAAATGGTAGCTGTTTATTTCAATCCCCCCTAATATCTCAAGTTTTTATAATTAGTAATATTTTCCTATTCTAAAATTTGCTTTGAATTATCTCATATTAGGCGCAGTGGGAGTTCAAAGCACAACCCCATAAACTTAAATGTTTCCGGGTTAAAGAAATCCATGGAACAGAAATTCAACATTCCCAAAGGTGGCCTTTGTAGAGTTGAGTAATAGAAATCTTCCACACTTAATTTTGTAGTTTATAACTTACCAAATTTGTGTGTCATGACCTTTGGCCAAATGGCATTGTTGCCCTACTATTTGAGATTTCGAATCGTACCGTGCAAAGACATTTGCAGCAAAGAAAGCCATAAGAAATCTTCTTTTGAAAAGGTTGATTACCAGGTTAATAACTAAATAAAAATATTTTTTTTTATTCTTGTTGTTCACATAAATATTTATTTATATATATTTAGGAATCTGCTAGAGTGAAAATGCAATAAAAACTCGAAATACAAAAATCTAACAATTTTCTTGTTACTTATCGTTCATTAAAATGAATAAAAATGTCTCAAATGGTAACAAAAAATATTTTTTACGAATAAATAATATATTCTCACAGAAAAGCTATAATACTTGTAAAATAACTCTTATGTAATATAATATAGGTTTATGATTTTTTCTATTTTCAGTAGTAACTTATTTATTCATATGCATCAAAATCAATAAATCAAAAAAAAAAAAATTAATCAAAATCTATATTCAAATTGTCACATATAGCTCGCAAACTATGCTATATGTTACATCGGTACAGCAAGTAATATTAGTCCAAAAACGTAAATTTCTCTTAATAATAATCTATCGAAAATTGGAAAAAGAATCTTAAGAACAAATTGTACAAAAAGTATATATAAGTATAATTTTAGCAATTTTTGTTCCAAAAATATTTGAAAAAAAGTAATACAGATTTGAAACTATCAGTTATTAATATATGGTACAAAAATGAGAAAGAGTACACAATTCGAGTAGATGCCCTTATTTATTTAGAACACTAACAGAAAAAATACATAAATGTTATAATGAAATGAAATCTATATTAAATTTTATATGAGTAACATAGAACAATTTTTTGTTTGTAATTAATATTGAACTTTCTAATTAACAAACTAGGCCTCAAAATTTGTATACCTGGGAAAAACTCCTATAGATTTTAGAAGACCTCTCAAAATAAAAGAATTTAAGACATAAAGGAAATGAAAAATGTGAGAGGTGTGACGGGTAAAAACAATTCTGAATTTGTAAAACGACAACACACTGGTAATTTTCAATAGTTTTTAAAATGATGAAATGGGTTTATTTAAAAATTATCGCCTTTTATTAAACAAAAATCTGTTGTCCATTCACATAAAGATCTAATAAAGCTGCTAAGAACCAAATTTTTCTTATTTGATTTCTTACATTAGGCAAGTGTAATATTTTAAAACCTTTACAGGAAGTGATGAAATATAGAACAAAAAAGAATATAATCATTTAACTTACAGTTACAGCACACTATGGAATATAATTTGGAACTTTTGATCAAACCTTTTGCTCAAATTCGGTTACTGTAAGTGAAGAAATTTAATTTAGAGGATGTTGTATTTCTCATAATAGATAGCTAGTTATTAAATTTTTTCCATTGTTATGGCATGAGTTTTTGATTTGTGGCGTATCGTTAAACATAATAATTCCCCAATTTTTAATTTTTTTAAAAAGTCTTTCCCCCATATACCGTTTATAAATTAACAAAAACTGTTTGTGGTATCTAGTAATTCACAGTTCATATAAAGGAGAGGTTAAAAGGAATCTTGATTTATTACAATAAAACTGATAAAAAGAATCTGTAGTCTTTTTGCATTAAATTTAATTATTGTGTGTAAAGACGAACACATACGAGGAATGATACAAAAGCAATGCCTCCATGGACATAGCGTTTTTATTTGCTACTCGATTTTCAAATTTCCCACTGTACCGATGGACTACATGTTTCCTCTATGTGATTCATATCTTATCTTTGTTCCCAGATGTCATGGTATATCGATGATAGAAGAAGATGGCGACCCATATTGAGATGAGGCAGATCTCCTTGCATCCGACCTTATATCTTGGAGCTTTCACCTATTCCCGAAGATAAATAGAACGTTGAGGAACATCACTTTCGTTCTGACGATGAGGTGTAAATTTCCATTTAGATCTCGCGTCGACAATAACCCCTGGAATTCTTCTCCTACAGGTTTGTCCGACTAGTCACGTAATGGCGGAAGTGCATGGAAACGGATGGGGACTTTGTCGAAAAATGAATAATGTAATACACAGAGGATGAATTTTGATAAAAGACAAGAATTGTGAAAAATGGGTAACAAAATAAGTTATGTCCATGGAGGCATTACTTTTCAATCTAGTCTTGTGTATATAAGCATCCCTGCTCAGAATAATTAATATTATATTTATGTGAGCTTATTTTGCTAAGTAAAATTTTTTTGAAAATTTATGAAATATCTAAAATTGTAAAATATTTCCCTTGAATTGTATTCTATTTCCCTTGGTATCGATTATATGTTTTCTTTTATTGTTTGTTTTTGTCTTGAAATAAGCTAATTTAGTTAATAAGTATTAAATTTAATAAGTTTATATCAACTACGATATAGAAAAATACTCCATTTATTGAAAGTTCCTTGTAGTACAATTAAATTATTAGTTGTAAAAATATTTATTTTTCATAAAGACTAAATATTTTTCATAAAGAATTTTAATAAAAAAGATTCGCATTTATTCGTTCTCAAAGTAATATAATATAAAATAGTCCCCCCCCCTTTAAATGGATTGTGTATTCAATTAAATTTAAAATGTTTTTCATATAATGACGAATAGATCAAATCTAAAGAGGATACATCATAATGTATTTCGAAATAAAAATGCGAATTATAATTTATTTTTCTCCATAAGTCATTTACGAAAAAAATAGTATAATGATAAATGTATTAATATTTAGATGGCCTTACATGGAAATTGTAACCAAAGGAAAAACTTAAAAATTTAAATAAATTGTTATACCTTTTCTTCCTTACAAGTAAGAAACCAGTTGGATATAATGTGATCTTATGTAGAATTTAATTAAATTTACATGAAAAAGCACGAGTCCCTGAAAAATAATTAAGTCACTATTTGTCACTGTAATATATCCTACGTAAATTCCAAATCCAATTAAAGTCATTCTGGCATTAGAAAAAAAAAATAATTCGCATTTATCTTATAAATTTTTTGCTCGAGTGTCTTCTCAAAGCATACCTCCCACTCTAACTTGTTTAATAAGGATCGAATTTCAAGGTGAACAGAATTTCAAGGTTTTTTAGAATCATTAAAATTTGAGTGTCTATGCATTTAACATACAAAAAGGGCTCCGAGTAAATTACCAGCAACCTTCTACAAATTAAACACCATGAAGTATACTTAAAGCGCTTCGTTTACATTGTAAAGAGTGAACAAGTACTATATTCACTTCTGTCTTTTTTTGTAAAAAGGTATTAACTGACATTTAACAAAGCATGCTTTTTTCCCAAGTTCATAGTGTATTGAACTTTTTACAAATTTCTTCTTTTTTCTTTGTGTAAGAATAGTTTCTAAAGTAACATTGATTAGCTTCCCTCCTCTCTCTAATAATGCTAATTTATTATTAGCAAAGAAAGTACATAAATTCAAACCAGTATTTAATGGCAAATCCACAAAAATCTTTATTTTAGAAAACAAAATCAGTATCGTTTGGGTCTTCCCACAATGGTGTTACATAATATCTGAAATAACTTATTCATGGTTAGCATTTTATAGAAATTCAGAGTTCTTCACGTTTAAGTAGACCGTTTACAAAAATGAAAATATACATACTTAACACAAGAAGGAAATAAAACAAATTTGCTGTGTTCTTTTGAAGAACCTTTAATCAATAGAGCATTAAAATTGCTTAAGGGACCAAGTAATCTTTTACTTTGAATATATAAAGCCCTTTGTGAGATCATACTGTTAAAATTTAGTTGGGGATAAATCTATCAGTAAAATGAATGGTTACATCACTAAATTATTCCCTAACATATTTTATCCGAGTTCTAAATATTAATTTGAAATGTAAACACTGAAATATATTAGACTAACATATTTTAGTGTTTCTGAAAAATCCTAAACCTGTATTATAAAGAATTTAATAACAGATTTAGAATTTTTCATTCACAAATAAAACTTAAAATCTGATGCTAGCAGAAGATCCTAAATGTTTAATAATTTTATTGGAAGAAATAATGCAATGTCCTTTTATTTCCTAAGTGAATATATAATAAGGGACCACACTGAATTGTACATAAATACTGCGCCTTCGTAAAATAAAATAAAAAACTTATTTTAAGTTTAAAATAATAAACTTATTTTAAACTTAAAATAAGTTCTATGTTAAGGTAATCTTAAGTGGGGAAATTTATATTAAATAATTAAAAAATATTTGTGGTTGAATGATAATAAAATAATACCATTTAAATGTGGGAAATCGAAAAGAGCTGAAGTACCCTATGGAGTAACGGTACATTTAAATAGCATTCACGTTTTTATTTACTCGTTTTCTATGACAATACCTGGAAAGTTACTTCCTCCCTTTCTTGATTTTAATAAATTCTTGAATTCTTTAATGAATTTTAATGAATCTTTCTTGATTTTAATAAATAATTTAATGACACATTAGTGTTTCACTTCAAAAAGAAGTGAAATACAAAAGAAAGAAAAACGGATGTAGTGAACAAATGCGAACATAAATTTTTCCATAAACTAAAGAATTTTCTGAATAGGTTTTTACCCAAACGCTTAGACACATCATATATCTTTATTTGTAACATTCAATGCCTAATGCTTTTGAAACTCCAATGATTCACTATGATTCACTTCCAACAAACTGAAACAAACCACTTTTTTTAATCGTTTCTACTCGTGTTGTGCTTTGTAGTAATTTGTCTTGCCGAGTGGAAGGACACGGTCTGGAATGCACCTGCATTGATGTCAGAAAAACACATTTAACTCAACATAGAGCACGCACCTATCAAACAGTGACAGGAATCACTGCTAATGCGCGTGCCCACCCCAGTAAGAAGGGGGGTAGAAAGGGAGCACTCGAATAAAAAAAGAACAAAAAGGTTAGGCTATTAAGAAAACTGGTGATAAATAGGACACTGGAAACAAATTGGATGGGAGTGGGCAATTGACCAATGAACCCCCGGAAAAAAAGCGACCCTTTTCCAGTGATAAATGGCGAGACTGGACATAGCACCATAATTTACACCAAGTTCTCTCGTTGCTTTGTGGAGTTGCTATTGACATGCAATTATGCTTAAGAGTTATCGTTTAATGCAGTTTTAATAAAACAAAGGTCACGTTGGGTGAAGATTTCACACACAAATGAATTATTCCCTCCCCCCCCCCTCTTTTATGTTCTGGTACTTCATTAGGACTTTTGACTAAGCCTGGTTTCCGAAGAAGTGACTTAATTGCGGAAGTAAGACAAGGTAATCATGTTTCTCCGCGCACTGGAAATTGGCAATTTTTATTCTGAAAACTTTAGAATATGTTTGTATACTTTGAAATAGTTAGAGTAAATATTAACTCTATCACGGAAGGGAAGGGCAAAAAGATTCATTAATTTTGTTCTACAAAAAAGAAAGAACATGGATTCACCAAAACCAGAAAGGAACCATGAACTCTTTTTCTCTCAAGTGATGGGTAATATATCTTCACACGTTAACCTTCAAGTTATAGGTCGAAAATACCAAAATTGATGAATTTCGAAAATTGATATGATATCATCAGAAAACACAAAGTTAAATTTTATCATACAATGAAATTAAAGTTTCTTAAAGCTCATAGATTTAGTCAGAAATTTGTTCGATAGCATAGTAAGGCAACAACTTAAATTTTGATTTACTTTAACTTTATTGAGTGGATTAACATTTGTGGAATCATATTATTAATGATATACCTCAAGTTTCTGATTCATGATCAGTAGGAGAGGACATCTTAGTTAGAACTTTGTTTTTCAGTTTCCATACCGCGTTATTAGAATATTCAAGCTGTTTTATTTTTCGAATACATTAGAGTCCCCATTATTCCAAATTATGCAAAAATTGTAACTTTTGTAAACAAATCGTCTCTGGGTGAAATCGAATACCGAATTCACTATTCTGCGAAATAAGCTATACTTTTGATAACCAGAATGCCGCAAGCCAGCACACATATTGTATTAATGTATCTTAAGTACTGAAGAATGTGTTTTCTAAAAAATATATGGATTTGACTGGAAAACAGTACTTTGATTTACGAATTACTGTACTTATATTATATCACAAAATTTATATTCTGTGTTTGGCTTGAGGATACGAATTAATGAGAAAAATATAAGAATTAAACCAATGTATCGCTACTATATAATATAAGTAATTGTGTAGTACTATTTGTACAAAGGTGCTTACTTCCAGTGATGTCACTGAGCATTGCATGTAGCACTGCATTTCTGGTAAAATAATTGAATCAATGCCGTTTAACACACGTATTGTACCATAAACGCACGACCAGAGCAAAATCTTCACTGATCTAACGATAATTGTTATCTTGTGTATGTTTGGATACGATAAAAGCGTAAGATATTTGCAGTTTGGTTTTTAGAAGGGTGTTATGGTAACGACAGACTCAGGCATCATTGGATTGGTTTTAAAATCGCTCTAAAACTTTATGGCAAAAAAAGAGAAAGTAATCAATGTGATAACTAATCAGAAATATTACTAAAATAGTTTATACAGCCATATAATTAATCAAATTTAATATAAAACTAATTATAAATCCAAAATTATATGAAATTTTTATCTGACTTAATGCATAATGATTTTCATACAAAATCATGCAAAAAAATTTCATAAATAAAATTATTATGCAATAATTTTACACAATTGTATCTTTTATTTTTATTCTCGCCAAAAATATTTTGATTCCGGAAATAAATATGTGTCCTGCACTATAAAAAGAAAAACAGACTACAAGATACAAAATGCGAACTAGAAGAAATTGTGACGATGTATAATTGTACATTTTCCAACGATTTGAAAAATACAACATATTATTTATTTTCGAATTTAGATTCATTCCTGAAGAAATTTTTGCATTTCGTCCAATAAAAAATATGTTCTGTTTTAAAATGGCGAAGACCAATACGTCTAAAAGAGAGTGAAGCACTCATTCTCTTTTCCCATCTGATAAATTAACATGCATTTTATATACATAACACACTCAAGAGTTTTAACATTGGTGTGTCAAATC
This sequence comes from Nephila pilipes, assembly GCA_019974015.1. Taxonomy (NCBI): domain Eukaryota; kingdom Metazoa; phylum Arthropoda; class Arachnida; order Araneae; family Nephilidae; genus Nephila; species Nephila pilipes. Next base: position 36,707 of record BMAW01088934.1, on the reverse strand, counting down.
AAGACACTCCCATAACTACTGGATACACCCCATTTAATCTTCATTGTGTTTATATGCAGATACGTTGAGTTCCGGATCGATGCTTATTTTTGACAGTCACTTGTCGTGTTGGATGGGCTAAGTAGTATGAAACGAGGATCACTGATTTGATGGAAGGTGTGTGTTGTTAAACATAACATCAAAGATTATTCTGGAATATAAAGAAGAAAAGGATTGAACACTACTTATGTTCTTAAAGGACCAATTCTTTTAAACCATTAAACACCGTTAATACTATTAAAGTTATCAATATTAAAATATTTGAAAGTACATAAAAACTGTATTGAAAATATTGCTTCGAATAAAATTTTTGTTCTACAAAAATTACAGTTTTTTTCTTCTTTAAGTTAAATAATACTCTCGTATACAGTAACTTATATACATCCTTCATTTTTAAATAAAATATTTTAAAAGTGAAACAGTACTAATTATTAATATCTTAAGACTGTTTTTTATATTTAGTATACGTATATCTAAAGAAATAAAGCATATAGATTCTTATTTTAAGAGTTAAATCATTTCCAATCATTTTAGTTCCATGCAAAAGCAAAGTAGTTCTAATATTTTACAGAAACGTAATATTTTGAATTGTGCCAAATTCTTTGCAATATCAAATTTGGTAAAAAATGGTTTTATTGTTTTAATCACTGAATTGTAAGTTTTTAAAACAGTTATATGTAAGGAAAAGCATTTGCATATGGATGAGGAACAGAACTTCATGATTATAATGAACGATTTATTTATTTTATCGATGTTAAATTTTTACTGGTTTTGAAATTAACTGCCTGATTAACAAATTGTTTTGTTGAAGTATAATAAACCACTGAACACAAATAAATTGTATTTATAATAAAATTTTCATTGTATGAGATATCGATATTATATTAGTGTAATCATAAGGCGATTTTATTGAATAATGTCAGATGAAAAATGGCTCAAATATGACATATTTTAGTTAGTAGTTTGTTCTCTTTTACTATCGCTCTAAAGCTAAATGAAGGCAATTGCCATGTGACGAAAACAACTGAGATGATTGATACCTCACTCTCTACCTCACGACACAAGATGCTTTGAGGTTCATTTAAATTTTAACATACACAATAGCCTCCATAATTTCAGACGATGGCCTTAGACAAGAAAGTCAAACTCATTTCCAGCCGAGGCCCAATTTCTAATAAGTAAAAGCCACGTGGCCGCATTCTATGTAGTGTGACATATTCAATTTTTAAAAACAAACGATTTTGATACTTTTTTAAGACATTATCTGTCCAACTTATAAAGGCAGACGATTTAATTTAATGTGATACTTTTTTTAAGATTTATCTGTTCGACTTTTAAAGGCAGATGGTTTAATCTAATGTGATGCTTTATTTAAGACATTACCTATTCTACTTTTGAAAGCAGACGATTTAAACTTAAAGTAAAACCTTTTTCAATATTCTTTATTAAGATATTTTTTTGGCAACACCAGATCATAGTTTTGATTTTAGATAATTTACTGGCAACGGATATGAAATTGAGTATTGAGTTTGGTTCCAAGAGGTAAAGACGAACGTTGAAAAAGTGGTGCTTGTGTAAAATTGTGTCTTGAATTTATGCTTGAAAAGATGTGCGCAAATAAATGTGATGTCCTGAAAATAAGTTATTTTTATTAATAGTCTTCAATACAGTACAGTAGTAACGGTGGTAGTTTTTCATTTCTTAATTTACCTTCGTTGCAGAAGTTCTGTTCCTTGTGATTTGCATTATATTGCTTATGTTGTTCGTTGTTTATATTCAATAATTTTTGTAAACTATTGACATTATTACATATCAAGGAGATTATTTCATTTTTTATGTCCAAACAAAAATACTCCGATTTCCACTTTTCTGGGAAGTACAGATGTTTGCCGGTAATTTATTGTCTAGTTTTCTTACCGTCTAGTTTCATTAAAGACATATTGAATGCAAGGGCTTAAAATAGATGAGTAATAGAGAGCACAAAATTACTTTAAAAAATTGAAAAACAAATCAATATTTTTACTTTAAAATTAATTTGCAGAACATAATGAATGAATTTTAAAAAAAATGAGCGCATCATAAAAAAAACTTATTTTTCTCTGAAAGCGGAAAATTTAATGATAGCACACTGATCAAGGAAATTGAAGACTAATGGGCGTTGCTAAAATATTCGTTGCAATTCATGGGAGAAATGGTGAGCCAATTCAACATAATTAATAATTATTCAATGGAGAATGGGGCGATTCTTTATGAATCACTATCTCAATTATTATAAATTTTTAAAATTAAGCTACAATATTGAGAATTTTTTTTTATTGTATGCTATTGTGTTGGTTGGGCAGCAAATATATTTATTGAGGGCCACATGCAACTCGTGGGTCGCGAGTTTGATATGCTTGCCTTAGATCAAATCAGCACTCTCTCTGCATGCCGCTGACCATGAACTCTCTTCCACCACCCTCTCAGGGGATTATCTTCCTTTGCTATGTACGGGCATCATGACCCCGAAATATCCTAGTGACCTTTTTTTTTCTATCTGTCTTTTGAAAACATGGGCAACGCGCCCCCCGATGCTGTGGCGATCCTTCTCTATTTTCGATCTTTCCTCTTGTCAACCAATTATCATTTCCCCCATTTTTCCGAAAGTCTAGATCACAGATACACATTGTTTGGCCACATTTGGCTCTTGCACCATAAACTTCAACTTTCACCGCATTTTTCTCTCGTACCACCGAGTCACCACGATCTCATAAATATTTTAGCAATAGCACACACACGCTGATTTATTTTAATAGCGCTTTCAATGTTATTTTAATAGAGATAGTAAGCGCAAATAGTCTTTTCAGTGAAATTTCGCAACCAAACAGTTTGTGAAGAAAGTAAAATAAGCATTAAAGATTATTTTATGCCAAGCTTCAATTAAGTAATCATTTGTTGCGTTGTACAGGTTTATACTTGAAAATGCATTAAAACTGTTTTAGCGCTGTGACAGCATCCTGTTATCTGTCTCGTCTGTCATCTTAAACGATATTCTAATTATGAGATCTAAATTTCCGCTTAAGTTCAAATACAGACCATTAAATAAAAAAAATCAATTATATTGAAGAAAAAAATATGTTTATTAACTCCTATAATAAAGAGTACTCTTTAACAGTTTACTTTCTTTATCCTAACAAGTTCTTTACCTAACAAGTTCTATAATCTATCAAAGAATACGCCTAGCAGAATGAGAGGATCTCCTGCAATTACTCTGACAGTCTAATCTCACGAAATCATACACACTAGAATACTTCCTCGCACATTACAACAACATCCTTCTTTTTATTCCATAACCTTAATACTTTAATTCATTCTCTATGGCTTTTATACGACTTGATTATATTTATCCCCTTCCCTTCCGAAGTTTATTTACCACTTCCCATTAGCTTAGGAAGAAGCAGGGAATTTAAATATTAAATCAGAAAAAAAAAACCCCAAATGTTAGTTAAAGAGAAATAATTCGCGAATAACTCATGTTACAACACCTTTTTCTCGATGTAAAGATATTTTACCGATACTAGAAAGCCTTCGATATATTAGCCTGTTAATAGAATTACATATTAATCAATAATATTAATCGAATGGAATCAACGATATTAATAGTAATTTTAGCCTTTTCTTTTTCAGATCAAAATCATAACTCCTTTTTCTCGTTACTCTTTCAACCGTTATTCAACTAAGAAAATTATATGACTTTGTTTTTATTGCTATATAATTACAATTATTCCTCAGCAGTTTCATTAAGTTTGTCGAGTCTCATTGGTATTTTATAGCTTTTTTAAAATTTGTCTTGAAATAAAAAAAAAAAAAAAGGCTCTTGGGGAACAATAGAAATAAGTCCTCATTATTTCTGGATTGAATGTACAAATCAAGAGCATCTAAATTGAATGTTTCATGCACAAGAGTGCTTCAATGAATCTTATTCTATTTATGAAAACTTTAAACAGAATTATGTGTTACTTATTTTCTGAACTCATTTAGTGTGGTTCATTAGTCTACGAATTGTTTTTTTCATCATATTTCAAATCATTTTATACGATATAAATAAGTAAATAAAAAAGTTTGAGGTAAAACGAATTTAATATTTCGAACGAGCTGATCAATACTTGTTTATATTTTTTTAAAAATATTACTTATATGTTAATTGTATAAACAATTGAGTATAAATACTTATAAATAAAATTTAAGACTTAAACAAAGATTTAGAGAAGTATAAGGAATTGGAAACTTTTTAGACATAGAAAAATTAACACGCATGTTCTTAAAATATACATTTATTGAACTTGAAAGTTATGTTTAATCCTTTATTAGCAATAATTTCTTTATCTAATATTTCTCAATCTTTAATAACGAGATGTTATGAATAAATTGAATAAAATACAATGTACGACCTAAGGAGATATATGAGATAAAAAAAAACTCTAATTATTAGTTTGAGTATTAATAATTTTTTCATTCATCTTTCATATATAATATCCTAAGAAGAAAAATTTAGACCTGAGGGAGAAAACACAGAATTGCCCAAGAAGTCGCAAACCACAATATACCAATGCAAGGACAAATAAGTGAGAACGAAACCTTTAATAGTGCCTCAGTAATTCGTCAGTAATATTGTGGTAAATTATTAAAAATTACCCACATCATTAACATTAACCCAGTTGAACTGTATTGATACAGTGAATAAATTAGATACTTGTAATTTTCCTTTTCATGATTGACACAACATTTATTACTTAGCAAATCCTTTTTCTCCATTTGTTCCAAAGCTATCTTTAATGATTCGAAATAACAACTAACAGCCCGAAGTTATAACGTTCCGGATGAAACGAACGCTCTTGTTTGTTTACCTGCTGCAAGCCACGTGAAGCCGGCTATCCGATTTCTTTTTCTCTCATTTTTATTTCTTTATAATTCCTCCACTGAATTTTTTACTCATTGTTAATTAGATCAAACAGTAACCTGTTATTACCCTAGTTCGAACGGTTTTCATTATGTACCAAAAAAGAATATATTGTTCCACATTTTAACTCTCACAGTTAATGAAATCCTTGTTGGATTGATTCTTTTTCGATATTTTATTACTCAATATTCTCTGATGTCTCTTTCACCGCAGAAGGACACGTTTCTTGTCGATGCAAATTTACTTCTTGGAAAAAGAATGACATTGCGACAGTCAGACATCTAGAAATGTAATTTTAATTATTCTCTAATTGAGGCAGCATGGGAACTTTGAATCTACTGGGTGGCTTAGGACTAATTGCTCGGTGCAAATTAATAGCTTTTACACTTATAGAATTTTAAAGAGGTTAAAGTTTGATAAGCATGTCTTAAAATGCAAATGCTCTTTTGTGAAAGAAAAGAAAACACTTTTTTGCGAAATGCAATGCAAGAAAAATAACTTAATAAGTATATTCTACGAAACTATTGACCAGGTTCGGTGATATATATCTGGAATGATAAATCTAATAGTTTTCTGTGACTGCAAATTGCTTAATTGCTTTAGCTAACTATTTGATTATAACTTTTATTTAAATTTTGGTGACATATAGTTTATATAAAAAGTTCTTCATTTATAGAAAAATTGTTTTTGTGGAATATGTTCAGGGTATATATATATATATATATATATATATAACATCTATGAAAAGATATTTTCTTCTATATATTTATCAACATTTTGGAAAAAAAATTAAAATTATCTAAAATTATATACTGTTATTCCAAAATATATACATGTAATAAGCAAAGAAATTTAAAAATTGATACATAAATTAAATCTATTTCATAAAAAAATGCGATAATTTGTAATCTTTAAATACAGAAAATTTTAATTAAAGGCATCTATAAAATTTTAAAAATTCTTTACTAAATGGCAAATATTCTACGAAAAGTGACAGGTATAACTTTGTTAGAAGCTGACAAGTAATTACAAAACTTTAATAAACTTCCTCTTTATTTATTCTATCTATTAAACAAAGGTATTTTTAGCTTTCTGAAGAATAATAATTTTTAGTCGAGCCTTGCAATCAAATGCGAACCTAATTAAACATTTCTAAAATAACTTTTTAAAGGTAAATGGATATCGAAAGTACGTACATCAATTTGAAATAACCTAATTTTACACAGCACAAAACAAAGCTATTGGCGTTTTAAAAAGTTTAAATTGCAATCGTATAAGAATAATATAAATCATGATTGGCAAATGAGCTACGGGTGTCAAAACTCTGTACTTTTATTTCCGGTTTACTATTTGTTTTGTGTTTACTCTACACGAAACGTGAGGCAAAGTTAATCACGATTTGAAATCTAGTCTTTATATTCTGCATAAAAGAGGCTATGATTCATAAGTAAGTCAAGTCACTGCTCACGGAAAATTTTTTCTTTGATGACTAGGCGCCTCATCTTATCATTTAATGTAAAGAGAAATAGCCTGTTGGGGCTAGTCATCTACCCACCTCTTTAAAAATTAATTTACTTTTTGTATCGCAAGAAACAATCTTTTTAAAGAAATGTTTTACTAACATCACCTAGATTCCTCTACGTCGTTTGATAAAATGTTATTTTGTTTCTTACGTGCACATATTTTAACACTCTTTATTACAACTCGTCTCTTCTTTTTTATTTGAAAGGAATGGAAGGCTTTCTCTGAATTTTGTGCAATTCGTTTAATTTGTTTCTTTTCTTCTTTTATCGGATAAAAATCGAATAAAGTACTCTGACATAAATATGATATATTTGAAAATATTATTTGACTAAAAAATTGCGATTAGAATCAAAATTTCCTTTTATTATTGAATTGAAATTTAAATAATTTAACGGTTAAAGTAAAATACAGAGTGTACGCCAAATTTGGTGAATTTTAGTTCGATAATGGTCTAATTCTGGCAAACTTTCTTTTCCGTAACCCTTAATACGTTGTCGGCCTAACTACGAGATAACTCGTAGTTAATAATAGTAGGAAAATTACCGCAGCAGAGACAAAGAGAGTCAACGAGAAACGATATTAATTTTTTGGTAAACCTTATGGTAGTTTTGGCGATATATATATTTACATTTTATGACATTTAAAAATCGCCAAACATTTCCCAGTCTGCAACGTTTAATTTAATTTTACCTAAACTGCTGTTTGTAGAAAATGCAACACCATGAAGGAATCATCAGAATCAAATGAAATTCGCAGCAAATGTCAATTATAGGATATTATGCAAATTAATAAAGTTTCAGAGCCATCGCGCGTGCGCGGCGCGCGCAGCGCCCTCTGAATTGATGCTGAAAGCGTATAAATAAAGTGCTGTAGCGGGTCGTTGAAAAAAGTCTATGATTATTTGTTAGTGGCAAACGTTTAGTGAGACCTGAGTATGCCTCCACGACGGAAGAATAAGAAATTCAAGCAACTTACGGAGTTTGAACGAGGGAGGATAATCGGCCTTCGAGAAGGAGGATTTTCCTATCGCGCAATAGCAGCTAGTATGCAGCGGAACAGTTCCACAGTGATGCGAGTTTGGAAGCAGTGGACCGACAAGCACCGAACAACTCGAAAAACAGGCACTGGACGACAGAAGGTGACGTCAGAGCGCGATGATCGACACCTGCTCCGCATGGCGGTGAATGATCGCACAGCTTCCTCCAGGCAGCTGGCAGCACGTTGGTCTACTGCTACAGGTGTACAATTGTCGGCTTCGTCAATTCGCCGTCGTCTGCTGCGCCGTGGATTGCGTGCAAGGGTGCCTTTATACAGGATTCCCCTCACGGCGAATCATCGACGGCTGCGTCGGCAGTGGGCTCTTGAGCACAGAGACAGGCGAGCTGATTGGCACCAAGTTGTCTTTTCAGATGAATCACGCTTCAATTTGTGGACCCATGATGGCCGTGTTCGTGTTAGACGTTATGCCGGTCAACGCTGCCTTCCTGAGTGTATTATTGAACGACATAGTGGTCGAACACCCGGAGTTATGGTCTGGGGTGCGATTTCGTATCATGGACGATCCAATTTGATACGAATTGAGGGTAATCTCAATAGCAACAGGTACGTCCGTGAAGTGCTACAGCCCGAAGTCGTTCCTTTCCTTCAAGGCATCCCTGGAGCTATCTTTCAGCAGGATAATGCACGCCCACATGTTGCGCGGACTGTTCGAGACTTCTGTTCAGCACAACGCATGCAACTTCTTCCTTGGCCTGCTTATTCACCGGATATGTCGCCTATTGAGCACGTGTGGGATATGGTTGGTTGGCGTCTCGCTCGTGATCCGCGTCCTGCAGTTTCCAAAGACGAACTTTGGTTGCGCATACAAGCGATATGGAATTCTCTTCCTCAAGCAGATATTCAACATCTGTTTGACTCCATGCCACGTCGTACAGCAGCACTTATTGCAGCGCATGGTGGCTGCACCAAATACTGATTTCGGACGCTTAATTTGTTTCTTTTGTTTTGAAAATTTCATCATTTATTTGTATCAGTACAAGTCGTTTCTGCATTAAATTTCATTTGATTCTGATGATTCTTTCATGGTGTTGCATTTTCTACAAACAGCAGTATAGTTAAACGTTTTATAATGATGACATGATATGCACAAAATAAAAAAAAATACACCCAGATTTAAAATGAAAACTATTTCTTCTTCACCTACCTCAGTACTTGGGTAATAAAAGTTAAGCATGCGTGTACATTTGAAAAAAACATGTCGTTTACAAATTACATACTTTTCAAATAATTAGTTTCAACAGATTTCTTTGGAAAATATACTGTAGCATTTCATATTTACTATTTACTGCTTTACTATTATTAAAAACATTGTTTCGTACTAAATGTTAACTAACCCTTTCAATCCTATTCTGCTGAAGCCAATAGTGGCCGAGGTAGCCTAGTGGTCATGATCACAGATTTGCGGCTGGCGTTTCGTGGAGTTGTGGGTTCGTGTCCTATGAGATTTAAGTTCAGCCGTGTAGCGGGGTTGAAGCACGTTAAATCTGTCAAGGTTCCAAATCCTCCCGTTGGTGTGGAAGTTTAGTATGGTGGAAGTTCAAGTATCGCCCTCGTCACTTGACCGTGGCTCAAATTTCCAAAGTCCTTCGGCACGTTGCTTCTTAGTGCTACGTTAATAAACAATCACAGCAGAAGCAAATATTCGTGAACATTATTTAAAACGGATCTGAATAAAATGATTATAAATTGACTGCAAATATAAATCATTGCGAATTTGTTTTAAAAAATTAGGATAAATATTTTAAGGGATAATGACTTACCTTAAAAAGCATCTTGACGTACCATGCACGATTCAAACATACCAAGTAGGAAAATGAGCAACTTGTTCAACGATTTTATAAGATACAGTTTTTGATCTTTCTGACACTTGTTCACTAAAATAAAATTTAAGAAAACAATATTTGTATACAATAGCAATCAAAATAAAAGCAGAATAATAATTTTTTTGACAATTATTATAAGAAAATAATATTTCCTTTTACCAACAATAGATGTAATATTTCTGTTTATAAACTATAACGACAATCATGAAAAGTAGTGTTTCTAAGTAATCTATAAATATTAAAATAATGGGTAGTATTTCTGCTTAGAAAAATAAAAATATTTTGAGCAGTATCATTATATCGTTTATAAGCTATAAAAATTATTATTATTTTTACTTCTGAGCAATAAAAACAACAATGAAAAATATTACCCCTATTATTTTGATAAACAATAAATACAACAATGAAATATAGTATTTCTGTTGATAAACAATGTAAAATTGTATACTGAAAACCTGATAGGAAAAAATAGTATTTCGTCGAATATATATAAGCAGTATAAACAATATATTTGTATATAAATTGTAAAAGAATAAAAAAATATATATATAAATAGCATTTTTATTTACAAATAATGAGAATAAGTGGGGAAAATATTTTCGTTCGCAAACAATAAAAACATCAATGAAAAATAATATTTCCGTTTACGAACTATCAAAATATTAAAGAAAAGTATACAATAGTTCCATTATCCCAGTAGTTCATATTGAAAAAAAAATAAATAAAAACATATCCTTAAGTTTATTTCTATGAATTTTATTCGGAGTTTAGTTTTAATTTTTGAAAAAATTCAGCACAAACAAAATAGTTTAAAAATAAGTTTTATCTCTTTTAAATACCTTTGAATTTGAATTTAAATTTGTTGCTAGACACTTTCGTATAACATCATGGTAAAAATTGATATCAGTTGACATATATTTATACAACTTTCACCTTTTTCCGATGCAGTTCAGCTGGAAGACAAATCAACAGCATTTATTTAAAACAATTAAAAGTTTTATCTTTATAATTTATAACTGTCATATTTTTAACATTTTAAAACACAAAGAGTTAACCGCAGACAGTAATAAACAATAGCTTTTGAGGACAGACTTGCGGAAATATTATATAAATTCCAACACGATTTTACAAGTTGAAGACAATGGCATATTTTTTACACATAAAAAGAAGAATTGTATTTTTAGTACAGTTAACATGGTGTATATCAACTTATGTAACATTTTACGAGAGGCTCAAGATTTTTTTTCTAGAAAATATGGATTATTAGATATTTTTCTTTACTCAGTAATCGTGGGAAATGCATGATAACGACGTGATTAAAAAAAAAGCAGGCTTACACTTTGTTATGTCTGAATATTACATTTTTTTTGTATCGCACGATTTCATGCAAGAGTTAATTGATAAAATACAGAGCTTTATTAAAATAATTATTCGGTGGAAAACTAGTTACGAGAAGGTAAGAGGGTACAGATGATTCTTGATTTCTCCTTTACATGGGATGGTTGGGAAATACGAGAAAATAATGATTTGAGATAAAGATCTAGAAAAATTCCCACCATAAGTTTATGAAAACTATGCGTGTTTGTAATTATATTTTTCATTGCTGTGTTTTTACTTGCATTACTGTGTACATTATATAAGAATTTGCAGGTGTAGTAACTTTAAGACTTTAGAGAAATGTTTCATAATTCCAATTAGAATTTAGGAAAAAAGAATTTTTTAATATGTTAATAATGGTAATGTGTCGTATATATTTAAAATTATTTTGAAACTTTTAGGAAGATTTTTTGGGATTTACTCCGAACATTTTGGAGATGACATTTTCAATTATAAATGATTTTTCTAATTGGAAATCATATTGAAATGCAGATATATGGCAACACATGATAAACTCTTTTTTTTGTGTGTATTAGATATATATTTTGATATAACTTTTTTAGTAAATGATCTGAACATTACAGGATTTAAATTAATTGGGATTTATTATTTTTAAATAGTTTAAATTTGTTTTGATTTTCTTATCAATCATAATAAGCTACATATCTGCAATAGTAATTTAATGATGTTTTCAAAAATTTGTTTCTTATTTGTTTGAGAGGATTTGTTTAAAATCAATAAAATATTTTCAATGAAACTTTAGTTTAATATTAAAAAATAAATATTGTTTTATAGGTACAATATTTTTTGGCTTAAAAGTAATTTATTCCTTATGATACAAGCAAATCATTTTAATATTCTAAAGATGTGTATTCCATTTCCGATAAATGTGAGTGAAATGTTTATTACCTTATCAAGATTACAAATTGATATATTTAAAAATGAATAAAGAAGAACTCTTTAATCACGTGATTTTTTCGAAACATTTTATTTCTTTTTTTTTATATACAAAATCGTCAGAGTGTGATATGTTCGGATGCGCTTAGAAACAAATTTGTATTACTAAGCTTACATAAATTTTACCACAACATTACTTAAACGTGCTCTAAATTTTAAAAGAGACATTATCGAATAATTTTCAAAGAATTTAATACCATGACATTGAGCTGTATCTCATATTTAAAACAAATTACTTTAGAACAATTTCTTCTTTTTTTTTATTCAAATCTATGACGGCTAATCATGTTCATTTAGCAAGACCACGATCCTGCCATCAGTCTAGACTGACAAATATGAAAGTAACACGAAATTCATTTTTATCAAACCTAATAAATCACGAATTTGACAATTCAAGATCTTTTCCATAAAGCAAATTATTTTTTTTCTCCTCTTAGATACACTCTCCCCGAATTTTAGAATTAAAATTCAGGAATTTTGTTATGATCCGAGAGATTTGCAATGCAAAATGACATTGGTATTGTCATCGGGCGTAGAACAAAAAAAAATGCGTGCTCTGACTTGATTCTATCTCATCGTCCACGGTCTTCAGGATGATTTTGCATGGGGCAGAAGATGACGGTAATGACCCTGCCAAGTGGACCTAGGAATGCATAACTTGACCTACCGCCCACAGAGCCCGTGCTTCATCTTTTACTTTTCTATGTCTGGAATCGAATCGCTGGAAATTTTGGAAGGCTTCCTGCAGAGAAGGTGTCACTTATACTGAAGGCGCATGTTGAGTAGCATGGGTCCGGTTCTTGTGTTAGTTGCTAGGCTAATAGACTTCTTTCCTGTTCTTATTCTGGTTTTTTGCTTATTGCGATTGGAAAGCTTATACTCGAGATTATTGCCAGTTGAACGTTAATAGTTTTCTTTCATCACTTGTGTTTCCTGCAAGGTAAATGTTAATGTTAAGATGTGTTTTACATGTAGTTGATTAATTTGCTGACGATTTACAATTGCATAATACTTTCAAAGTATTTTTTGCATGGTTGTACATTTTTTAAACTCTATCTGTTTTTTTACAAGAAGTAAATTTAACACTTTGAAATTTAAGATATTTTTAGAAGATATAATGATCACTTATAAATTATCGTATTACTCTCAGTTTGGAAATTTATTAGAAACAATGGAAATTTGGTTTGAATTATTTTTGATTCTCTTAATATTTTTATGAGGTAAATATTTTCAGGGACCATAGTAACGCCATAGTGGAACAGAGGCATGACGAGGTTTACTACCTGTTTGAGGATCATTTCCATCAAAGGCAATCTTATAGGAAAGAGTTTCCATTGTCTAATGGATTGTTTCTAATGCTCGCTCCTTATTATTCAACTCTAGAACTATATCACAGTCTAATGTGCTAGTATGTGAATACTAAACTCCAGTTAAAGGCACATAAGAGCAAGCTAAAACACAGGGTAATTGAAATTGATTCAGCCAATTTCTAACAGCTATATTTTCGTGAATAAACGACGCAGAAGGATAAATAATACATGAATGAAAAGAGAAAATACGGAAGTGTTTTTTTTTAATAGAGTTCGATATAACTTTTTTAATTATACTTATAATGCCAGTTCGAAAAGTCAATTTCTGCCAAGCACGTTGTAAAGTGTCAGAGGTAATTTATTGTACAGCTACAGAAATCCGTTGTTTAAGTTCACGTAAATTTCTAGGCGATGACCGCTTCAAACACTTTATCTTTTACAAGCTCCCAAAGGATGAAATTACGTGGAGCCGTATCAGATTACTTAGTGGCCAGCTGTGTAACATCAAATCAACTATGACCGATCCAACTGCGAGGTAGCTTCGTGAAATACCGTCATGAAGAACGCGTGAGGGCCCCCTATCGTTCACAATATAAAACATCCGCATTTTTCCTTTGTATTCATGTATTACTTATCTTTTTGTGTCGTTTATTTTTAAAAATATGGAATTTTGAAATTAGACGATTCATTTTGAAACACCCTGCACTTAATTAATAATCACTGATGAATAGATGAGGTCGCTCTCTCTCTCGTATCCCAATTCTTTCTTCAATTCTAAGATTACACTCTAATAAGGAAATCTCAGCTTACCTAATCAATCCTTCCGATTCACACAATTTTCGCTAATAGCTAGTTCTTATCTTAGGACTTTAATTAGAATTCGTTTCAATCCAAATTCAGTCAAAATTATTAATATCTATCAGAGAGTCATTATTCTCAATCACCCCTTTATTTTCTTTCAATTCTATTTCATTTATATATCCCTAATTCAATTCATTTCCCTTCTATCATCATCTAATTTACGTAATCCCATTTCATCTTGGTTGAGAGGAAAATTTAATTTTATGCAATTCAATTTACTGTAATGTTCCCGAGGTTGGTGAAGAGAAATTCGAGAAAAACCCAACGTCTCGACGTTACTTCAGACATTCGATCGCACCCGACAGTTGCTGCTCATTAAGTTTTTACTGGGACCAAAAATCAAAAATCTTATTTGGACTAAAAATCTTTGCATTGAGTTGAGTGAAATCTTAATTGATTTTCTCGATTGATTGGCTATTGCGACAAGTCACTTAATCACTATTTTGAACGAATACTTGAATTTGAATTAGCATCACTCTAGAGGAATACGAAGGTTATTGCCGATGGGCATCATAATCAAATGACAAGGTCAACCCCCGAGTTAGTACTTTTCTCTCCTAATTTCCTTGCCACACCACTTGAGAACTTAGAAACCCAGTTCTGTTTAATGCAGATTTTTTGGTATGGTTGGATTTCTTTCGCACAGAGTAACATAATGACTATTGGGTAGCGTAACTCAGTCACGGATAACTCTTCAGATAATACCTCCATCTCTAACTTCCGCACCACAACAAGAAGACGTTTCGGGCTGTTCCATTCAAAGATCATCAGGCCCCATTTTTCCGGAATACGGGTTTTTAAGCAGAATAAAGGCTTCAACGCATGGTTTACTTGAATATCACTTGTTACGAGCACATGACCCCATCCACTTGACTATAGTGACCTTTGACGCTGAGTAGTTCACATTTTGCACAGCCGGTATTTGGAAATATGAACTTGATTTGAGTATGTAATTTAATTGTTTTAATTTTATTATTTGATCGTTGTGATATAGTAACTTCATTTAAATGTTTTGTACCTTCATTCACTCCCCCTCCCCTTCAATGATTTCTTGAAATTTTTGCTTTGTAATTTGTACTTTCTTTTACTTAATTCTGTAAATCCCATGTTGTGATTATTGAGGTGTACGGTAATTGTTTTATATGATTTCATCAATAATAATAATAATTAGTGACTCTTCTTACATATATCTGGTCACAACGGACACACCCATAACCCCTAGGTCAGGGATGGCGAACCAATGGCACGCGTGCCACTGATGGCACGCGACACAATATTTTGGGCACGTCACGATAGCCTAGTGCAGGGATGGGAAACCATTGGCATCTGACTCAATATTTTGGATACGCCACCGATCACAAGTTCACATTGAAGCATATTACGAACGAACGTGAGTGATCCTACGCTACGGAGTGTTCGGGCGCGGGGCGGCGGGCAGGAAAAGAGCTCGTTTTGGAAATATAGAATTCGTTACCAGACACTTTGAACTGTTTGAAGAAGCTGGCTCGTGCTATTTTAACCATATTTTCATCTACCTATGCCTGCGAGTCATTATTTTCAGAGATGAATAACATTACAGACTGGTTTAGAAACCATTTGACAACAGAAGTGACATTAATGTTACTTTAATTTGAATTTAAGCGCATAATTGAGACATTGCAAAATGTTTTTTTAGTAAATTAAGAATTTTTAGTTGATAGCATTTAGTAATATTATTTACCCAATAACCAAAAAGTCAAAATTATTTGATGGCACGTCTATGACCTCATTAAACATTTTTTTAGAAAAAATGGCAGGTTGATACATAAAGGTTCGCCACCCCTGCCCTAGGTCCTCTAGATATCTTATTTGAATGCTGAAGATTGAAGTACTATCAGAGCGGGGAACCATGGTCAGAGTATGGAAGTTAGAAGAATGTGGGATTCAACTCACATATCGTCCTAGTCATTTGACCATTAACTAAAATTACTCAGTTTATTCCCAGTAGAAATAATAATAAATTAAAGTAAAATACTTCTGAAACAACGTTAATTAAAACATGCGCAGTACAAGGAACGCATTTCTTTCTAGATGCGCATTTTTGTGTCAAACTAATTGTTAATACGAAAGGAATAAATGTTATTCAAACGAGCCAAAGATCTAAGTTTTAAAAGTGAAAAATGATTTCAAATTTGTTTATTTTGAAATTTTTCCTAAATATAATTTCTCTTCCAAATTTTTTATGTCGTTTTGTTGACAAAGAAGAATAAACGCAGAAGTTAGATGACTTTTTTGGAAGGAGTGTTTACCTGAAAAGAAACACATTTCCAGGCACTTATATAATTTAAGGAGAAAAATAGGAAATTCGGAGCAGATAGCCCTTAATACTAAAGCAATAATTGAAGCGACATAATATTATCATTTCAGATGTCAATATTTAAAAAGCGACAAGAATAAAAACAGACGGTTTTCAGTATAGTAAGCTTCATTTTCTACTCCTTTAATTTATCAGTTATAATTTATTCCATGAAATATTAATTAAAGGAAAAGATAAAAACACCGAAATTATATATCTGATACATTAATTAAAGAACGGAAAGCATTTCATAACCTTTAGAATTAATCGTTAGAAACTCTTCCCATCTTTCTCAATGATATTCACATATAGATAATAGTATTTCACTTATAATATTGGTTTAAATAACACTGTACTTTTTTCTTATAACGCTAAATTAATTGCCATCAATAAGTCAGCTTTCATCAATCTTATTAAAAAAGTATTTAAAAAACTTAATTCTACCAAAATGTTAGTCTTGCTGTGAGACGTATTTAAATAAAACAGTAGAGAAATATACTCGCGTACTGCATCTCATTTAATTGACCCTTGCTATTGGCAACGGAACTCAAAATTTTGAACCTCGGTCAAGTGCCGAGGACACTTGAGCAGGCACCTCCCTCTACTAACTTTCACAAAATATAATCACTCTCTATGTGTAAAGTAATAAGAATCATATTCAATTTAATCATACGCATTTTCAAATGTATTGTTTACTGTCCGAAATATTTATAATCTGGTGGCGATTTCAATCCAACGACTTCTGCAGTCACTTTTCTGTGTAAAAAGATATATATATATATATATATATATATATATATATATATATATATAACTTAGATAACAGTCCCAAGAATTTCGTTCAGACTTAAGAAAGGCTTTCACTCATAATTTCATTTTGAATGTAGTGGAAAATTCAGGAAATATGCTTTATATAAAATTTCGCATAATACCTCAAGAAAGATATTTCTATTTTGAATTTTTTTGAGTTCTATATATATTGTAATGGTTCAGTTAATTTTTTGAAAAAAAAATCGATTTTAGAGAATTATATTTCAAATTCAATGTATATTTAGTATACCGTAATTTATTATAAATTTTGAATGAAGCATGAAATATAATGTTTTCCCCATAATTCATACGATTCATTGTCTTAACGAACTCTTAAAAGTGTTTTTCTCTTTTCAAATTGCTGTCATAAGAAACTGCTTTTTTTATTATGGTTTTCAGATACTAATCGAGCCTTTTCTTTCTTTTTTGTATCGTAGATACTCCAAGATAAAGAAGATGTTTTGAAAGTCCTTTATCTGAACTTTAATGAGAGATGATCTTTGACATTCTGTGTAATAAGGCGTTGTTCTTCAGGTGCACGTAAAACTTGAGGAATTCCCACTTTGTAATTCAGATTTCTGTCTTACAGGGTTTTTCTACATTTTTTATGAATTCGAGGGAATTATAAAATACTGTAGTACGATCATCTTTTTCTTCTTCTTTTTTTAAATCCTTTCATGACATGTAGAATTGAAGTTTATTTCACGAAAACTAAGACGATTATATAAACTAAGATTTATTTAAATCTAAAAATATTGTTTTCTGAAGGTAGTTGAATGAATGGTTATGTGAAAATTACTGAAAAATACTTTTTTGGGAGTGAGTTTTTCATTTTATATTTAAATTATAATGTAGTTGCTTTAATTTTGATTTTTTCCCCTGTGTGTCTAAGGATGTTATAATATAAAATATTATATTTTGAATTTTCGTGTGATATTTTATTTCAAAATAATGGATAAATGGCAATATTGCGTCATGAGCTGGAAAGTGTTTATGAATAACCATAGCAACAAGATACGCTAGATAAAAGAGATTTATAAACTGAAAATTTCTCTTTAATTGATTGATAGCCTTCAATTTTATCATTTTATGTATTTTTTGATCTTTCAAAAATTAATTAGATACTTAAAAATACTTTCGGTAGTTTCTTTGCTTTGACTTCAAACATTTCCTTTTCCTTTACAAAATAATTTATTATAACTACGCAAAATCAAAAAAATTAGAAGAATTTCTTTTGCCATAACAAATTATTTGCTCTCTAATTTATCGGGATTAAATAAATAATTCAAAAATCATAATGAATCAGAGCCGTATGAAATCGCATGAAAAAAAAGATCAGTTTCAAAAAGCATCGTCAGACAAATACATTTACTTTACATTAAATTTTTCTTTTCATTCAATCATTGCCTTTAAATCGAAAAAAAAAATGCTTTTTAGAATTCTCGAAACTAGCTAATCTCAATCAAGGACTGATGATTATAACGGCTTTTTAAGTACGCAAAGAGTTTCTGTCAAATAAATCAGGGGGGAAATTATTGAGAAATTGACATTTAAAGGAAAACCTCGTACCAAAATAAAAATTTTGCAAAGAGATGAGTTTTATAATGAAAACCTTGAGATTCAAACATAAATAATGCTATTGTAAATGGGTGAACACAACAATCAATTTCATGCAAGCTCTTCTTTTTGGGCTTCTCATTTATTTGTCAAAGCTGGTTACTGATTGTAACGAAATTCTGTGTCCATTGCATCATTCAAAGTAAAAGACAGGAAAGGCACTAAAGAAGGATTACAACACGTTGTAATAGATTGTCGAGCCTCAAGGGATTTATTGGTTTCAGATAGACATTTACGATTGCTAAAAGCGTAATTCCTTGTAAGCAAGACATTTGACAAGTATATAGTTTCCTGTAAAGGAAAAGAAGAAGATATCTCCTACGATGTGTGTTTGTCAGTAAACATTGTTCTCAAAGACAATATACTATTAGTGTGATTGCAACAGTTGGTGATGATGATAAAAACATTATCCTTTAAATTCAAAATATTGTTAACTTCAGAAAACTGAGCTTTCTCATGATACAGAAGAGGTATTTTGATTAAACTTTGGTTCCTCTCTTTATGGATGGATTTTTTCAGTTGTTTACTTTCCTACATCAATAAATGAATAATAAAATACACAGATAATTGATTTTTCTTTGGATATTTTGTCATAAGTTTAGTTCTATTGAAATATGTACAAATTTCTTGTTTCACGATATATTATATAAATATTACTTAAAATTATTTATTTGTTATGTAAATTTTCTATCGAAACTCATTATGAATAAAAGTGACAATAACAAAAAGGAAATCGTAACATCTAGGTTGAATTTAGTTTTTCACCTATTGAGAGAAAGAGAGATCCTGAAAATCCGTTCTTATAACCAACGAAAGTACAACACATTTGAAATTTAAGAGAGCTCCTTTTAATCGTACAAATTTCTGATGATCTTAGAAATTTACAGA
Organism: Nephila pilipes; assembly: GCA_019974015.1. NCBI lineage: Eukaryota > Metazoa > Arthropoda > Arachnida > Araneae > Nephilidae > Nephila > Nephila pilipes. Next base: position 17,168 of record BMAW01088934.1, on the reverse strand, counting down.
ATTGGGATTCGCATCGTATTATTTATATACAGGAATATAATAAACTGCAATTTATAACATTAATGGGAATTTTGATCAGTATAACCTCTGTATAACAAGTAATTATATATAGACATTATTAGCACGAGATGATAGTGTTCGAGATCCAGAAAATTATATTTCATTTGTTTCACAGTTTTAATCCGAATCGTATAACTCTATACTTGCCGTTGTTTTGCATACATGGGAAGGGACTTAGTTGAGAATTATATGGAGGATGATTAAGATATGGAATATAGGGGGAAAGATATAGGGTCTATTGTATTGGTTAATATCTGCTTTTTACTTTTTCATATAGATTTCAGGAATTTCTAAAATAATATATAATCAAAACAAAGCAATATCATATATGCAGATATCTTTCAAAATCTATATTTACCTTTAATGCTTTTTTTTTTTTTTTTTTTTGGAAAACGGGAAAAAAAAAAAATTTAGTTTTGGTTCGATTTGTGCTCTTATTACAAAAGTTAAAGGAAAAGCATTGCTCTCTTTCATCTCTCACTCAATGTACCTAAAAATTTATATAATTTATTTTATCTGAAAAATTATATCACTCAATATGTCTGAAAATCTATACAACTGAGCATATGTGAAAAATTCTTCAACACTCATTATCTAAAATATTTTTGCAGAGGCTGTCTGTATCACAGTACTCATTTTAATTATTATGGGCCATACCAATAATTTAAATAAATTCAACACATTGAACCAATCCATACGTCTTATAATGTTCATTACACCTGATAAAAGTGGATTAGAAATTTATCGTATTTTTTTAAAAATTATAATGGATATTTACAGGAAATATGCAATAAATACTGAATGTTCCATTCAACCTAATATGAGGCAAAAATAACATATTGGAATATATATTATATAAAAGAATACAATAATATGATTAAACAGTGGAATTAGCACATTATTAACTATTAATTAAAGCATTATAATATTTGCACATTAATAAGCTCGCATCAATTAACAAAAATTCACATACTTTATACAGTGAATTCATATGTTGAAGTTCGGCAAATTAAATGAAATGGAAATTAATACATGAATGTGGTTTCAATCCTTAAAATCGACATAACAATTTATAGAAGCGAGTCGTCCATTGAATAATAATGTGATACATATATAGAGATCATAAAAATTAAATAAAAACTAAAAAAATGACCAAAATTGGAAAGTTATTGATTTTAGAGGTTCTTCTGCTTTTCAAATAACTTTGAAAACCCCACTGTGTCATGCTTTCAGATGAGTGCTGCACAAAATCCCTGTAGTTTTAAAATTGCAAAAATGCGAATGGTTAACAGACAAACGCGCAATACAGAAGTCTTGATATGCGTGAAGGAATATTTTTCGGATTTTATTTAAAATGAATGTACTTCATAAATTATCCAAGAAGCTCAAATTAATTCTCATTGAAAAATGTAAATAAATAAAAAAAAAAAAAAATACCATAAAGATATGCTTGATCTTCGTAGCAAGAAAAGCACTCTGTACAATTAAACTTCAAATCTACATTCATCTACTACTACTAGTTAAATTCCAAAAACATAAATTAACTACTTATCTGCGAGACAAAACTGTAGGTAGAATTTAATGACGCAACGGCCTATGAGAACTCTATAGGAATATTTATTTTGATAAGATAAAGTCCAATTTATCTATACTATTTAAAATACACACATATACGTGACTTTCAGAAAAGACATAAATGAAATTAGTTTCCAGCTAATACATATTAAAAATACAACGAGAAATAATGTGAGGGCGTTTCCGTAAAATATTGTACAAATCTGATATAAATTCTAATACCAAATTAGAAATTCTGTTGCCAAAGAGTGCGAAAGGTGATAAATTGTTAAGTATTTTGTTCTTGACCTGTTACGAATTCCGACACCAAGTTTGAAATCTTACTTCAGAGGTCATAAAGAGTGACAAATTGTGGAGAATTTTATTGTTCCGTTATCCAAATCCATATTCTTAGGCATTTTATTTATTTATTTTCAGAATTGTCAGTTTCGCAACGCAATCTTCGGAAAGAAAATATTACAGCATGTTCGGATATCGAATCTAATCACAATGCTTATTCAAATTAATCTTGGAATGAATTATGATCGATTGCGAAAGACCGACTCGGGGTTCAAATTGGTGGTTAACAAACGTGATCGGCAAAATCTTTTCCCTAGTGCTATCCAGTCGGGTCAATTTGAAAAAATGTAAATCTCCACAGCAAGCATTTACGCAACAGCGGTGCCCATACTAAGGCAAAATGTTGGACCCACCAAATACTGACAGACAAATTATTCTATCTGTTTTTTTTCCTTCAACTTCAGACAAGACGGCGCCAATGTTTTGACAGAGAAAACTGTAATATGTTATAAAAAGTCAGTTCTTTCCATTGTGTTTTAAAACAGGTAAAAGAAAAAAAAAGTATCTGACTACTAACCATCATTATTGCTATTTGCACGTAGAGAAATATTTTCAGTCAGCTAAAAGTTGCTCAATTGTGGTTTTTGCTACTGCTTGGGTGTTGTTTCTGCAACTTATTTGGTCGAGATAAATGTTTCACATTAAATTCCGCACGATATATTTGTTTTATCTTCATTTCCTCACGAACGTGCGTTTATCATGATCTATGTGGTCATTTTTTATTCCTTATCAATACAATTTGATCAATTGGTTTGCTTGATGAGTAGGACTGTGAAATGTGTTGTTTTTGCGTGAATTCCTAGAGGTCAAAATGTCTGTCTGGTCTGATTATCTAGATTTGTGAAATGCAGAAAAGTCATCTTTTTGAAGTGAATGTTCGACATTCCTTTCGGAGAAATATTAGATTCTCATATAGGTCAAAGAAAATAATTAAATTCTGCGAATCTTTTTATCTCAAGTAACAACCCCGAAAAATTTCAAATTAAATTGTTGCATGAATCATGATTAAAACTTCGAGTGACTGAAAACAGAGGATTCAATTTTAAAGGTACTTTTAATGATGTTTACATGAAACTCCCTAATTATGAAAATAATGTTTTCGTTTAAGAAGAAATATAAATGTTTAATCGATTTATTATTATTTCAGATATTTACTGAATTGCTATTAAGTAAAAGGCATTAAACCATACAATGAAATAATGAAAACAATAACGGACTAAGATATTTTTTCAACTTATTTTAAAAAACACAAATATCTGATAAAAATTTGATTAAATTATTCCATCCTTTGGTGTAATAATCTTAAAAGATAATGCACATATTATTTTCTGTTAGAGGACTCGAATTTGAAATTGTACTTTAATGTATAAAATAGGTTAATTAAGGCATGGATAAAAATTAAAAAGCATATCAAGAAAAACAATATATTTTTTTTATTCTTATAGTGATAATTCATGAAACATTTAGAATTACATTTATCATCACAAATCAGCAAAACCTATCTGACATTCATCAATACACTGTTCAGTTTTAAAGAGTTCTAAAGCTCAAAACTGACTATACATACAAACTCAATTGCTTTTATTATATACAGCTTTTAACTTATTTAAGTCAATTTCAAACCGTATTTTAATATTCCGTTTATTAATTATTTGGTCCCGCTAATAAAAATTTTTCACTTATACTTTTCAATTTTGAAAAATATGCTTTAAATATTGACAGATCGTTGAAAATATATAAATATCAGAGAAAACATTTATATATACTATATCAGACACTGTATACAGTATTAATATACAGTACTCTATATTAATCCCAAACTACAATGACTTGAATCTGTTCGATTGGATTTTAAGACGAATGGGGAGAAGAACTAACATACTAAGGCAAAAGGCAGGCTATCTTGGAGGAATCTTCAAAAGAAGCCGTTGGCCCAACCTTGGACTGTTGAGTCAAATATGATGATGGTGATTCTATATTAATACTATAATACAGTAAGTACAATGGAGTACAATACATTCAATATCCGATAATTGTATTCATAGTTACAAGAGCATTTTATTAGATTTTAAATATATATTATCTTCCAATGACATTGATTTGGAACCAATTCCGAAATTATTAACATAAAATCATATCTAGGTTACCTTTTAAAAATTAACTCCTTTGAAATAATAATAACTCAATTTGAGCCTTTTGAGATAACAATAGAACGGCATGGATTCTCTGTATAATTTGATATATAAGAATAGCTCTTAGTCATACCTGTTGGAAAATATTGGACAATATTGATCCATATCATTATCTTCAGAAGTCCAATTGCAGAATATCTCGTAGATATCACGATAACTATCTTCGTTCGTATAGAAAATTCAAAAGTTACAAGATATCTGAAGAGTTAAATGAGAAAGAGAGAGATTCCAATGTTTTCGAATACAAAAAAATAATGACAAAAGTTCTATCAGTGTCTGGGCAATTGTTGTTGTGAATGAGCATTGTAGGAATTTCTAGAATAAAAATGAGGCTGTATGTTTCGTAATATGCGAAAGTAGATAGTTTTCCAAGGAATCATCGGTATTCTTTTCATCTACGGTTTATTTCTTTGGAACAGCATGATGATGGATTGAACTATCCATGTCTCACTCAACCATTGGCATTAATTTAACTTAACTGGTTTCCGACCATAATTTTTTCTGAATACCAAATACCACCATTTGTTTGAGTGACGTTTTAGTGCCAAATTCTGTGACTAACTTCACATAGTTAGCAATGATTCAATGAAGAAATGAATCATCTTTATGGCGTATCTAGGTCACTTTAGCACCTTTATAATATGACGAGGGATCCATTTTATTGTGAAATTTGGTTTACCAAACGACATCACGTATATATATAGAGAGAGCTCAGTGATATCTCCAAATTTCATTTGCCGTAGTCTCATTTCTAGTGGTTCTTACTAAAACTGCATCAGCTATATATCTTTTTGTAGATTATTGGAAACTTACTACTGAATTAGTTACACGTTCTGAATAGCAGTAAATGTACTTTTATCTTCAAGTATTTGTACCATTCAAGTACGTCTTTCCGATCATGTTCATTTGAAAATTTAATAATGAACCTTTTACATTTCGTCATGCAACGCAGTATCTTCTAAATTGATCTTTGAATTTGATTCCATTTAATTCGTAGACATAGCATAGAATTCTCTTAATACCAAAGTTGTTTTTAGAGTATGTTTTTAAGTAATTCCAAAATAATTTTAAACAATTATCTTAATTTCTTGAAGGGAAAACTTAAGTCAATTTAAAGCAATTTAAAGTAATATTATTCGCTTTCAGGGTCATAGCATAAATTTATTATACCAATATATAGGTCACCGTTGTTAAGTGCAATGCTAATTATGTTTTTGTTTCTATCAGCTGATAAGGATAATTTCCTAGTTTACTTCTTTTAGTATTCAAACATATAAGCATTCTTTATGTTCAGTACCAAGAAATTTATATTTTTGAATGAAAATATTGTACAGTATTCTTCATTCAATGCATTGGTTATCATAACGAGAGGATCAAACAATTGCTCAACTCCGTAATAAAACAAACAACGATTTTTCCTGGCAGATAATTTTCACAAATATTTCGTAAATATTTTGGATTTCAAATTGTTTAACAACGAGAAGAATTTCCGTAAGAGTTATTTAATTTAGTATAATGAAGGGATGTGTTTTTTTGCTCTTTGTGATTATGTATTGTATACAGGAATTTTCACTGTTTTACTTCCTGTTCTTGAATTAAAAGGTCTGATGACGGTGAACATTTTTGGTGCTTTGCACAAAATTCTTACATAATTACTAAGAGCTATTTATTTTTTGAAAGAAATGCTTACATTTCGATTTGAATTTACAACATAGTCTTCAATTTTGGATTATTTTGATCAATCATTTGAAATAAGCATTCTGAACTAAAATAAATAAAAACAGTTATTTTCGGGACACTTCGCTGTATTCTTTTTTACAATTATCCAAATTTTATTTTATATTAATCATGAACATTTTGATCTATATAATGTACAGCAAACGCTCCAGTTATGCGAGTTTTTGGTTCCACGAAAAGAGTGTGTTATAGAAAACCTTATGAAATGAAACCATGAAAAACAGGGTAAAGTAAGGGTGGGTTCCTCGTTCTTAAATACACGATTTTGAAGCAACACGATTCACCAATATACTTTTTAACACGAATTTTTTGTTCTAGCACGAATCCCCCCTGCCCAATGTTTTTTTTTTTTAAATTCTAATTTTGACAGTATAATCAGAAGACGGTTGGCTTCTGCCCACACATGTGAGAGTGATTTGGTTTACTTCATGGCTTGTTTACTTTGTATTCTGGAATTACAAGGAATAATCGAAATTTATAATCACCTTTTTTTTCTTTATTTCATTGTACTTAAACTTGAACACAGCATTTCGTTCTTCAGCCGTGGCCATAGAAAATCGAGTTATACTGGGAAAAGGGGGTGACTCCTACTATTGGTTCACACTCTCCCTATATATATCTAGTTCAAATTTTCAATCATTAATAAAATATTTTTTATTCATCCACTCAAGTTCAAATACATTTTTTCAAACTTGTAGTGGATGACACTTGATGTTAATACATTTTTTTCAAACATTAATTCATTTATTAAATTTAATTAGTGAAAATGCAGTTGAGCCCAACCACTTGGTGCGATTTCAAAAATAGCCAAACTTGGATTTTTTTTTTTTTTTTTTTGCTGAAAGTTTAAGTCCGCGAAGCGGATCAGGGTAGCCACATTTGGCACAATACCACCAAATAATTCTTGTTGCCAAGGGTGGTTGGGCTAAACTGCATTCTAACCATTTAATTTCCGGATGAATTAAGAAATAAGTCAATACTTTACTTTGTCATTTGTCTTGCAGTGGTAAAGTTCGTAGAACGTCGGGTAGAATCGTCATGCCTTTGGATCGAAACTCGTCGAAGCATTTTTGTTTTGATTTTCAAATAATTAATTTTAGTTTTACAAGGGAGCAAACAATTTCTCTTATATAAGAAATTTAGGAATAAATACCGTCAGTAATGAAGCATGTAGATCGCTGGAAAAAAATTTCTTTTGCCTCTTAATATTGTAATACTGTCATATGTATATACATATTTATATTAATTGTAAATATTTAATAAAAAGTAACTAAAATAAAAATTTTCTTTGTTGACCTAATTAGGAATTGACTTTAAGTAATTTTTTTATATTATTTTATCCATGTCGTAATAAATGTGCACGCTTGTTATCAAGTAGCGATAAATAGTTGTTAGTAGTTTTATTCCTAATTTCAATTTGGAATGTTATATGGTTTATGTACCTATAGATTGAATTTTCACTGTATACTAATTTTAATTTTTTTGTAATAAAAATGAATTGTTTTTGTTTTATAAATATGTAATATGGAATTTTTTGCACGGCTTTTCAGAAAAATATTTAGTTTTTTCATCTCTCACGATTTTTTAAATTGGGGAACTTATCCCAAAATTTACCATGTGTCGCAAGTATTTTTTACACGAATTTTTTTGCACTGTTTCCTGAGGAACGTATCTACCGGGTAAAAAAAAGAGTTGGGTTTATATATATAAATATACACATATATACATGTGTGTGTAATACAGAAGAAAAATAGGTTAACTTCCCCCCCCCCCTTTCATCTTATTGATTACAGATATTTTCGGAGAATGTTAACGTCGTATTCCGATAAAAGATTAAAAATTAGTTACAATTTATAATAAATAGAACAAGGAAACTTAATTTGTAGCGAGCGTGACAAAAGAGTGAGAGATTAACAATCAGGAGATCTTATTAAATTTAAAATAGGCTTGTCGTGTTCTATTGACTACTTCCGTATTTACAGAAGTCAGACAAAAGGAAGTACGACCTTGTGTTGTCATCTATGGTTGATTACCGTAACTCACCTAAGTATTTGCATTGCTTGGCCTTTCGATCTTGCAGACAACGCATTCCTCTCACAATACTTTCTTTGCTCCTCTTTTTTATGCTCCTCTTTCTTATTTATTTTGTATGATGTCGTATTTTCAGAATTTAAACTGAGAAAATAGTTTTTTTACGCCACAAAGAATTTTGATTTTACAATTTTATGGAAATAAGTCCACACATTATTGCAAACGGTGTTTTATGGAGGACTTAAAGTATATACGTATAATATAAGTAATTTTTATGACAAGAGAGACAGTTTTAATTTTCATAAAAATAAAGTACATTTTTGGAGAAGCTGTTTAGATTTACTATTATCATTTATGTTATTATAAATGATAACGAAAAAGTATTAAGCTTTTCTAATGTTTTACAACAAGCTTCAAAATTTTAATTACAAGGAGCTTATCGCTACGTATATTAAAACAAATTAACCCAATAATTTTATCAATAAACATTTAAAAGTAATTAAGAAAAATTTAAAATATTAGATATATATTTATTTATCCATATATAATATGTGGATATGCATATGTATTATGTATTTACATATGTACATGGATATATATGTATGTGTGTGTTTAGGAATAACTTTACTATTCGTCTGTAGTAACTTTTAAAGAATTTTTGGTTTTCTTTAAATTTTTTTAAGTTTAATTTTAAACTTAGGAACCAATGAAGACACATATTATTGAAATATTTACTTTCATGAATTTTAATATTTTTTATTTACTAATTTTGGAAAGTTTATTTATTGCAAAAACTATTAAATTTAAAATAATTACTTAATATAGATTTTTAAATAATTTAAATTTGTTTAGATAATTATTTCTTTGAAAATTATTCAGTTTTGTACAGTCAATCTATAAATTAATAGTTTTGATGGTTATAAAAAAGTAATATTACTCCATATTGAATGATTTGTGCAAAACAAATTTACTTGAAGACAAAAATTATAAATGTTTGGTTTAAATTTTTTTTTTTTAAATTTGTATTTATGGATATTGGTTATTGTTATTTATATCGGGATTTGGAATGTATTTATTTCCTTTGTTCATGTTTATATTTGAATTTCTATACTCTCCTAGAATTTCAGTTATTCTTGTTATACTCCATTAATAAATACGAACTAGAGTTGGCCTGGAATAGTATGCAATTGCGCCCAAACCATGATGCCATGTTATCGCGCGGTGGGGTGTTCCCACAATTGCAGTCGGATTGGACCTGCCACACCCGTTCACGGTGACTATCATTGGAGAAACCGAAGCGCGATTCATCTGAGAATACGACCCGATGCTTTTTCGATGTCCATATCTTTCGAGCCCGGAACCATTGCAGACGTTAGCGTCTATGTTGTGGGGCTAAAGGCAGTCTTCTTAATGGACACCATGAACGCAGGCCACTAGCATCCAATCGCTTGGGTTCTGATAACTTTGGAAACATTCAGGATGTCTTGAACATGCTGCAGAATGGAGGTAGGAGTGACTTACGGGTCCGCCACCGCTTGTCGGCGGATGCGTCGTTTCACGAGTGTTGACGTCAGTCCGGTTCCACCTGCATTCTTCAAACTTGCCACATTTCCTTGTTCCAACGAACTTCGCCTCAACCTGTGCACTGTGGACGTGACCAGATGTGTCAACTGAGATCTACCGTATGGACCAACCTGCTCTTCTCAGCCAAATCACCACGCCGCTAGCAAAATCATCTGTCTGCTGGAACTGCTTTCGTAGATGACGGCCTGGCATTCTCTGCTATTACACCCGTTAAATAATTTAAAGAAAATGTTATATATTTATTTATTATTAATACTATTTGGTCTCATTTAAATCGATCAGTCATGTTATACTTTGGAGGTTAAGTCCTTCATGGCGTAGAGTAAGTGCTCGAAAGTATTCGTATGAAATTTCTTTTGTGTTTCGTATGATTTCAAATTTTGTTAATTTCGTTTGTTTTATTTTTCAGTAATATGGTAATTTTTCTTTATAGAATTAGATAATTAATTTCTTTATGCAAATATTTTTGTAGTCTTTAAAAAGTTTCAACATTATTTTTTGACGATTTGTCATTAGTAAATATTTTATACAACATTTTATTTCAGAATGCTTACTTTTTTAATATTATTTGGTTTTAATATTTCTCTTTTTATTTAAATATTTAATTGGTTTTACGATATTTTTGAAGTTTAATTATTATGTGTTAATTGGTTGTTTGCAGTGAAATTGAAGATGATTACCATGTTTACTTTCTTTTTTCTGTGGTTGATTTTCTGAATTTTCTGGTTTATTTTTGGTTTGTTACCCTATTTTTTAAAAAAATTCATTGAAATAGGATGGTTTGATCAGTAATCATAAACGCACATTGTTTTTTTCCAAAGTATGGAACAGTATTAATTGCATTGTTTCTATTATTCTAAATTTTGCTTTTCTATAATTTAAATTTCTTTTAAATTGTTTGGTAATTTAATAGACTATTTTGATTTTTTGGTTTTTAGACTTTAAATTTTTTTTTGTTTAATTATTTAAGTATATTTTTTTATCTAATTTACATAATTGTATCTTTTTTTACCGATTTCTTTAAAGACTTAGTTTTTTTTCCTATAAACAGCATTCTTTTAGTGTTGGATATTCTTAAATTATTATATGTTGTGATTTGTGTGTGTACTATTTGTATTTTCCTTATATATACATATGAGGTGTGGCTATTAAGTAATGGGACTGATGCTGCTACAGAAGAAGTACGCATGCGCCAAACGCCAGCGGCCGACAGCTATTTAGCATTAACCTTCTCTCTGTTTCGAACAAAGTGACTGTCGCTTCTATAAATAAACCCGTATAGCCGTTGTCTTCGTTCAAATGATAATTATTTTTTGTTTGGTCAAAAAATGATAAGTGTAACGATAGAACAACGAATTGTTGTGAAATTTCACAGGAAACTTGGAAAATCCGCTGCTGAAACTTATAATTTATAGAAAAAAGCGTATGGTTATGAATGTTTATTGGCGTGCATGTGTTTTTGGGCGGTTTAAGTATTTTCAAGATAGCCGAGAAGATGTCGAAGATAATTCAAGCCCAGGTTGCTCTTCTCCGTCGAAAGCGGATGACAATATCAAAAAAATTGGTAATCTGGTTCTATCTGACTATCAGTTAAGCATTCGTGAGTTTGATGAGACTGTAGGAATTGACAAACATATTATTTGCATAACGATTTTAACATGCAAAGCGTGTGTGCCAAAATGATGAATAAAATTCTCACGATTTCACAAGAGGCTCAAAAAAATGTTTGTACTGACAATTTGAATGTCATTGAAAATGACTCAAACTTAGTGAAAAGGACAATAACGTGTGACGAATTACAGTATTTACCTATGATCCTGAAGCGAAGCTCTAATCCATGCACTGAAAGAGTCCATCTTCAACAAGAGTCGAAAAAGCTTGAATGAACAAATCAAAATTCAAAGCAATGATGATTGTTCTTTTTTTCCCCATTGGACTGTGTATCTTCACTGGGTTTCTGAAGATCAAACTATTAATCGACATTACTATTATCCCGTTCTTCTATTTTCCGTAAAATGGTAAGGATAAAACGACCCAAATTGAGGAAGGACAAGTAATTTCACATTGTCTGTCTAGAGGTTTCTAGCCAAATACAGCATCACAGGGTTAGACCATCCGCCTTATTCACCAGAGTTTGAGCTTTTTTTGTATAACATTATCGGTTTTCTATGACGAAATCTGATTAAAAGGAACAAGATTTGAGTCCGTTGAAGATGTGAAAGAGGAAGCGACGTGCTCCTAAAGGAGCTGACTGAAGAGGACTTCCAGCAATGTTCCTATCCTAACAATGGATGATTCACAAGGAGCGTTGTAAGGTTAAATTCCGTTTGTTTGTAGAAAGGGATAGTAAGTAAGTATGTATGAAATCAAAATAAAATGTTTTACAGCAACAGGATTATAATATATATATATATATATATATATATATATAACGAAAAAAAATGACACATCAAGAAGGAGTAGCCCTATTGTAATGAAATTTCGTATGCAAAAACATTTGGACCGAACATGTAAAGGATTAAAATTGGTGTCCTGTGAAAGAATAGCAGGAGCTACAGCTCATCGGAACTGCTCACTCAGTAGTTGTATATAAGAAGCGATTCTCAATCTGATGGTCAAATTTTCTGTTGCGTTACGACTTAGGATACCTTTCAACGACTGAAAAAAATACCTCTTCTCAGGATTCGAGCTCATTACGAGCAACTATCAGAGTTTAAAAGAGGTCGTTGGATTGAAAGAGACAGGTTGGGCAAATCGGAGAATCACTCGTCAAATGGGCCGAAGCGATGCGGCGATTAGAAGATTCTGGCAAAAACGGGTGGACAATGTCAGATTTCAGCGTCATGATGGTAGCGGTCGACCTAGGGCCACAGCAGACCGGGAGAACAGAGTGATTGTCAGATCAGCTGTCACATCGCCGGATTCATCGTTATCAACCATCAGACGTTCGACACGCACACGAGTGTCCACCATGACCATTCACAGACGGCTGATAGAGCGAAATCTACGCTCGTACTGACCGCTACGTCACCCACCATTCACGCCTGCACACTGTCGAGCCAGATTACAGTGGTGCTTAGCTCGATCAGGTTGGAATGATGCTGACTGGGGACGTATAGTGTTTAGTGACGAATCCCTCTTTCAACTGTGTTTAGACGATCATCGAAGACGTGTCTGAAGACACCCATGGCATCTTGCTTTCACACAACACAGGCCCTCAACCTGGAGCTATGGTCTGGGGTGTCATTTCCCTTGATTGTCGACCCCCTTTGGTCGTTATTAGAGGCACACTTACAACACAGCGGTACTTCGACGACATTCTGAGACCTGTTTCGCTACCATTCCTTTTACAGTACCCTGGTCTTATTTTTCAGCAAGATAATGCCAGACCACATGAGGCACGTGTTGCTATGAACTGTCTTACAACTTGTCATACACTTCCTTGGCCAGCCAGATCTCTCTCCAATCGAACGTGTCTGGAATATGAAGGGATGGCGACTGCATCTACTAGGGAATGTTGATGACCTAGCCAGACAATTGGAGCACATATGGCAAGAAATATCACAGGAGACCATCAGGGAGCTTTATCACTCTGTACCTCTTCGTGTGGAAGTTTTCATCCAGGCTAGAGATGGATCAACACCTTATTGAGATCGTTACTTTATAACTATGTAACTCTGAAATAAATTATTAAATTTTTCTGAAATTTTAATCATTTTCTATTATCTACCTAATTTTCCTATCTGCCAATTTTTGTCTCCCTCAGATAACTCTTCTACTTTTTTACATCTTTCAGATTTTTTTCTGTTCGGGTATTTTCTCGTTTTTGCTGTTTATTTACTTGATTTTTGAATATCAGCTTTAATTTATAAAGTTCTTCTCTTATTGCCGATAATTACTTCTCATTTTTCTATGTTACACTAAGTTTATATGCATTCTATATCACTTACTAGAATTGTTTTTTTAGTAAATAATATTATGATCTTTTTCCCCCTTTACTATAATTTAAAGTTATTTTCTTAAAATTTATTTGTTTATTTTTTGTGTTTATTGGTTCAGTATTATGCTTTTACATTAGCTTTTAATTCTTAAACCTCTTTTTAATTAAATTAATTGTTTTTTTATTTTCATTTATTTCTTATTTCTTAAAATTGTTTTAATTATTATGGTTATTTACTCTTTTTTTCTCTCTTTCCTTACACACACACACACACACACACACACACACACACA
>BMAW01088925.1:423828-461824 GCA_019974015.1 Nephila pilipes | reverse complement strand
TTAGTTTTAAAAAATACTTTTTATGTATATATATTTAGATTATTTTTCATTTTATATACTTTGGTTGAAGTGTATTAGTTTTCTTATTTCTTTTTTCTATTGTTGATTTTCTGCTCATTTATGGTTTTTGATTATTCTTGGTCTATACCTTAAATGATAATGTAATTATTGAAACTGTGATGCTTGGATCCGTTAAACTTGTTTAAACGCACTTTTCCCACTCTAAAGTGAGGAATAGTATCAAATTTTTTCCCCTTTATTTTTGTGTTGTTCTTTAGTTCTATTCTCTCTTGATTTTTGCAATGCTGTTTAAGATTGTTTTGTAATTAAGTTGTTTGTAATTTTTAATTAATAGTTTATATTTCTTTAAATTATTATTATGTATATATATAATATCATTAACAGTCTAACAATAATATCTAGATTAGGGTTGGTAAAGTGGTCTATATCGACCCCCGGGGGGATATAGTATAATTAGGGGTCAATCTGATCTAGGGGGTGACGAATAAATACCAATGCTATTCAATCGAAAATTAATGGACAGCGACACAGTATGTACAATTTTCGTTTGGAATGCCATTTGTAATTACAATATAGAAAGTACAGTTTTTATAATAGATTATAGCTTATTTAATTTCTCGTTCCTGCATATTTTTTAAAATAATTATTTATCTTTTTTTACCGTTTAAAGTATGCGTGTTTCGTGATGAGTTTTCCTTCTCATGCTTGTGAAAAACGATTCTTGCTCCATTTTGTTAGAAGATGGCCCTAATTCGAGCACAATCTCTTTGATTGTTTGATAAGCTTTATGATGAAAATGATGAATTATCAAACCATTTGTTAATCGAGCCTTAAGTGACGAATTGCAAAAAAAATAATAACAATATTTCTTATTTGGCTGATGTATTTGGAAAGTTCAAAGATATTCAAGCATATCACGAAGGAAAAAGATATTACATTAATTCAAGCATGAACAATTATTTTAAGCTTGTAACCGATGGTTTTAAGAACTAAACCAAAAAACCAACAGATGGTGCTATCCGCCATAAGACTTTTTCCCAACCTCTATTAATTAGTAACTTTTGTGGTATGCGTGAGTATGTATGTTGCGTGTTGTTTACATGTCTTATATGTATCCCTTATAGATATTATTGTGATGTATATTCGCCTGCTGTGAATTGAACCCAATAAAAGAAGAATGTTCTTCAAACCTTCTAATTTTCATTCAAAAGATTCCACGCACTTATGCCACGCGCTACAAGCTTTCAAGATAAATTAAACATGTTTAAGTATTCATTGTTACGTGAAGATTTTCCAATACTTTTGAAATTTATGACAATTGGATATAACCGTCGTAGAATTGAAAATATATGCAAATCACCTCCAAAAATTAAGCAATAGTTTTAAATTACGCTTTGGAGATATTAAAAATATAGATATCCCAGAATGAACTATCTTGCCACTTTTCTTCTCAAATTGAAAATAACGACAATCATTTGCAAGATGAAGTCACTGAATTGTTAATTGACCTTGAAGCACAGGGGCTTTTTAACAATTGAACTGTGAGTCAATTTTGTACGAATATAAATATTACGCAAAAATATCCAAAGCTTGCAATACGGCATTTCCCTTTTTAGTTACATTCCCAAGCTCATGTATGGTTGAATCTGGATTCAGTCATGTGAATGCTATTTTAACAAATAAGAGAAATAATTGGGATGTGGAGCTCAAGCGAAGTAAGACTGAAATTAAAAAGTTTTCACAACCAAATATTGCTAATATAGCCAAGGGTCATCAAGCACATCCTTGTCATTCATTTACATAAAATTTTGATTTTGTCAAAATCAAAAGAAAAAAAAATAAAAAGTTTCTTAAATGATTTAATTTGCTTATGAAACAGATAAGTTTTTTCCTTTTGTTATCATTTTTTATAGAGGGAGTCAATAAAAGAATTTTAAAATTTTGACTTTGTCATAATCAAAAGAGAAAAAAATTAACAGTTTCTTAAATTCTATTGTAGAAAAAACATTAATAAAAGAAAATAAGGGAAAAGCTAAATGAGAAATTCTCTCCTCCTTTGGAGATATAGAATTTTTTTTTTTTTTCAATCATGGAAAATTTGTGCAAATATAAAATAAAATATAAATAAAACGTTTATATAAACGGATCCTCCAATATCAATTTCGTTTGATGCATTCTGCAGGTTATTCGATGCACCTGGTATGGGGACACAAATGTTTTGATGCATTTTATTGGTAAACTTTTTCCAACCCTGCAGATTTTTTTCCCCTTTCAAAAATATTTTACAATGGTACCAACATAGTCTCCATCATTTTTTGATCATTTTCAAAGATAACTAATGTTTGTTTTTGAAGTGGAGCCTGTAAAGACGGACCAAAACTTTCTAACCTTTTCTGTAAGTCTTCAATATTTTGACCTGGTGGATTTGTTTTTAAGGTTTTGAATAGTTATCCGAAGTTTTACCCTGGTATTTTCTGCTTGCCTCTCCTAAGGGATAAATGATTCATACATCTGTATTGCATAATCTGTTTTTCTTTGATAAATACAAAGCATAAAAGGGAATTAGCGGGATGGTCTAGTTTGCAGTTAATGCATATTACAGAAGTGGTGCAAAAGCCAGTCTATGTTATACCACAATTAACACAAATGATAGGGTTTTGACAGAATAGGAAAGTATGACAGAAACTGAAGCATCTATAGCATTATCTGGGTTTATCAATGAAAATTTGGATACAATAGTTAATAAACCAGGGTTTAATATTTTCAGGTAAATCAGTACTGAGGATATTGATTAGTACTGGGGAAACCTCCTAATTACTTCCGCTTTTCTCAAAACTTCGTATTTCCACTATTTCAATATCATTTACATTCTGTAGTTCTGTTGCCAAATCCATCAGTGGTACACTAGTTGGTATTTCATAGATTAGAAAACGAGAAGTGAATCCTTCCCAAACGATAATTGCCTTTACCGGTATGTTTAAAATCTGCTCTACTGCGAGGATTTGTGTTACGCATACAGTATCAGATGAACTAATTTTTATTTTACCGTTCCATGTAAATGATATATTTGCAATATTTTCATACCTAGAAGTCTTGCCTTTTATCTCAGAATGTAGATGTTGTGGATTTGATTTAGGAATAGGAGAGATGACTTATGTTAGTTTTCCAGAAATATGGTCAATTTGGATATTCATCTACTTCCCGTCCTGATTATGTGCTCCTGATCATTTTTAGGGCTCCGAAAATATTTAGAGTTATCTAAATTCATCATAATGTCCATTGTGGGATTATAGTAATCTAAATCCCTCAATCTGAATGTAAAATGACTCAGCTTGAATCGCTTCCAGTTGTTCGAAATAATGTAACAATTGAAATTGGTTTACTTACCAAAATCCAAAGAATAAATGATACAAACAAAAACATTTCCTTCTACTCAGTGTTAAGAGAAGAGAAAAGAGTAATAAATATATTTAAGAGATTAATGCTCTTCTTGAGTTCTTCAATTTCAGTCTCACCACTCTCATTCAACTTTCACTCAACCAGCGGTCTAGCGAGTGTGATGCTTGCTAAAAACAAAAAAAAATTCTACGCTATGAGTGCCATTTTTCAAATTTTCTAAAGAGTTATTGTACGATCCTTTACAAATTCATTAGAACAATTTATTGATGTAATAAAAACAAATACTACGTCTTTTCTTGCCTTTCAACACAATATGCATAAATATAGAATTAAAAATATAACAACTTGCAATTAATAACGCAGAATTTTTATTGAAATTTACAAATCCGAAATTGGGAATTCAAATTCCCTTTTTATTTATCTCATTATTGTAATTCATTAGATATGTCATCATATTTTATTACAATAAATTATTTCTTCTGAAGTTATTTTATCTGATTCAGAAAAGAACATTACAATTTGCGCCTTGACCTTTTGAAAGATATGCTTAAAATAAGCGATTGTATGTGTGTGATCATCAGTATAGATATATTCTGTTGATAGTCATAGGCATTATTTCACTGGATGACTCCGCTTTATTTCTTCGCTTAATTATTCTAGAGTTTTTCACTCGGATTGACTTCATATTTTTTTCAATCATTCTGAATGCTAACATAATCGTTAATTACAGTAACGTGCCCACTCATTCTCTTGCGTGATATCACTAACTTGGAAGAACTTAAATATTTTTAAATACTTAGCAATACTAATTTGTTGTTTTCGAAAATATATATTGATTAGATGCAAGCCAAATCCTTAAAAAAAAATTTCATGTCATTTTGGTGATCAGATTGCTTCAGCATTTAAAATTAATCAAAAAGTAACTCTAACGTACTTTTGTCTATTTTATCTGGCAACACTTAAAACGAACATGTTTCAATAGTTGTAAACAAAACAAATGCATGCGTGAAGTTGATAACCGAATTTTAAACATTTCTTAAAATAAAAATATGACTAATATTTACTGATAAGTATTACAAAACATACTTTGCATTTACGAGAGTCAAAATTTTATTCTAGCTGAGGATTTACGAAATGTCTTCTCGAATATTGAACAAGTATGTTTTTAACAAAATATGAATCTAATATATATACATGCAAGTTGATTTAAACTTTTCTGTGTTTTTAATGTGATAAATAAAGACATTTTAAAATATAGCAACATCTCTTTTACGACACACGTATCAATATACATAAATTTTAAGTGATTGCACTTTAAAATGTTTTATTATTCATATACATGATAACCATAGCGGTTCAAGTCGGGAATAGGGTGTCCCCTATGCGATTGGCGACGATAATGATTTAAACATGGTGATTTGTTATGGTAACCCTAAGAATACTGAATGCTTAAGTCATGCACATTTGGCGACCTGTCTAGGAAGTGACCAAGTTTCGCCACCAATCGCCCTAATCCCGACTTTTACCCATGATAGCTTTTTTTTTCGTGTAATATTTTATGATAAATATACATAAGTAGTATAGTGATAATAGTAAGTTTTTCATTATTTTAGTAATTTCTCATTTCACATAATTTGATGCTGAGACTTATACCTGGAAAATAATTCAGTAGAATGAGTAATTGCTGTTTAATGCGACTTTTGTTATCCTATATCCTTATGCTGAGAGGTATTAAAATTTGAAATATCTGCCCATTTGCTGTCTTTGTTAGCTATCAAAGTTCAAAATGTTATGTCGATTGTAAACAATCCTTTGTGCAATTCTAGTATTTATTGATAAAATAATTAGTACATTACCTAATAGTATAAATTTTTGATTTATATTTTTGCTATTAATTAACTTATTAAGTTTAAGGACTGACTTAATGTTGAACATAAATTTTTTCTCTGGGTTCTTTTTCTAATTTTGTTGTAAAGATAAATTCTGTACTTTTATAGTTAAATGTACTGAAGGTAAGGAAAATAATAATGTATTGTCAGAGAATTATTCTGTATTTTATAAGTTAAAAAATTTCCATGGGGCTTACCTTCTTACCATACCTATAAGGTACCCTATCATTCTCTTAGTCAACCAATACTTCTTTTTGTTCTCTTTCTTCATATTACAGATGCACCATATTTCTGGTTTCATGAAGAAAAATATGATCTTTATGCAAAAAAAAAAAAAAAAAAAAAACCAATAAAATAAAAAGCACTCTTTTACACAAAAAAACTTTAATCCAGTATTTTATGAGGGAAAGAAATTGGATTGGTTTTTTTCTTCCAAAAAATATTTAACCTGATACTTTTTTTGTCGACATTTTTATTTAGTATTTTACTTATTTTGATTTTACCTTAATTATAAAATAATTATTTATGCTATTAATAATGATCGAAAAGAAATGCTTTGATAGAGAAAAAAAATACTAACATTCATACTATAGATTATAAGCAAAGAATATTTTAAGCTGGTATCAGACTCTTTATAATAAAAGAAATTCATTCTAATTTATTGATAGTTTTTTTTTTTTTTTTAAAAAAAAAAGGCTGTATTTAAGGAGTTGAATTTTTAAAAAAGTTTATTAAATTACAATATTTTACAAATCAAGTCCATGTTTAGATTAACCTTTAACTGTACATGGATATAATTAAGCCTACAGAATTGATCCCTCTTCATATTCCAGTTTCCTGTATGTGTTCGTTTATAATAAATTGCTTTTTTTGCCATTGAAACCATTCCGAGAACTTGTTTCAGCACAGACTTATCTGAAGCTGTTGATGTATTCAAAACATTTTTGGAGCATTCATTTTAGGGTCAATTTTTGCTTGACCCAAGATTCTTCTCTGCAACTTAATTCAAAATTATTGTATGACCTCTTCTAGTTTTATATTTTTATGTATGGTAAGTTTTGAATTTTTTAAAAATACAATTGACTCTTAGAGTGATTGATCTAGCTACTCGTATTCTCCTTTATTTGATAAATTTACAATGAGTTTTGTTGTCTTCCAGTTATTTTTCCCCCCCCCCCCAATGAGTATTGAAATAAATTAATTTTAAATTGAATGACTTTTGACATTTTATATGTATCAGAAGACTTTTGTTAAAATTATTGGTTGTTTTAAAATTTGTACCCTCATTAGAGACAGCAAATTTTAAATATTTGTAAAATTTATTTATGATTTAATCTATGTTATTCCTCCTGAACAATGATAAAAAATTAATATCTTAAAAAACATATAGAAAAGTTTATGAACATTCTATAATTCATATTTTTTAAATAAAAATAATTTTTACAAAAAAAAGTGAATGTACACTCAATTTTAGGATTGACTGTAGGTCTGATGACCTAGCCAGCCACTGGCTTTAGCATATATCCTTTTCCTTCATAAAACCATTGATGAGCAAAGTTAAGTGTGGCCACATGTTATTGTTCGTAAAAAGAATGTGATTTCCAACAGCTTCTAAAAATGCCTCACATGACTCAATAACTTCATCTTTGTATTATAATTTGGTCACATCCAAAATAAAGATTATATTTCCACCAAATAATAAGTAGAATCCTTATGTTGGAGGAATGATAGTGTTCCAGGAGCCTTTTTCTTCTGATGATTCATTGAAAATATGTGCATTGAATTTCAACAAGATCATGATGAGGTCACGAACCAATCTTGTTGTGTACAAGAGCAATGTTTCTAATACTTTTAAGATAGATTTTTCACTGTGCTGAAGAGGAAGCATACCATGTCAAGTTAAAATTTTAAATTTGGTGTAAAAAGTCAATTCTTAAAAAATTAAATAAGTTATGGTTGGGTTTCACTTCCCATTAAGTCAAAAAAAAATTTTTTTTAAACAGATAAATAAAAAAAAAAAATTGTAACAATGATACTGAAAACCAGGCAGACAATTAAAATGTGATGGATGGTTTCTGGCACATGGCAGTAAGAACACTCAGGCAAACAAAAGATGCCCATAAGAGAGACAAGTATAAAGACAAATCAATGGGACATGCACTTTTCACTTTGGAACATTATGCCATGCTCCAGTTGTACTTTTTCTACTTTAGGATATGTATAGTTTGCCAGAAAATTGTTATGTACAAGTGCAATCATGAGACTGCTGTAGACATTCTATTGCATCATGCACTTAATGTCATGTTTCAAGACTCTAAATGATCTTGGTCCAACTTCTTGGTAATATATCTGTAGTTTAAAATTAGCTCCATAATTGCTTAGACTGTCCAACTTCAAAGTGTACTAATTGTTCTCCATCTCAAACTGTTATCTAAATCAGTGGTCCTTATGGATCCCTGCTATCATTCAAGAGGTTCGGGGGTCCATGCAAGGTTTAGTATAAAATAATTAAATTGTGATCCATTTTTATTTTCATGGAAATGTAAGTAAATAAAATAGCAATTTTTAAGCCCGGAGTAAAATATAAATATAGGTGGGTGTTTAAAATACAATAATGTTACTTAAATGCTGAGCGTTATGTAATACCTTTTGTGAATGAACTTCGACAAAACTTATTTCCACCGATTTGTCACTTGTAGTAACAATGGTGTGTATAACTTGTTTTAATGTTATTACTAAAACTTAGTTATTGTTCAATTTACTTCAATAAATTTAAAGCTTTCAATTTCCATCAACACGCTAACAAAGAAATAATCCCTCAAATATGAAAATTTAAAAAAAATCTACTGACATATGCCTATGACATAATAGTTTTAGATGGCACCAGCTAGTTAAATTAATAATAAGCATGGCATGGTGCGAGACAGACGGCCGAAAACAGGTTTATACAGGAACACAATAACAGCGCTACATGCACTAACTTATCTACAATATAAACATAAACTATAAAAGAGTCATACATCTAATCAACAATTTAGTTCCTTGTTATGCTGATACGAAGTGTATAAACAATTTTTCCCAGTCTTAAGACAAAAAGAAGTTTTGAATTGTTAGTTTTGGTATTGTTACGCAGATAATGTACTTTTGTTACGTGTGTATTTAAATAAAATTTATCTCTTGAAAAAATTATGTATCATATTTTTCAATATAGGCTTTCTGGCATACTTAAAACAAGCTGTAACGAATGTATTTTCAGTACATTGCGTCATTCATTGACATCAATTAGTTACAAAAAATGTTAGTGAACGTTTGCATAGATCATTAGAGCAGTTAATGAAATTAAAAGGAATGCCTTTAATGAGAGATTATTTACTCAACTTTGTTCGGAAAATGATAAAGACTATAATTGTTTACTACTTCACACAAAAATACGTTCGTTATCTAAAAGTGCATGTTTAAATCAGTTTTATGCGCTCTTTGATTTAGAGTTGAAATTCCTGGAAAGCAAAGATAATGATTTTCGACCCAATTTAATTAACTCAAAACTAAAAGCGTAATACCTGCGTTTGTTACAAAACTTGGGAAGAGGAGAACATTCTGTTTCCAAATTGCAAAATAAGAGATGAAGATTTGCTTACTTACTGTCAACACCTAACGGTACTTCATACAGACCAGAACCAAAGATTTGGAGATATTCTTCACTTGGATATTCTCGACTGGGTGTTTAACTTTTTTTGTGCTAGGACAAACTCAGATTCCAATTACAGATGAACCCATACTAATACAGGAGCAGCTTATTGAAATATCCATAAATGAGGAACTTAAACCAATGTTTGAACAAGGATACCACAAATTCTGGTTACAAAAACAGATCCAAATTTTATAACCTGCATTATGGTTATTGTACAGAAGTTGTCGACTGCTTTCGCGTCTTCCTATTCGGTGGAATGTGGATTCAGTGCCATTATGAACCTCATCACAAAAAGAAGAAACCCAACTAGAAATTAGTGCTTGTGGGGATTTGCAGTTGCTACTCACAAACATTGAGCCAGACATAAATATACTCATAACATCTCATCAAGTTCATCCAAGGCATTTATTTTTTAAAAAATTTTATTTTAAGAAGTTATAATTTCAATAAATACTTCATAAAAATGTTTTTTTAATTCGTAATTTCTATATTATGCATTTATGTAGTAGCTTTTTCACTTGGGGGGGGGGCCGTGAGCAAGTTATGAGTATAAAAAGGAGTCCATAGGTCAAAAAAGTTTGGGAACCACTGATCTAAATGGACATTTAAAAACTTGTTATAAATCATTTCTTAAAATTTTTTATTGGAAGAGGTACATTCTATAGATAGAATTCAATAATTAAAAAAGAACAATAACTTTTTTTGAATTTAAAAAAAATGTTAACTGTAGCTTTATTGTATAACTAAAGTAAATGTGTTAGCAGTTTTTATTTTGGATATCAGTTTGTAACAAATTAAATATTTTTTCGAAGTTCTTGAAATTGAAAAAATAAAAAAAAAATTATATTCCTGTTTTCTTGGACTTTAATATAAATATGATTATTAACAGAATAAATTTTAGAAAAATATTATTTTGCAGGAATATTTTATATCTCTACTTTCAAATGAGGCATAACTCAAATAGGACATGCATAGTTAAAATTGGACGCGAAAAATATTGTCGAATGTATCCAGTAACTGTTGTGAATTCGGATGGATCTTCAATCACAATTCGATATCATGAACCCCGCAAAATCATCAATGTAAGTAATTAACTTTTCGTGTTTATGTTTTTACTAAAATTGCATAAATTAGTTCTTTATTATTATTTTTTTATTCTTTGATATATATAAATTTGAAATTGATACCCAATGAAAATAAACATTTATCAAATGATTTGCGAGTCATTTCAACATGAATATCAAAATGGAATATAGTAATATGTATCATGTTATTAATTTTTCTTTTGTTGTTTCAGTTTCTAATTTGATTCAAAATTGGCATTATGAAAATGTTTTTGCATTTAAAAAATATTTTAAATTAAAAATAGACTGTCCATAATTAAAAATGCCTATATTTCCTTAGAAAAGATAATTATTCTAAATATATTAAAATTTCATCTATTAATTTTAAAGCAAAAATTGTCATTATTTTGTATGTAATTTTTTGTACAGAAAATAATTCATCTGTCTTAATTGATAACCAATAGTATTTGCAATTCTTTAAAGAAGAAAATGTACCAAATTTTTTTGTTCTAGTATTGCAAAAGGTTACCTAGTCAGACTTCTCATTTATAGGTCACATGATTATATTTTAATAAATTATAAAATTTCAAAAAAAAAAATGTAACTCCCTATATCTAAAATTTATAATGCTTTCTTAGAATTATCAATTTATTACTGAGCCTTTTATACAACATATTAGTTGTTGCAAGCCAAGCAAACTATTTCATTCAATACGTTTTAAATTTTTTAGGGTTAAAGGAAGTATATTATGGTGTAATGTAAAAGATAAAACCTCTTTATTAAAGAAATTATTATTTAACAGTGTACTTAAAATATTTATCGTAATCCAATCTATGATATAATATTTCCTAAACTTGGAAAAATAATAAACCACATGTATAATTACCTCAGACCTATTGGATTTAGAATATTTTATCTAATTATTGAGAACCAGTTTGATATGACTATGTATTTTTTTTAGTTACCAATGGATACAAGTCAATTAACACCAGAAGAATTTCAGAAACATCTTAATAGGAAGAAAGTGCAAGAAAAAGTGGTTATTGAAGAACAACCAGAAGATGATTTTGATATTAATCGTTACAGTCACTTATGGAAAACAAAACCACAAAATAAGAAATAAATGTAGCTTTATTTAAATCCTCATATTTGTTAGTGTATTTAAAAAAATAAATAATGTATTTGTGACTGATATGCATTTAATGTATTTTATTAAATAATTATCAGATTTTAGGAGAATCAAGCAATATTGTAAAAGTAAAGCGAGCAGGAAAAATTATTCATACCAGTACATATTCCTTTTTTTTTTTAAAAAAAAAGTGGACATGTTTTTCTCTTGGTTAAATAATTGCTAAATACATTAATTCATGTACATTTATTAAACTTTTTAATTACATAAAAATATAAAAAATGAAATTATAATGGCAAAGCTAAGGAGTTACAAATTTAAATGATTTTATGAATTTTTAGGACACTTATTTCTCAATAACTTTCAAAAAGAGGGGGAAAAAATTCGTGAATTATTTTTAATGAAAGACAATTTTGTTGAAAGTATACATTTATTCAGACTTTAAGAGTTTTTAAAGCCATTTGAAGAGCCCCTTCTCTTGTTTTATTTCCACCTATAAATCCACTCATATGAACAAATACACAATCATCAATTCCACTCTGTTTACTCAATTCTTCATCTCGTAGTCCACACCATTCTTTCTGCAGAGATAATCTGTAAATATTCAATCATTGATGCATCATCTACAATTGTTTATACTCATCTCAACATAAACTTTATAATAGAAGTGAGAAAACAATTTAACTTAAATGTAATTTTAATTATTACATACTAATAAAATTAAATAATTTTTCCAATTTCATACAAATTGTTAGATCATTATACAAGGAGTATAAAAAAAAAAAAAAGAGTGACTCGATTCTGAATCTTTCTGTCACTAGACAAGGAGTAGCCTAGAGTTTTGGGGAATTACCACAAGATGGCTCCTCACGTGTGAAAGACATAGAAATAGGATATCAGCACAGTCGGTTAAGAGGGCATTTTGTGCTTGTTTGATTTAGTAAGACAAAGTTAAATAGAGTGTAACATGTTTTTGTCAGCATTTAGGGATTCATCTACTGTTTGCAATTAGCATTTGCCATTAGTCCAGTCCGAAGAAACTGGATGTTTGGGTAAGGGTAAGAGTCCAAGTCAACTTGCCACTTGTAATGAACAGGTGGAAAGAATTTCACAAGCGTTTCAGAGTAGCCCACAAAAATCCACCTGCAGTGCCAGGAGAAAACTTGTGCAAACACTTCGTAGTGATGATAAACAGAGACATATAATGCTGCAATGATATCTTCTAATGATTATGTATTTTATCTAAATTTTTAGTAACATGACATTCCATGTGAGCTATGTCATTAACTGTTGTAATATACAAATACAAAGATTACAGAATCCTCTTGAAGTTATGCAACATGAATAAGATTCATCAAAAATCAATGAATTCTGATCGTGTTCATAAACTTTATGCTTCATTCTTTTTTTTTTTGCGAAATGCATTGCGACAGGAGTTATGTACCTTGATATGCTTTCCACAACCTCATGGGGACTATTCTGATTTTATTTTCCAGCAAGACAGGACCTCTTCCCTTTGGCATACAAATGTAAAAAAATTCTTCAATGCTACAAGGGTAAGTTGTAATGTGGGCCCCCAAGACACTGCCCAATACTCATAGCCTCTATGGTCTCCAAACATTACCTCATTATTATTTTTTTAAAAAAGGATATATGAAAGCAAGCGTTTTTGTACTACTATTACTTGCGAACATAGAGGACTTAAAATATAGGATATTAGAATGAATGACATCCATCAAAACCTTGCAGAAAGTGTGAGATGAATTTAGCAGTCTTGATGCATTGTGGTGGGGTATGTGTGCTAGAAGTGGGCATGTAGACATTTATAATACCATTGATGAAATTTTAATACAATTTGAATTCTTTGCATTTCCCCCCATTACTTTAATATGTTCTTATTAAAAATATTATGGTTCAATATTGGGTAATTTCTTTTATACACCCTGTACTTTACCACATATATATATATGCTCAAAAGCTACACATAAAATGTTTCATAACTCATGATTAATTTTTTTTCGTCTTTTAAAAACATATATTTTTTAAAAATTCAAATTCAATCATAAGCCTCCCTTCCTCTAGGCTAAGAAAATTTTCACATAGTCGATAGTGATGATTGGTTGAATTCATGGCACTGAATCATTAAGGGATATATTGTGCCAAACGCAAGATTATGATATTAAATTTTTTTAGTTCAAGCAATTTAAAATTCAACTCCATGATAGAATATAAAATAAAATTATATAAATGGAGTAATTTTATTTAAAAGATATCAATGTCACTTAAAAATAAATTTAGTTGGGGATTTTCTTGAAGTCAATAAAAGAAAATGTACAACAATTAAAATGCTTTGTACAAACAGTTAAAAACAGAGCATTCAATTGAAATGTATGTGACAGCAAAAGGACAAACACAGTGGTTACATCCCCCAGAAAAAGGTGTCTTTGGGTTGTTTTCGTATGTCCAAAACGTGGACGTGTCAAAATGACACCGTCTTCTACATAAAGATGGGTGCCAGTGAGAAATAATGGGTTTAACAGGATTTAATTTGTTGTCAATTTCTATAAATTCCATTCATCTGTCAAATGGTCATAAATAAGCCGTTTTAAAATATAGTTTGTTACAAAATAACAGTTGGACGTTTTACCCCTAAATTCATTAGAAGTTTTTAAAGTTTCAATGGGCGAAATGAATGATGATTCCAATGCACTAATGGATTCCGTAAATAAAACAAAATTTGTATCATATTGATATGACAAACTGTCCAATGCCTTATCAATAGTGAAAATCTCCGCTGTAGAAATGGAACATGAAGAATGAAGTGAATTATCAATTACAAATGAGATACCCATATGATTCAATAACTTGGAACCACCTGTGTGAAAATGTTTAAAATTAAAATTCTGTTCGTACCAGGGTGAAAAGATTTCATCTGCTTTCATGATAAAAATATTAGATAACCTATAGCCCTTTATTAAAATATGGATACTTATATGAATTTGGTAGCTAAAACAAATTTTTAGCACGATTTAGTCAATCTAAAAATAAATTTTTGTCTGAAAAAGATAAAAACTTTGAAGATGTAGTAGTTCTAAAATGATTGATTGATTTTATGTTACACTGGAAGCAAAACAAGAGTTATTTGGTGATAGATCTTTAAATTTTGAACCTCAGTCAAGTGATGAGGATGACACCAGAACTGTCACTTCCCTATCCTAACTTCCGCACCACGTCGACAGAAGGACTTTGAGCCATGGCAGATTTAATGTGCATCAGTCCAGACTACATGGCGGGTCTTTAGAGGCATCAAGGTTCGAATCCACATCTTGACGAAAACCAATGACTGTGAGTCCACAATCATGACCACTAGGCTACTGTGGCCTCAGTCCTCAAGTTTAATGAAGATTCATAACAGTCCACATATAAGCTATAGATGGAAGATGCTCGGAAGGCTCCTGCACAAAGTCTTAACATAGTAATGTGCACAGTGTTCAGTTTGCATAAAACCGATTTACTGGCTTAACCATACACCACACAACCTAATCTTGAGTGGACGAGAGCAATATACATGTAAAAGACAAGTGTGGTCAGAACTCCCATGATGTATGAAATAAAACTTTTAAAATGTTAAGTGATTTTTCACGTTTCCGAAGTTGTAAAATATGAGAGAGAAACATTAGTTTTTTAATTATAAATTAGTTGCAACAAATTTCTGGATCTGGATATTTCCTTTGTCAACAAAAATGAATACAAACAGTTTTTGTCGGAGAGAAGCAAAAGCCATTTTACAACGTTTTTCTGAATTTCACTTGGTGTGTGTGTCATCAAATTTTCGATCGTTAATTTAACCAACTTCCCATCAAGTTAGAGCTTTGAAATTTTGGGAATCGTTCGTACTCGCCTAACAATGCAATATTTATACGTTTGCGACAAGTTTTAACTAATATTTCAATAATTTTAATAAGTCAAAATATTCTTTCCTCTAGGCGCTTTTAGGATTGAGGGAAAAATTTCTTTCCCCCTCTGGGAGCACCGGGCACTCCCCACACCGCATGAGGTTATCGTAAACCTTTTGTACTCGCAAAGGGGAGATACAATCTCCGAGATAGTAAGGGTTGCTGACTTTTAGTCAGTAATCATTCGCAAGAAAGAAAGCTTCCAATATTAGGCGCCATGTCTTATCACAATAATTTTTTCTGAATTCTGGTTCCCATTCTTTTTTTAATAGAATGACTTACAAACTTTCAAATGCATGTTTTGATTTTATATTATGAATTTTTTAATACGCTTACAAATGTCTCTTTTTAAGTAAATTTTAAAGATAAAAATAACTAACAGTTTTAACTAATATTTCAATAATTTTCTCTAATAAACTTTGCCACCATATAAAAACGTTGGTTTTTATATCGAATTATTTCATTTGTCCATTTAATTATTCAGTCAGATGAAAGTTGTTTATCAATATTATTCATTTCTTTCCCATGCATGAAATTTGTGGGTTGTCAACATCAATAAGAGCTTTTATAGATGGAGGGATGTTCAAAGTTACTTTTTATAATAAAAAGTATAAAACTAAATTCACCCCGTGGAACCCTTCTTGAATAAAATAATCTGATAAGGTCAAGTTCACTTTAACTTTAAAATACCTGTGTTCTAAATATTTTTGGAAAAAAATAGGCAGGTTACACCTCTATTTGTAATTATATAAATCGCTGATAATTCTATACTTTCAAGTACAATCATAGGCCTTTTTAATGACAAAAAAAAAAAAAAAAAAAAAAAGATACAAGATGTTTATTTTGTATGAAGGCATCTCTTATATGAGCCGCTCAGAAGCCAATGCGGTTAAGTCCATTTTTTGAAATTTTCTGATTTTTGGAAATTTTGATGAAATAAATAATAATCTTCTTAGTTATTAAAGGATTTACTCGTTGGTTACTTTTTTCTAGGTTAGACAGCCCTTTTTTTAATAGCTTCTGAACATATTGTATAATAATTTCGGAAGCCATTGTGAATAAGTCCACCTTTTATCAATATTTTTTTACATAAACTTTGAAATAAAAATTAAATTATTCTTCTACTTTCGATATTTGTTGGTAACACTGAAAAACAAGAAATTCATAGTAACTGTAACCGTTACTTCTAATTAGAATTGTTTGAGTTTTATTACCATATATTTTCGACAAAATTTAACTTACATTTTAAGCAACCTTCAAAAGATACTTGTGCAAAATGTGATAATTTGGTAATAAAAAAACAATCTACAATAGATGAAGAAAAAAATGCATCAGAAGTTGAACATGACGAACACTTGCGAAATGCAGAAATTGCCCGTAATAGTATGGCTAATGATCGATTAAGAGCTTCAGACGAAATTTACGTGTTTAGTTTTGATTTAGAAAAAGCATTACCATTTCCGAAACTATGCACATCAGTGGCTTATTACAAGAGAAACTTATATGTATACAATCTTGGTTGCCATGATTTAAAGACTAACGAGGGCTACATGTATGTTTGGCCTATAATCCAAGAATCGCGGGGTTCACAAGAAGTATCATCGTGTTTAACTAAACACATTAAATTGTACGCAAAGGATTTTCAAAAAATTATAATGTATTCAGATTCATGTTCAGGACACAATCGAAATATAAAAACTGTGTTAAGTTTACTGAAATTGGTTCAAAGTGAATATATAAAAGCTGAATCAATTGAGCATAAATTTTTATTAAGTGGGCACATTTATTTGCCAAATGATGCTGATTTTGCAGTTATAGAAGCTTATACAAAAAAAAAATTCCGTATATTTATAACCCTAGTGACTGGTATCATATAATACAAAATAGTAAAAGAAAAAACCCTTTCAGAGTTGTCGAAATGAATCCACAAGAATTTCTTTCCACAAAACCATTGGAAGAAGCTGTTACCAACAGAAAAAAATCAACAAGTGGACTAACAGTCAATTGGCTTAATATGAGATGGATAAAATTGGAAAGGTCAAACCCAAGCAGCATTAAGTTCAAATATAATTTTGACGAGGATGATACCTTTCATGTAATTGATATAAAAAAAAACAAAAATAGGTAGGCCAGTAAATTTAAAAAAATATAACTCAACCTATATTATATCCTAATGGCAGAACGATTTCAAGAGAAACAAAAAAAAGACATCATGTGTTTATTAAAGTATATACCTCCAATTAAACATGACTTTTACAGGACATTAAGGACATCACGTGGAGATCAAGATTTACATTTAAATAACTCGGAAGAAGATGATGTTTGTTATGATGAATAAACATAAAACTTATGACAATAAATGTTATTTTATTATTTTTACATAAATTTCTTATCTTTTTCAGCTGCCAAAAGGTATAAGTCCTAAAATTTTTAAGATGCTGTCATTATTTCAATAAATACTTATGTTTTTATTTACACATCCTATACATATCTTGTTTTTTTGCAGAGTTTACACCTCGAAAAAAGACTATACACTTTTCTAATTAAATTAATAAACCAAGAATTTTAAAAACTAATGTATCAAAAAACATTAATTTTCTCAATTTTTGTGTTTTGGACTTAACCGAATTGGCTTCTGAGCGGCTCATATATGTCTCTAAAGTGATTAAATTACCTGAAGTAGACCTGTTTCATCTGAAGTCGCTTTGAAAAGGTGAAAAAATATTTTTTTCAAAAATATACACGAGTCTGACGTTTACTATTTCTCCCCCCAGGACTTTACACAGGCAAATCATGAGGCCTATGGGTGGATAAATCATAGGATCTTTTCCCAGTTTTAAAACTGAAACAATTATTGCATATTTCCATGAATGAGGAAAAATTTGTTCTTTCCATACTCTGTTAAAATTTTTAAAAGATTTTTCATAGAAATCCCAACAAATATTTTATGATTTAGTAAGTGATGTTTTCTGGTCCTGAAAATGATTTATGTGAATGGGAGACAGTATTTTCTAATACATGAAAAGCAAAATCACTTTTGTAAGATAAATTATGCAAAAGTAAAATTAATTCTTGCTATTCCATA
This sequence comes from Nephila pilipes, assembly GCA_019974015.1. NCBI lineage: Eukaryota > Metazoa > Arthropoda > Arachnida > Araneae > Nephilidae > Nephila > Nephila pilipes. Next base: position 443,590 of record BMAW01088925.1, on the reverse strand, counting down.
AAGAGTGCTATTTCCATTTAAATCCTGCAGCAAAACAAAAGACATGGGGAATTGATTAATGAGGTGATTAATACATGAGATATTAATATGGGTGTTTAGGAGACAGGTATTAAAAGTACTTATTGATGTCAAAAGTTTGAATATGAATCTGTACTTCAAATGCTGGAAGTGTTGTTTGTAAACAAGTTTAAATTACTGGAAAAGCATGGGATGTCAACAAAGTAATACACTTACTCTCTTTCTGATAAGACTATCTCTTCTAAATATACTGTACTGGTGAATATTTATAGTATCTTTATCAGTTAATTAAGTTACCAGGAAGGCAACTGCAATGAAATTGTATTTATTAATTATATCCTTTAATTACTCTTTTACTTATGTATAGGCAGTCCGCAGGTCATCTGGCAATCGCCAGGCACTGCACTTACCCCAGAGATTCACTGAAGTATAAGTATTGCAGGTTCATTCAAGGCACCCCTAGCTGCAATACAAACTAGCTCTAAAGCAATGTCTTTGGGGTTCACAAAGAAACCCTCAGAAGCAATTGACAAGAGTGGGCTTCCTCCTGCCACTGGTCTATAGAGCAGTAAGGGCTAAAGGGAATATAACAGGATACCCAGACTCACTTTCCCCCAGCATTGGTCACTACACTCAACAAACATGTAGATCAGGTAAAAAAATTATTGAACTGACAATTAATGTTACTAAATTATGTTCTATTTTTAAAATTCCCCAAGAAACAAATACAGAGTAAAGAAAAGGTAACCAAAATGGAAAAAAACTATAAAAACATTCTCAAACAGAACTAAAAAATAGTGGGAACTTGTAACTTAAATATGGACAAAATAGAAATATGTTTCTTTTACAGTTATTTTCACTCTGGTATCTCAGGGATGAATGGCATACAATGCTCACCCAAAGATGAGCCTGAGAGGAAAAAATGAAAAAAAGATGCTTACTGTGATAAGGTCGAAAAGAAAAGATTACTAGAATATCCTGGGGGAATGTCATCAGTATTAACCAAAGACAGTAAACCTCATGGGAGAGAAAAAGATCACTAGGGTCTTTTGGGTTCATGAAGCCCATATTTACAAAAAGAAGGTGTGCCTCAAGAGTGTAGATTGTGATAAAAAATTATTTATAAGTTGTGGATTTAAAATGTATAAGTTTCTTTTATCAAACAGCAGAATTTAAAAATATTACTTTTTATTTAAAACATAAATAATGCTAAATATATTACCTGTTTTCAAATGAGAAAGGTGATACAGAAACACACTGAACTCTCCAATTGTTATTAGTATCTGCATATATTACAAACTTAATAGGTGTCTCAACTTTTAAAGATCCTTCTAGGTCAAAGAGATGTTCTTTCCATGGACAACCTCCATTAGAGAATTCAATAATCTCGCCACTTGAATGAACCTTTAATATAATATATGTATGGTTGTTTTAAATTATTGTTACAACCGAGTTTTCAGAGATTAAATCCATACAGATTGAAAAAGTTTTTTAATATTAATGTAAATTTAATAGAATGTAATACCTATTTGTTTATTAAAACTGTGTCCTTAAAATTTTTAAATATTCGATAAATATATGACAGTTAAAAATCCGTTTGGCATTAAAATAAGGAAATGTGAAACATTATTTGTAAGAAAAAAAATTTATTCAAGCAAACATGAATAGTATATTAAAGCATGCTTTTTAGATGTTGGTGAAGTAGAAATATCATTTAATACATTAGAATTTTATCTTCTGAAAGCATATTTCTTAAGATAATCTAATTTCAAAGAATAAATCAAAAGATAGAAACAATAAAACATGTTTAATATTTTTAAATATTTTCCCTAAATATTACCAAAATAACTTCTTTATTCATAAGGCAAACATTTTGCAATAGATATTTTTAATGTTTTGCTGCAACTGTTATTGAATACTGGGTCTGTTCAAAAATATGAGCAATGCTAGTCTCCCATTAAATTTTTTTTTATAAAAAAAATATTTATATTCAAAGACTCAATTTTATTTTAAAGATTGCTTCTTTATTTATAGTTTTTATTAAATTGTCCCCCTCCTCTTTTCTTCCTGCTATTAAAAAAAAATTCAAGGTAATTAGTACCATTACTTATATAAGATAAACGAATATTCCTTAAATCTGTTCAAAATCAGATAAAGAAATAGCTATTATCTCCCCCCCCCCTCCTATATATATTCTAAAACCATAGACAAAAAGATTAAAAACCCTCTGTTTGTAAAATACCGTAGTGTTGGGTAAATATAAAGCCACAGAGATTTTAAAAAAATCATTTTGTATTAGCCAAAATCAATATTTGGTTGGGCCACTTTTCGACATGATGCTCACAATTTTACATTTGTCTTTAGCTATTTTGTCCCATTCCTGCTGCGGAATGTTCTTTAACATTTCCTTTGAAACTCCCTGACCTGAAGTTTGAGAAGATACCAAAAATGCTCCACGGGGTTCAGATTCAGAGACTATGGGAATCTGGAGATCTATGCCTTTGTTTCTAAGGCACTTCATAGAAGTAGATTTATAGCAAGCAGCATTGTCCTTTTGAAATTTAATTCCACCCATGTCTGTGTCTCCAAATATCTGAAAAATTGATGAAAAGTAAGGTACTTGAGAGCCCATGCAAACCATATCTTTTTATTTTTTTTTTGAGACACGGGTTTTCCTGGCTTTGCAACCTTCAAGTCCTGTTTTGGCATATTTTCTGCTAGTAGTTCCAATGGTGACATGTTTTCTTGGCATATATATACACCATCAAATCAACAGCCAGCTGAGATGTTTTTTTGTGATATCTCAAAGTAGCCCATTTTAACAATTGGTCCTCTCTCAGTGTAACAATCTTTCCCCTTCCTATTCCTTTGCAATTAAAATATGAATAAAAAATTTCAAAATATTTGATAGTACACTGAACTGTACATTTTGAGCATGTAACAGCCTTTGTAACCTCAGTTTTACTTTTGCCTTGTTCAAAAAAAAAATTGTATTTTTAAACATTGTTTTGATTAAGTTATCCGCTTTAAAGCATTTTTTAAAGAAAAAAATGATGCTCTTCACAATTTCAAGGTCAAATTAACAAAACTTTAGCAAATATAAGCACACTAACAGCAGTGAGCACAGACTAATACTCATACCAAGGAAATGTGAATTATGTATTAGCATAATGATAATATTTCTTAGGTTGCTGAAAACAATAACGATGTTAGCTTACATTATTGTCGAAACTTGACATCAATGTAATATACAAAATAAGTAATTTCAAGGAACGCTTTCCCAATTCATGTTAAAAGATAAGATTGCCTAACACTTCTGTCCATGGCTATACTATTGTTTCCAAGAAATTTTAGTCTTTCAATTCAAATAGCATTCCTTTTCTCTCTTAAGAATAAACAGTTTAATAATTTTGAAGAAACTGTATTTTATTGTTAAATTGAACATTATTTCAATGATTTCAGAAAAACAAACACATAAATATGACTTTTATGTCAACATAGAGAATTCATTAATGTATTAGATTTTCAGCAAATTTACTTCTATAAATTGCTTTTTCTTACTTTAACTACTTAAAATTCTAGAGTTTTTATAAATCGTTAAAAAATTACTCAGATGGAACATTTATTAGTGATTTACTCTTTAGTATAAAAATAAATAATAAAAAACATTTGATATGATTGTTAATAATAATAAGGTATCTACTTCTAGTCAAAACAGAATGTACATTGAATTCGTTGCAATTATCACATTATTCGATTGCTGCTTCCTTTTCAAATACTGTATTTAATAATAATTATTATAATACTGTATTTTTTCTTTTTTTTTTTTAAAAAAAAAAAAAAAAGCAATAAAGTAGTTTTCAACTTTAGAATAAGGAACTTTTTTCAATTGTATAAAGTTAAGCATACTGTTTTGTTTTATAAAAATATTTAACACTTCTTAATAAAGCAAATATTACATTGAAAAAATATAAATGAATTAAAATATTTATAAAGCATTTAAGTTATTTTAACTATATAATTTCTTACCGAGAATCTGTCTTGTATAGCTGACTTGACAATATCTCTAGCAGGTAACCAAACCTTACCATAAAAGTTGACCCTGTCTATAAATTCTTGTTCTACAAGTTGACAAGCTTTTTCAAAACACTTTGTCTGATAATAATAATAAGAAAAAGTTATAAAATGCAATTTAAATATCGACTTGAAGTTAAATTAATATATGCTATTCATTTATAAACCATAGAACAATCACTCAGTAGAATTGATATTAAAGAATTTTTCTACATTAATTTTATTACTTTTCGATCACTTTGTAATTACCATCTAAATTTCAAATGTACCATAAAATCTCGACTGCAATACACATTTTGGTCTGCAAAAATGAGGGTGCGTATTATACTCGTGCAAAAAATTTTCAAACATAGAACAACGAATATGCAGCAGCTGTAAGTGATTGTTGTAACATGCATGCTGCGCATGTGTTCTTTTACACAAACGGGGACTTACAGTACATGTCGCACACACATACGTGTCACATACCACAACGACACCAATAATTATGACTTGGACGCAACAGCAATAGATTAGCTGCATTCTAAGACCGATAACTTGACAGTATTGTTAGTTTTGTGTTAAAATTTTAAGTTTTTTCTATCGAATTACACATTTTCGTTTCTTTTTATTTAAATTTTCAATTATGTTAAAAAATACTTGTGCAATTTTTAAACAAAATATTGAAAAGTTATGGGTGCAAACAATATTCAAATTTTAATTTTTTCCGAAAATTTAGCGTCAAATCAAGCATGTGTATTATATATAATGTGCGTATTATAGTCAAGATTTTAAGATATGTTTATATGTACGAGAGAAACATATACATAGCAATTCACATTTTAACAAAATTCATGTGAACATAATAAATAGCTTGCCAATTAAATTGAAAATTCAGTAATAAAATACAAATAAAAACTTAAAAACTTTAATATATGGGAAAAACTTTTTTGGATATGTGAACTATACCTAAATATTTCTGACTTAAGAAAATTAGAACTGTTATCTAATATCAGATTGGTCTAACTTTTTTTTTTTATAGAATTAACAGAATTTGGAATTCGAAATAGAGACCTCATAATGAAAATCCATCAACCATTGAAAGAAACTTATCAAAATATCAGATTTAATTTTAAAAAGTGAATAGAATTGTACATTTTAATTCAATGCAGTATTAAAATAAGAAGTCTAATATTTTAAAAATACTCTATGGAGGTTTTTGTATTTAACATTTTTGGGGGAGGGAGAAATTATCAAAATTAGAAAATAAAATTTACAACTTATATCACTTAATGAAAAAGTAATTAATTCAATTAATTTTTTACATTGGTCATTTAAACCATAACATTCCTTAGAGAATGGATACCTAAATATCAATGTTTAAAAACTACCTGATACATATTAAAAAATACACACATATGCCCACTAAATTGAAATTTAAGAAAAGAGAATGTATATATCTATTACTAACACAACAGTCTAGAGCAAGGATCAGCAATGAGGTCAATATAGTATATTTAGGGATCGATGAATTAATACCAATGCTATTCAATCACAAATTAATGGACAGCAACACAGTATGTACAATTTTCATTCAGAATGCCATTTCTAATTACAATATAGAATGTAAATACTTTTATAATAGATTATAGCTTAATTTCTCATTCTTGCATATTTTTTAAAATAATTATTTATCTTTTTTTACTGTTTAAAGTATGCGTGTTTCGTGATGAGTTTTCATTCTCAGACTTGTGAGAAATGATTCTTGCTCCATTTTGTTACAAGATGGCCCAAATTAGAGCACAATATCTTTGATTGTTTGATAAGCTTTGCGAGGAAAATGATGAATTATCAAACCAATTGTTATTACACACCAAAATACGATAATGGTCAAGAGGTGCATGTTTTCATAAACTTATTGAATTGTTTAAACAATTACAGAATTCCTCACAGAAATTAATCAAGTCTTAAGTGATGAATTGCAAAAAAAATAAAAACAATAATTTTTATTTGGCTGATGTATTTTGAAAGTTCAAAGATATTCAAACACATCACCAAGGAAAAGATATTACATTAATTCAATCATGAACAATTATTTTAAGCTTTCAAGATAAATTAAACTTGTTTAAGTCTTCATTGTTACGTGAAGGTTTTCCAATACTTTTGAAATTTATGACAATTGGATATAACCGACGTAGAATTGGAAATATATACAAATCATCTCCAAAAATTAAGCAATAATTTTAAATTACGTTTTGGGAGATATTAAAAATAAAGACATCCCAAAATGAACTATCTTGCCACTTTTCTTCTCAAGTTGAAAATAACGACAATCATTTGCAAGATGAAGTCACTGAATTGTTAATTGACCTTGAAGCACAGAGGCTTTTTAATAATTGAACTTTGAGTCAATTTTGAACGAATATAAATATTACGCAAAAATACCCGAAGCTTGTAATACAGTACTTCCCTTTTTAATTGCATTCCCAAGCTCATGTATTGTTGAATCTGACTTCAGTGATGTTAACCCCTTGCCAGTGTTGCCCGAATCCAGTTCGGGCAACTACTAAGTGCAGAATTTGTGATGCCCAAACTGACTTCAGGCAGGAAAAAAATTAATGTTTCTATTTTGTGAAGCCTGAGCCGAGTTCATTTCTAATTTAGGACACTTAATCCACAATTTTCCTAATAGATGGCATTAGTGGTCCTAGTTTTTCATCGATTACGACTTCAGTCGAGGGAGGGAAAATGTGGGTGCTGTCAGATAAATTAAGACACACTTGGATTGATAAACAAAGGCAGAGTTTCGCTTTCTCATTTAATTTCGGTTGTTTTTCAGTGAGTTTTTTTTTTGCAATGTCCGATTCAGACACCGATGTGGAGTACATTTTAGGTATTTTTAATTAATTAATCCATTAATTTTTAATTAATGTGTATACTTAAAATTTTATTTTTGTAATAAAAAAACATTTTCTAACCTTTATAATAATATAAAGAACAAAATTAAACAGTCAAAAAATTTTTCCATTTTCGGTCAATTTTTCTGAAATATATGTCACAGTTAAGGGTGACTATTTGAACAAATAAGACAAATAAATGGAATGTGGAGCTCCAAGGCGAGTTAAGACTGAAATTAATAAATTTTTACACCCAAATATTGTTAATATAGCCAAAGGTCATCAAGTACATCCTTTTTCATTTATTTAAATAAAATTTTGATTTTGTCAAAATCAAAAGAAAAAAAAAAGTTTCTTAAATGATTTAATTTATTTATGAAACAGTTAAGTTCTTATCTTTTGTTACAATTTTTTTATAAAGGGAATCAATAAGAGAATTTTAAAATTTTTGGGGATCTATGATAAAAAAAAGTTTGGTGGTCCCTGGTCTAGAGTTTACATCTGCTTTTATAAAAACCATGTAATTACTTAAATATATTTATAAGAAAGCATTTTTTTTTTTTACCTCATCAGGATTAGGTTCATTCCAAGCAGGATTCAGATGTTTTACTCTAGCACTTAAGTGAGTGTGTGTTTTATATCTGGTAAATAAACATAAGAAATGTTACAATATTAAAGAAATAAAATGAACATCATTTTTATTCTTCTTACTAGTTTTAAAAATGAATGTTTTCAGTTCTTAAAAATATAAGAAAAAGATCATAGAGAATATTCAATTTTACTATGCCAATGTTACAAAACAAATTTTTGAAAATTCTAAATTAAAAAAGAAATAAAGCAAAATTGAAACGGAATTACTAAAAAATATCTCTTTTTAAACCTGCAATATCTCATCGTAGAAGAATAATTGCCGTTATTTTACACATATTAGTAAATCTTCCATTTCTAAATGATGGGAAAAGTTATAATATGTCGATCTATGAATTAATATCACTACATTCAGATATAGGCTTACTGAAATTTAACATGTTAATAGGTAAATATCTTTCAGAAATTAAAGCTATACATAAAAATTACTTTAGAAGGATGCAGAAAAATCATAAATAGACACATTCTAGTATTTCAGGATGCTTTCATTTAAATGCTTAAAAGTAAATTTAAAATTCTTACTTTTGCTCAGAACCTTCACATTGTTCAATCCCATTATCCACAGCATCAATTTCTTGAATAAAATTTTCATAAATCTTGTTATATATAATTTTTACTTCTTCAGATTCAACACGCAAATTTAAAAGTCTGGATATTATTTGATGTCCAAAATGAAAGTAAACTAATCCAGCACTACTGAGTTTAATAGTCCAAGGATAATCTTTTTTTAAGGAGTTCATAGAATGGTCAAATGATCTGAAAATATCAACAACATTAGATTTATACACATTAAGAGAAATATATATTTGTCAGAAATACTTTGTTTAAAATAAGGTTCAAATGATGCTTAGCAATACCTTTGATGATGGTCATATCGATGGCAACTAGGTTCATATACACCACCTACATCTACAACAATATCACAGTCATTTAAAATGTCCATATTTCTAGATCTAAAAAAGCAAATGCAATACATTACAATACAATAACAAGCAAATACAATAAACCAAATATATTATTTCAACACAGATCACAATTTTTTAAAAAATAATTTTGCAGATTTATGTAATATTACACGTAATATACATATACTTGATAACTAAAAAAATACTAGATATGATTCAATATTGTTTGCTGTATACAGATAAATCTTAAAAATCTATTAGATATGATAATCAGGGTTGATTTCAGGATAGCGTCCCCCCCCCAACAAAAACAGGAAAAATGCATCACAGAAATGGATATCAGAAAAGAGCATGCATTTTGTTTTATACATAAATTTTAATTTCATTTGAAAACTGCTTTTTTTAAATAAATTTACTTCACAATGAAGACAAAAGACAAAACGTCTTTCATTTTCTCACTATCTTTTCGCTATTGTTCCTTTTTTAGAAACCTATAAACACACTGCTTCATCTATTTCAGTTTCTTTTCAATGTGGGAGAAATCACTTCATTTTTTTTTTTTTTTTATTTTAGCATAAATTTTATGAGAAACAGCATTTGTAACACAGGATATTTTAAAATAAAACGGAAAACAAAATGCAGCTTTTTCCCACACTAATGAAAAGCAGAAAAACCTGACTTTGAAAGTAACGGATTTGTTTTACAATCTGATTTTTAAAAGACTACAAGAGACACAATTTAGAAACACTGCAAAAAAACAAATAAAAAAAGCCAGGAAAATTAATGCAATGGCATACAAAAATCTGCCCAAGTAGAGTACGGAAAAATAAGAGAAGTCCCCTTTCGTAGTATTTTGCATTTGGGTAAAAATCTATTAAGTGGTTACATACATTAAAAATAAAACAATAGCCCAAAGTCACCTAGCATTAAACTTAATATCTATTTAGCCTTAAAATAGTTTTTAAAAATATTTAAAGCTATTAAACTAACTTAAAAACATTTAAAATGAATGCACTTATGTAGTTTGTTTGTTTTTTAATTATAAAGTATATAGAATCAAGTTGTGATCTTCCCCCATGCTATAGATATTGAGTATAAGGGTAAAATCCTATCAACCATTTTTGTCAGACCGGGAAACAAACACATACTATGATTATGACTATACATACATATTCCACATACTATGATTGGTGTAAATTTGGCTGGAAGTGAACAAATTTTCATTTTTCATTACTGATAGGATTTCACACATATCGAAATATTTTAAGCAAAACATTTAAGACTATAATGATGAAATCTGAAAGTCTATGAAAAGAGAAATTATAAATCTATGAGTAACACATTACAGGCACACACATTAGTGAATTATTTCACCATAAATATCTTTATCTTCATTTAAAATTAAGTTACTAAATGCTATATGAAAAACTACTTTTATTATCAATGGGAATAACCACTACTGAACATATATTAATTCTAGAATACAAAATTATGAATTAACTTTTATCAAATGCTAAATTTATAAAATATTTCATGTATTGAATATCATACATAAAACTTTAAACTATACATCACTAAAATATTATATTCATGAACACATAAATAAAAGTAATCTGAAATTTGTATTCAAAATTACCTAACGACTTCTGCATTGCTGTATTCAGACTTAGCATGTTTTAGCAGTGAGCATGCAAGAACTTCATCACAATGAAATGTGCCATTATGTGTTCCAATTTTTACCTTAGGTCCCATTTTTAATACAATGCCTGCAAAATATGATATTTTTAATTATTTAATAACTTATTGAAAAAAAAAAATTATTTGTTATAGAACAATATGTATAAATTTTTCTAATGCTTCTCTCCACACTTTTACAATGTGACTTCACACTTTTTCTAATGCACTAAAAAGTGACATTGCTCAGGTATTTTACATACAATTTGTTTTTTTTTTTAGCATGCATGGCCAAGAATCACTGTCATTTGTATAAAAGTCAGCATAAAATGCAATGAACATGAACACAAACAATTCTGGTATATTTAGGATTCATTTCCTTTTGTGTGTGTGAAAAAATTCTTATTATCATTTAATATAAATTAACATTGAAAATGTTATTAAATTTATTTTTATTGAAATATTTTATTAATATAAATATAAAAATGTTGTAAAAAATTAGTTCTAAAATAATTTTTTTTGCCTTATTATCCAAAATGCTTTTTTTAAAACGTTTTTCTGAATTTCACTTGGTGTGTGTGTGTGAGTGTGAGCAAATTTTCGATCGTTAATTTAACCAACTTCCCATTAAGCTAGAGCTCTTTGGGAATCGTTCTTATTCTCCTAAAAACGCAATATTTAGAAATTTGCAACAAGTTTTAACTAATATTTCAATAATTTTTTTAGTAACGTAATTTGTGTAGTAACCTGGCGCCATCTATGGAAGATATATTGAATTTCGCAGAGAGAGTGATCTTAAAGACGAGAGAGTTATGAGGTTTTTTACAAAGTTTTAACTAATATTTAAATAATTTTTTAAATAAACTTTGCCACCATATAAAAATGTTGTATTTAAAAACGTTAGTTTTTATCTTGAATTATTAAATGTATATTTAAGCTTTTAATGACAACCTAACCTCAATATTATCTGCATAATGAAATTACAATAGAATTATTTGTATATATACAAATGTTTATAATGCACCTTCATCATTTTATGTTCTACAATAATAATAATAATACACACACACACACTCCCTCCAACATTTTCTAGTAAGCAAGTGAATATTCATTTGAAAAAGTTATTACTATTAAAAATAAAACAAACTATATATATATATATATATATATATATATAAAATCAAACATTTAAAAATGACATACTTAAAGATGAAATAGTTATTGATCAAAATTTTATTCTTAAATATTCAAAATAACTACAATGATTTTATAACAAAACCCATTTTAATTCGTATTCAAAAAATAAAATAATTAATATTCACAAACCAAGATTAGATACAGGTCTTGCAAAACTTCTTAGAACATTAAACATCAAATAGTATATTTAATTCCCTGAAAAAGAAAAAAAAAATTAAAAGATCTACAAATAATTAAACAGAATAAAATAAATAAATTCAAAGAGAATTTGCAAAATGTTAAGTGAAATACAACTACAGAATTTTAACGAATATTACAAATATAGAGATTTAAAAACAGGTCATAATATGAATGATTTATAAAAACTTCTGAGTATTTATCAGCAATTTAAAATTATAAATATATGCACACATACATGATACAGAACAAAATGAAACTCTATTCCTAAATCAAAGCTAAGCAAATATATCTTTTACTGTGTAATTGTTCAAATATGCCTAAAAATTCAAGATAATACAAAAGTATTTTCAAATGCTGCACCTAGACGAGAGTGGTGAAACATGTTTTCTGGATACAAACCATGCAATTTGGCAAATTACTTTATAGCAACTTGGTTTACACACACATTTTAAGATCTATTTAACAAAGTTTCTTACACCACAAAATATTAACTATTAAATATTTACACTCAAACCCTGCATATTACATGGGGTTACATGGGACAATCTGACCTCTAAATTTACAAATCCACATCATCCACAACAGGTACTCCTACCTACAAATATTTTGTTTAACATTTCTCCAAGTCATACTTTCATAACTACCAAGAAACAAAATTGCCTCTTCCGAAAGGTAACTTCTCTTTAGTTATTTTAACTGAAAATACTAAAATCAGATGCAAGAAAATCAGAATTAAAAGAAAATAAAGATAAGATTTTTCAGAGGGTATAATCTTCAGAGAATTTCCAATATTGTTCATCGTGTTAGGCAATGCTTACGATTTCAAATAGAGTACGAAAAGAAGAAAGAAAATAATCTTGAAGCATTAGGACAAAAGGGAGGGAAAAAAAAAGGTAAATGGCAAACAACACAAAATTACAAAGTACCTAATTTTAAGTATAAAAATTTTGCCCTCTCATCATTATTATTGAAGTTTAAATCATTAACTTAAGAATTTCTAAAATCATATTAATTTGAAATAAAAATTAAAGGGATCAGGACACAGACATATGGGAATTAGTGAGGGAGGGATCAACGATGCAAAATTATATGTTTTTCTAGTTCTCTGATACACCGAGTTATGCTTGGGTGCTTCAAACAAAGCGCAAAATTTTAAAAACAAGGTAATACATATCTTTTTATAGTTATTTATGGCTTAAGGTCTTTCTTCAAAACATATTTAATACAATACAGTTTAAATTGTACATTTTTAAACATTAACCCTTTCACAGGTGGTGGTAAATATGTCTAGCCCCATACAAACAAATTTTTCTCTAAGCGGGAAGTGGATAGATATTCTAGTTGCATGTGTTAATTGAAATAGAAATGCATAAAAATTAATACTTATGGCAGCACATCTATTTAACCAATAATGTCGTATGATATAGTGCTGAATTTGGTCTTTCTATGCAAAAATCATGTAAATTGCATTTTAGTTATTTTAAATAAAATTTCTGATATGTACAAAATATTTCGATAAGTCAAATGTATATGTACCATTTACCTGAATAAACAAATGCACTATCAAAACAACTGATTTTAATTAGGTTTCCCATGGAGTTTACTGTCTTTGGTGAACCTGGGTGACGCACCCAAGAGTTACCCTAGTGATCCTTCTCTATTTTCGACTCTCCTTGTCAACCAATTTTTGCCTTTTTTTCAATTTTTTCATGACCACAGTTAAATCTTGTTTGGCTCAGCATAGCCACATCTGGCTGTTGTGCCAATAACCTTTACCTTCACTCACTTTAATTAGGTTTCTGGGAAATTTTTAGATGTGAATAGAGGGTCTTGCCACCACCCGTTTGAGGCATATAACATTGACTTTGGATATATCGTCCTTCCTCTATTCGAGAGAGCACTCAGAATTAAGTGAGGTTGTTAGGGGTGGAAAATATAAACATACTTTGTTTACAATATCTAACAAGATGGGTGTTGGTTTGAAAACCCTTTGAGTATAGCATTTCAGCCTTCGCTCAGAATGCTCATGTTTTATTGAGGCAGACATAATACTCTGAATACTTTGCTTGTGTAGATATTTTTAAAAATTTTTACTTAGTATTGTACAGTTATAAAGTTATTGTGCATTATTTTATTTTTATCGTGGGATATAATTTTAATTTAACTTTATAAATTTAGCAAACACTGTGTAGAAAAAGCTTATCTGTATATGCAAGGCTCTTACTATATTCCAATAAAAACAGAAGTGGTTGATACAGAATATATGCTCTTTGCAGCACTAGAAAAAATGTTCATCGTTCTCTATTGCTACGCCAGACCTGCAATGTACCACTGTGTCTTCAAGCAGTTAAGTCTTACTTGCTTTAAAAAATTCCACAGAAAATAAGTCATCGATGTTTATTAAGGTTCAAATCGAGAATAGGGTGTCCCCTAGGCGATTGGCAACTTTTGGGAGCGATAATTGGTGATTTAGATCATGGTAACTCTACGCAAACTCAATGCTTAAGTCACGCACGTTTAGCAACCTATCTAGGAAGTCGCCAATCTCTTAGGAGACACCCTATTCCCGATTTGAACTGATTATTAATTACCATATTTATTTTCCCAGTAAAATTAACTACTACGCAAAATGTGGATGGACATTAACTTGCAATATAATTACTGTGATAAAAGTACATATTGTACAACAATTTTACTCTTAATTATTATTTTATAGAACATATGTGTTGTATTTAATTTCCTTAAAAATTGTTACATGCATGCATATGTATTTTTCATTAAAATTTTATATCGTTTATTGATTTTGTCGTAACAGGTAACCTAAATGCATTAACTGCGCATAGTGGCTATTACTTCTAGCCACCCCTAGGAAAAATACTCCTGATCTCAAATTTTTCTAATTACCAAATAATGTTTACAGAGGATGGGAACATTATTTTTATCATGTATTTTATCATAACAAAATGTATTTTAACTTCATATATGCGAAAGGGTTAAAGCAACTAAAAAAAATATAGCACAAATGACATGTGTAAGAGTGAGAGTTTATGGTACAAGAGCCAAATATTTGTTTAAATTGTTAACTAAATAAAAAAAAAAAGTTGGTGGTGAAGGGGGTAGTAAAAACTGGTTAGCAAGAAGGAGATTTGAAAAAAAAAGAGAGAGAAGGATCGCTAAGGTACCCCATGGACATATCACCTGCGTTTCTCAAATACAGTAAACTCCATGGGAAAGAAAAAGATCTCTTGTGTATTAGGTATCTCTCTTGTATATCAAGGTCACAATGCTCATACATATTTAAAGAAGGTAAATTCTGAGATTAGAGCAATTCATGAATTATGTTTAGCATTATTTCTTACTATTTTGTAAGAATAATTTTTGAAACATAAATGTCACAAAAAGAAAGAATCTTAAATTCGGCATTTTATTTTCACCCTCATGTCCAAGTACCCTGAAAAATGTATAAATTTCTAATATATGTGTTTTTATTTTTTGAAAACTGCATTTTTGTTGGAAATTTTGATGGTAACCCTTTTGTAAAACACAATACTTGGCACCAAAAAAATAGTGTATAATTTGTCAGGTGGGCAATACTGAAGCTGCTCAATCACAATTTTTTTTTTTTATGAAAAAATGCATACATTTACAATGCTAACATTTTTAATATTCAATTGGTTGATTTTATAAATATAACATTAACTCTGAACTAAATACATTAAGTTATAAAAAAAACATACAGTTGAAATCTGGAAGAAATTTTGTAAAAGCATGGAGAAAAATGAGAAAGAGAAAATAAAAGGTAGACAAAGTGTCATGGCATCTCAGGTGCATGTCTACCAAAAACATGACAAGAAAAATTACTCGGGTACTCTGATAGTTGTAAATCGCCCAATTTTAAAGGACAACTTAAAAAGGTAAGCAAGTTTTTCAATGTTAATATCTCTAAATGACCTCATACAATTGGATTATATTTTTTTATTAACTTCCAACAAATCAATAACTTGACAAACATACAATTTTGCAAAAAAAAAAATCTAAATTTGATCAATCTAAATTCATTACCCATAAAAATTTTTGGAGGAAAAAAATCATGTAACTGATAGCTATTGCATAAAATTAAGGAAATAAATATATTTTAATGTTGAATTTATTACAATTTAGTTTATCTTCATTAACCGAACTAACATTAAAATATTGATTCAATAAAGCTACGATACTATTTGCATACGAAACTAATTTAATTACCGATTCTTCTTAAATTAAAAAAATAATTAAGTTTATTAAACTATTATTAAATTAATTTAGATATTGGTTAAAATTTAAATTATTTTAATAAACAGAAATAATTAAATAGCATTCTTTCAATACTGTGCAAATAAAATAAGTTTTAGATCTTGTATTTTCTTAATTCAAATTGTGCTTTTTTGTACTTAATGTATCATTGTCTTTTTCCAGAGCTACATTAAGATACGATACATATATACAATTATAAAAGAAAATGGTACTTTTCCGTTAAAGGGAACCATTGGCGATTGTTATATTTTTTTCCACCAAACAGAGACAATATCATGGGCAACCGCAAAAGTACTGCTTCATGAGAGAGGTGAAAGTTGCACAACGCAATTTGGCATTTTTTTTACAGCCCCCTTTAACAGATAAGTACAAAAACAAAAAAAAATTAGTACATTTCCTCAACAATAGAAGTTTGAAATAAATCATATTTTAAATCTAAGATTGTTAAATCTAATACAACTGAACTTTAATTTGAATAATGTTTCTCTACAATTGAAGAATTTTTCTTTTCATATAAGAATGAGAGAGAGAGTAGTGACGTTTAATGGCAAAAGAACCAGATGTGGGGATGCTGCACTATTATACCTAAGAATCAGTAAATTAAATTTAATATTTAGAAGACTAATATAATTAAGAATTTTCTCCCTCTGACAACATTTAAGTTTTAAAATAACATTAAAAAATCTGATTATTTAATTGATTGATTTGTATAACCTCAGTGATTCATTTCTAAAAAAATTCGAGATAAAAACCAACGTTTTTATATGGTGGGAAAGTTTATTAAAGAAAATTATTGAAATATTAGTTAAAACTGGTCGCAAATATCTAAATATTGCATTGTTAGGCAAGTAAGAACGGTAACTAAAATTTCAGAGCTCTAGCTCGATGGGAAGTTGGTTAAATTAACAATCGAAAATTTGATGACACACACACCAAGTGAAATACATAATAATTTTAAACTTTAACATTTACTTAAAAAGAGACATTTGTGAGCATATTAAAAAATTCATAATACTCATAAAATCAAAACATGCATTTAAAAGTTTGTAAGTCATTCTATTAAAAAAATGGGAATCAGAATTCAGAAAAAATTATTGTGATAAGACACGGCGTCAAATATAGGAATCTTTCTTTCTTGTGAATGATTACTGACTGAAAGTCAGCAACCCTTACTATCTCCCTTTTGTGAGCAGAAAAATTTTACGATATCCCATGTGGCGTATGTGGAAAACCCGATGTTCCCAGGGGGGAAAGAAATGTTTTCCTCAATCCTAAAAGCGCCGAGGGGAAAGAATATTTCGACTTATTACAAATATTAAAATATTAGTTAAAACTTGCCACGAATGTCTAAATATTGCATTGTTAAGCAAGTAAGAACGATTCCCAAAATTTCAAAGCTCTAGCTTGGTGGGAAGTTGGTTAAATTAACGATCGAAAATTTGATGACACACACACACCAAGTGAAATTCAGAAAAACGTAATTATTAGCTGCCAGAATCCTTCAGGATGAAAATTTTACAAAAAAAATACTAGTTTTAGAATACAGTATATTTTTAATTGCTTACTGAATTTGAATCAGATTCCAGTACAGTGTATGTTTTGTTATCTCAAAATGAAGTTGAAAATAAATATATTCAAATTCAATTTTTGCAGAAATCAGGAAAAAATTAAAATACAATTATTTTACTTAATTCTAAGAAACTGAAAAATGAAGCAAGTTTTCAAGGTATACTTTTCTTGTATTTAAGCAGAAAGCTCAAAATAAAGTTAAATTTTTTCTTCAAATGCTTTTTAAAAAAAATGAAACAAAAAAGCAATTTTTTTTAAAAGTGTCTGTTAGAAATAAAATATAGTTCCTCAGAGCATTACTGTTCTAACATGGGATAAAAAGAATCAAATAAAAGGTTGCTAATAAAGGAATCACTTTTATATGATATAGAAATAAGAGAACCACAATTTCTTAAAATTTAATAACTTTCTTTTTAGTCTAAATACAGTGTACATCCAGATATTAAGATCCTTTTTTTTTTTAACCAACTTGATAAATCACCAAAAAATTGTGCCAACCCTGGTATTTACTGCATTCGATTCTTTTAAAAACAGAAATAATATTTTAAGTGTTCCATTAACTACTTAAATTAAACCTTCAAAATCCTTTTCACGATGTACAAATAAAATTAACAAAACGATACAAAAAAACAAAAAATGTTTATCTTTTCCTTTAAAATGTCACTAAATTTAATTTTTCAAATGTCATAAATAATATGCAGTAAATTTCAATCAATAACTGCTGTTTTAAAATATTGTTTACTTAATTAATTTTACCTTTTTTTTTATTACAAAATTGTACTTAATTACTTTTTGTTTAGAGAAAATAGTTTGTTCCATTTGCAGCTTATGTACGAAAATAGTTTATAACTTTCAGACAGAAATGCTGTGCATGTAAAAAAAACTTTCATTATGTTATTAAATAAATGTTTATTCCATTTCGATTTTGAGCAGTTAGTGGGTATATGTAATATATATGTATTTACATAATTGTGTATGTATAAAGTTGTAATGTGAGAAATAATTGTGTATATATGTGAGAAATACATCATACATACGAAGGGTAACTAATATTTGTAAATAGTTTTCGATTGTGATGGTCATCAAATAAATTTTGTGCATCTTCGTGTACTTTAACCAAATCTGAGGATTAAATGTGAATTAGAAAGCGCTGTTTGCAACAGAATTATATCTATTTTTTTGTTTGTTTTCGTTAATAATCAGTTTAGTTCTTCTATGAAAATGCAACACTGAAATTTCACAGAAAGTCAGTACATTTCAAACCTTGGAGGGGAAAAAAAGTATTTGGTTGATTCTACAAAAAATTATATCGTTAAGTTCACAAAGTTTTAGATATTTAAGAACACTTGGGGAAACTTTTCTTTTTTTTTTTTGAAATAATAAAATCAAGCATAAATTTAACTGGAGTTTCAAGAATGAATAGGCTTTGGGTGTTTGGGTTTTTTCGTGAATTTAAATGTTACTCAAATTATTCCCGAGTTAAAATCATGCATATTACACTTCAAATATTACCAACTCCTAACATTATTTTAAGTATTAATTATTTGGATTTTTTTTTATTATTATGATAGAATAACAGACCTGCCTTTTTCTTCTTTAGAGTGATCGAATTGAGGAATCTCCGAAATGATATTCAAAGGAGAGTATCACGCTGTATTTGCAGCGCCACATGTAAACAAAGTGGTAAAGAGCGACACTTGTTTTAGGAAATGCCAGATTTAATTTATATGGCAGGTGACTTGACTGATAAACATGGGCCAGGTCTTAAAATTTTATTTCATTTTAATTTTGATGAAGTTAGAGAAGTTATTGTGTGTGCAAAATAAACGTATAACTTTCCAATTACATTCATAAATTACTGACGTTGGGTGGATTGGAACAATTTTTTTTAAAAAAAAATGGTATCTGATGCATACTTAGCTCATGTAGTTTTGTTTGCTTGAAATAAAAATCAATGGAACAAATTTTAAGCATTTAATGAACAAGAATTTTTTTTTCACATTCGAAATATTACTTTAAATATTATTTTTTTTTATTTTCTCCAGAAAATCGTACTATTTCTGTTAATGTTGCATATTTCAAGTAATAAAAATAATTTTAAAATGCTACATTCAGTAAAGATTTGAATCACAAGCTCCTATTTGCATGAGGCCCAAAGGTGGGAGAATGTTTGAAATTTTATTTTTATCTATGATGGCAACCTTATTATGCTAAATAAGTTATAGAGGCGGTTTGAGATAGTAATTTAGTAGTGAATTCCAAAAATGGAGTAAATTAGGTTCAAATTTCATTGAGGATTAGTTTCTTCAATCTAGAGAGTACAAAATG
>BMAW01088925.1:261049-409039 GCA_019974015.1 Nephila pilipes | reverse complement strand
AATAAAACTTAAAACTAGTGTAACACAATTAAGATTTTCAAATGATGGTAATGTTGTAGAATTTTTCAGTTAAACATAAATATAAAAATAAGAAAAATGAATGTAAAAATGTTCAATTAACCTTTATAAATTAAAAGTTCAGTCTATATGGCACTTTAATTCTTTTGGATGTACTAAATTTCATCTAATTGCCAGAAGTACATTCTTAAGTTTGATATATCATTTGATTTCTTAAAATCATTGGAGCAGACAAGTGTGACAAGACACTCCTGTGAAGTTTGTACTATAACAAGTCTCTCTTTTACCTGGTATGAATTCAGCAATTAGATTTAAAGGCCATGGCTGCGGTAGCCCAGTGGTCATGGCTTCGTATTCATGACTGGCGGTTTTCATTCAGTCATGGGTTCGATCCTTGGCTCACAAAGACCTGCAGTGTAGCT
Source organism: Nephila pilipes (assembly GCA_019974015.1). Classification (NCBI taxonomy): domain Eukaryota; kingdom Metazoa; phylum Arthropoda; class Arachnida; order Araneae; family Nephilidae; genus Nephila; species Nephila pilipes. The sequence goes on along the minus strand of BMAW01088925.1, from coordinate 408,599 downwards.
GAGGCTGATGCAGGTTAAATCTGCATTTTCGACCCTCCTTGTCAATCCTTTTTACCTTTTTTTCAACTTCACGTCTAGACCACAGTTTAATCTTGTTTGGCGCAGCATAGCCATATCTGGCTCTTGTGCCAATAAAATTTACATTCACTCACTCACTCGCAAGTTAAATCTGTCGGGAGGGTCAAGTCCTTGTTGGTGTGGTGTGGAAGCTAGGAGAGGATGCCAGCTCGTGTGTCGTCCTCGTCACTTGATCAAGGCTAAAAACTATGAGGTCTATCTCCAATAGATATCGTGTTGCTTCCAGTGTGACGAAAATAAAAACTAAAAAAAAACCTAGATTTAAAGGCCAGATACTTCTCTTTTGTTTATCTGCTCTCACTATTGGTAATTTTACAGATAGTATAACTGTATATTTTCTTGATTTTTTTTTTAAAATTTCTTCATTAAATAAGCACACCTAGATATTCAGATTGAAAATTATTTCAAAACTATTTAAATACTGTTTGTCTGTTCTTGAGTCTCTGCAAAACATATTTTGCTTAATAGCATCTAAAGGGGGGTAATCTCTATTATGAATATAGATGGAGAAATTAGTTTTAACTTTTTTACAAATGCAAGTTAGTAGTCTTGAGTTGATTATCAACTTCAATCTACTAAAATCGTTGTCATTTCTCCTTAATTAAGACTTGCCTGTCCTAATACTCTTTTAAAGAAAAATCTTTTAAAATTCTAATTAATCTCTTCCATCTGTCCCACAAAGCAGCAGTAGGGGCATTAAACTTCCATTCAGTAAAGTTGATAGCTCTATTTTTTTTATACAAGACTCCACTCAAGTTTTAAATAATTGGCTGGTCTAACAAAATTGGAACCATTACCACAGTATGCAGTCATGCATCTTCCTCTGCAAGGTTGCGGTAGTCTAGTGGGCATGGTCGAGGACTCGCGGTCAGTAGTTTTTGTCAAGTTACTGGTTCGAGCCTTGATGCCACTTTCGACTTGGTGTGTAACTGGGGCTGATGCAAGTTAAATTTGTCGGGGCCCAAAGTCATATTGGTAAAGTGTGGAAGTTAGGAGAGGGGTTTTTTCCAGCTTGGTTGTAGGCCTCGTCACTTGGCAGAGGTTTGAAATTACAAGGTCCATCGCCATTGGCCCTTGTGTTTCCTTTAGTACAATGTCAATTTAGTGGAAACCAAAGTTCCTCTGTGAATAAATTTTCTGAATGCCATTAAAAAAACATCTGTAAATGTAGCAGTAGCAAGCTTGAAATGAACTTCTCTGTAAACTACACAAGTAAAAAATTAAAACTCTGCTTTTTATGTTTTCTTTGAGAAATATAGGTCCAGTCATATCAACATCCGTTATCTGAAACATTTCGGCATATTTTACTCTACTTTCTGGAAGTGGAGTGTTTATTTCTTCTAAGTCTTGGCATATTCAAAATGAATGGCAGAATGTAATATGAAGTTTAGTATATGGTTAATATAGAATCTTGATCTTAATGCTAGAATTCGATTATAAAAGCCATTTTTTCTTTCAAACAAAGATTGAAAAGATTAAACTAGGCTAAATGTTGATTAGACAGAATTATGTGAAAATATTATTTGAAGGATAGAATTTGAATTGGACTGTTTAGTAGGAATGGTAATAAAAATGAAAGGAAAAATGAGGGAAAGTTTGTATCTTGATTGTCTGCATACCTTTAAAAACCTACTAAATATTATGATCTAGTGTTGTATGTTAATAAAAAGGGCCACTTGAGCTTATGATTAACAGGAATTTAAATGCTTAAAAATACAAAAGTATAATTTATTTTCTTTTCATTTTTAAATGGAATTCAGCTCTATTTGATATTGCTGTTTGCAAAAAGTAGTTTCAAGATAGTTGTATTCTACCACTTGATTGGCCCAAGAATACTGTTATCATATTGCAAGTTGAGTGGAAATGAAAATTCTAATTTATAAAAATATTTGACTTGATTATCACTAATGACTGATGTCTCATTGCAAGATGTTTGGGATGACAGTATTCTTGGCATTTTGCATTGGATAAGATTTTCCTGTAACATGTAATGAATTTTTGATTGGCAGTTTTTAACTATCTCTTTGACTAGGCAAAATACAGATTTCTGTTGTATGTAAGAGGTTAATTATATTGCCTTAAACTGGTGTAACATGGATCACTACCTGTAAATTTTTTAATAAGCCATTAATGAATGTAGATTGATACTTGAGTAACTTTTACCTTAAAACTTAAAGCAAATTGAAATAAATACCAATCCTTTAGATTAAGTTTAGTTGTGGTTTAATTTATCATTTAGGACTAACATAGGCCTGTGAAATATCATAGACCTTAATCTAATCAAAAGTCTGTGGCCGCAGTAGCCTAGTGATCATTGCCATGGACTTGCGGCCTGTGGTTTTAGAATCGCGAGTTAAAGCCTTGATGTTATAAAGACCTGCTTTGTAGTGGGTTAATACATGTTAAATCTGGTTGAGGTCCCATGTCTCTTATTGGCATGATGTAGAAATTAGGAGAAGGAAGTGCCAATTTATCTTCATCATTTGACTAAGGCTTAAAATTATGAGGTCAGCCGTCAATAGGCCCTGCTCCATAGAACTTCTAGTGTGAGGTTAATAAAATCAATTAGACCAATTAAGTCTTGGGCATGGTGTAGAACTCAGAAAAGGAAACATTGTTCCGGTGTAGTTCCTGTCGCAGGAGTCGGTTGTTCTGTCCAGATTCAAAATTCTAAAGGTTATCGCAAATAGCTCTCATGTTACTTCTAAATATAACACTAATAAAACAATCAATGAACTGATTGAAAACCTATGTAGGAGACTAAAGATTCTTATTAGTTGAAAGCAATTTAATTTTAGAAGCCATTGAACCTTGGTTTCATATAGCAGTTGCAGAACTAAAAAACTTGATTCACTCCTTAAGGGAAGGTATTGTCGGGGCATGATTGTAAAGTTTACCCAGCTGAATGCTAATTGCCTCTCAAGGGCTTACCCTTAAATATAAGAATTCTGATCCAGAGGTATCCTAGTGATCTTGAGCTTTCTCAAGGGGGGACTATTTTTTAATATAGGTCATACCTTACGGTTCCTTCTGTATTTTGACCTTTCTTTTGTCAACTAACTTTTAAATTTTGTCTAGAACAGTTTCATCTTTTCTGTCCCAGCAGCATAGCCACATCTTAGACTTTTATGCTATTGAACTTGACTGTCATTATCACTATATGAATCCAATTTGTCTTTTCTTCAATTTCTTCTCGTCTAGACCACAGTTAAATATTGTTTGGCACAGCATAGACATATCTGGCTCCTGTGTCAAACTTCACTTTCACACTTGACCCTCTTGTCAATCAATTTTTTCTCTGTTTTACTGTCTAGATCACAGATTTACCTTGTTTGGTGCAGTATGGCCATGTCTGGCTCTTGTGCCAATAAAACTTCACTATCATCATCATCACTTTATGAATTAATATTTAGAATTGTTATCTCTTGCTTTTCTATTTCAGTTTTTCAAGTGTTTTATAAATGAGTTACTTTATTATAATCTTTGAATTATTTCTATTAGTTTATAGTTGATAGTATCCTAAAAATGTTATAAATCCAAACATTCTTTTTTAAAAAAAGTTGCTACAGTTTTGACCTTTATTTGGTATACTTGATTTTACTTCCGACTTTGTATACTGTATTTAAACTGTTCTGCATTTGTAACTTCCTATCAAGAAAGATTAAGTTTTATTTTGGGCATCATTTCTATTTTGGTCAGACAAATTAAACATAAATATACATAAATTTACAAGAACTATTATGCTTTCATGTCAAAATTCAATCTATTGCCATCGAATATTTAAAAACCAAAAATTATTTGCTATTCTTAATATTTCTATCTTTTTTTAAGTTTAAATAAATGTATCACATTGTCATTTGGTTTTAAAGTTTTTAACATCTTAAATGTTTTAAAATTCTAAAACTTTATTGGCTCTTACATAAACTTTTAAAAACTTAATTGCATTTAATATCTATTATATTAAATTGCATTATAACAATTAAATAAAATTGGTTTACTTTTCTATAAAGAGGTTATTTTAGGACTGATATAAAAGCTTCCTTCTGTCTTGTTTATTCTACATTTAGCATAGCTAGTAAGCCCATGTATTCTCGCTATACTGTCTAGTATTTCTTAAAAGTATACTTGCCTAGTTATTTCTTAATTAGAATGCATACCAGAATAAAAATTGCTATCGTTTCTTGCTTGTGTGAAATTGTAGGTTATTAATTTATTCTTAGACTTATAATGTTCTTTATTTCAATTGTTTTTAACACTTGATAGTTCAAACTTTCAATAACTTACAAAGAACAATTTATTTCTTAATTGTGTTAATTTTAATAGAATAATGCTATAATTTTAATATCTTTAAAGAGCTTATTGGTAAAAAAAATGCATTATGTGATCGGAGTTTTATACAAATTTGTAAAGTTGAAATATTTTCCCATAGAATATATAAAATAAAAAATCTTTTTAAACCATGATAAATCTTCTAGTCAAATGTTTGAATTGACAACTAAGTTTTATTGTCTTGTAAAGTATTCAAAGTCCTTATTAATTTCTGAAGAACTAGAAAATAAAATATAAGGTTACTTGTTCAAATTAAAAGAATAAAATTAAAGTTGCCTAAATTGAATTTTGAGAATGAAAACGTATTCAACCATTGTCTTGGTTACTAGATGATTAATCAAAATCATAAGGATATACAGCTTTAATATAAATTAAACATGTTTGATTTATGTGCTTTTGAAATTTTTTTAATGCATTATACTTTCACTTTTCAAAAAGACTTACTTTCAGTTAAATTGTACTTTTTCTGCTAACTGAAATTGAGGTAATAGTAGTTCTAAAAATATTCTAATTGAATAATGGTGAAAATGTATCCTTGAAGGGCAATGAGTTTTTAAAAAGTTGAAAGAAAAGTTTTTGACCTTTAAAAAGTATACTAAATTATGATTTGATAAGACTTATTTTGAATAGTCTATTATGAAATATTGCCAAGCATTAATTTTTGAGACTTTTAATCCTTGAGCTTCGGGAATCTTTAAAAGTTATTACTATATCTTTCATGACATTTTATATCGCATTTTAATCTTGCCAAGACAATTATTACAAAAATAAAAATGATATTGGAATCCAAAACATTAAAGCTATGCTTCAGTGTAAAAAAATTTCTTAATGCACAACTATTATAAACTAATTCGTATCGTTTTTAGTTGGATCAATCATAGAGCTTAAATCTTGTATATAACACTCAAAATCCAATATCTATTACAAATAACTTGTATGTTGGAGTGAGATTTGTTTTGTAATGTATGAAAACTAGGAAAATACAAAGGTTGTGTTTTTATTAGCCACTAAAGGGGATATTGTGTAAGGTGGGGCATTTTTGTGTATCGGATCACTTAAAAAATTTTATTTCCTTTAATTTTAATATTGGGAAGTTTACTATTGTCCATTTCTCTATTTCATGAATTACTTTTATTATATTTAATTGAGTAATTTAATAATTATAAAAGGCACACCATGGGTGGCTAAATCTGTTCTTTGTAAAACTTTGTATAGAACTTTTTTAAATTTTCAATGCACAGAGTTATTTAACAGGTTTTCAATCGATAATCTTGGAATTGAAACTCAAAATTTTTAATAGTCTAATAGTGAAATTTTAAATGGTCTTTTTTCAAATTTTTATAGTTGAAACTCAAAATCTACGAAAGATTTATAAGAAATAAAATTAAATTATTCATACAGGACTTTAAAAAAGTTGTTTCCTAATTCAAATTGATTTGGTAGATTGTTACATTTAAGTTGGAGAAGCTTTCATTTAAATTTAGGCTGAAATTAATATTCTATAAGATAAAGCTTGTATAGTTTCTGTCATAAACAAGCTATAAAGCTTGTATATCAAAAAATTAATTTATATTTTATATTTAAACTAATAGTTAATTTGGGAAAAATATTAATAGTAACAAGTTCTTAATTATACTGTGGAACAAGCTGCTTGCCATTGTGATTTATGGGTCTTTTTTGCATGCTAAAAAATAGTTTTTAATTTTCTTTATGTTAATTTCTTTAAAGGGTTTAATTGGTTTAAATAAATCCTAAATTTTGTTTTGTTTCTTATAGATTCCCAGACAAAATTTTTATTCTTCATATACAAGAACCAATATTTAATGAAGTCTATCTAGTGCAAGTGGTACATTCCAAAAAATCTTATTTTGTTTAATATATTAAAAATGAATAGTAATTTTTGATTTGATAGAATTGTTTATTTTTTTCTAAAAGTTCAGGCTTTAATCATTCTATACTTGACAAAATTATCGGCTATAAATTTTCTAAAAAGTTGAGTACAATGGTATTTTACTGAAAATCTAGTGATCATTGTGTTAGTGCAAGATTATGTTTTATATTGAATTTCTAGAAAAATGGTTTTTCCCTAGAAGCTTTTAAAAATATTAATATAGCTTTTTATACAGTGAAATGGGTTTTTTTTTTTCCTGTCTAGACATGTTGACAAATTGATTTATAGTACCTAGTCAAATATGTAGTACATTTGGTAGAATATCGAAATCCAGTATTAAATGAACTGCAAACAGTTATTAATTCTGCCAGTTTGTTGTAGAATTTTAACTTTTATTATAGAAATTATATTTTTTATCAACCATAAGTAATTTCTAGTTATGATAGCGTTATGAGAAACTTAACTTTAATGATTTAAGTTGTTTTATGAAATGATGCCTACTTTTATTTTTGATGTGAAAAATCTGTGATATAATTCTTACTTCGAGTCAAACATTTATTTTAAAGTTATTTCTGTGTGTAATAAAATATCCATATTTCCATACCTACATCCATATTTCATGGATGTAGTTTTGCTTATAAAGATTATATGCATTTTAGATAAGTGTTTCATATAGTTACATCTTCTATGGTAGTTTATTTCAGTATCAACATGCATATTTTTTATTATAGATGCTCATTATTAAATTTTAAATTTATTTTCATTGCTAGAAGGTGTTGCCTGATCAAAGCTTCATATAAGAAAATGTTAATTTTAATCTATAAATTAATGAAGATTTTTGATTCGTAAGAGGATTCTTCTCAAACTAAAGACAACAGGTATAATCTTTATCTTAAGGATCTGTTAAAAGTTTAAATATAAATATATTCATATTTATTCCAGGGTATTTTAATGAAACTTGATGCATTTCATCAGATTCAACTGAAAAGTGTTTATAGGTATGTTTCTTCTATAATTTAAAAACTTAAATGTTAATTTTGAATGGAAGCTAAATATTTTAATTTAAAAATTCTTTTTCATGTTTATATGAAATAGTGATCCATCTCATTTTAATATTGGTATTGAACATTTTTACAAAGAATTGTTTATTAGAGGTAGAGGGAAATGATTTTCTAGATAAGTTTCTAACTCTTAAGTGAATCTTTCAGTACTGTATTTCATTTTTACAGTAAGGATTGTAAAAAATTTATAGAAATTTAACTAGTATATTTACTCTCAAACTTGACTCTTATAGGTATATTTTTACCAACATAAAAGAGCATAAAACATGAACTTGAGTACCATCTTGTTAAACCATTGGGAAATTTCGCTACTGTTTCGCAAAATAGGATAAAGTTTGCCAAGTGATTTTATTACTAGGTATTTTTATAAATAAAAGAAACTAATTTAAATTCAGTTTTATTTAAACTAGTATTCTTATTAAAGCTAAAGAGTAATTAGATCAATATAAACTACAATATATAATTTTGTGTAAAAAGTCCTGTAGAAGTGAAATAAAGAGGTTGATTTATTCTCTATTTAATATTAATGCTTAATTGTTGTAAATTTTCAGTAATATTGTCTATCATTCTCCAAGTTTATGTAATCAATAAAATTAATTTGGAAATTTATAGAATTTTGGTATAGGATCTCCATACTAAGACTCAACCTTAATTGGTAATAATTAAGAACTTGCCATGCTTAAATTTATCACTGTTGCTTTAATAAGCTTTATCACTATATGGATTTCATGCCTGAACACGAAGATAAACTCTATTACTTTTAGATTCAGAAGATTTGTCTAAAGGAGCTGCGTAATTAAGGACAAAATGTTTGTAGTTTATTGCATGTTTTGTAACTTATACTTCTATTTTTTGTTTTAGAGGGTTGACTCCTTTAAATGAAGAGGAAGTTCTTCGTATATATAAAGGATTGCATATATCTCAGGAATTGATAAGAGGAAGTAGTAGATATGTATGTTATGATTTGAGATTTTTAAATTTAAATCATAAAAATGTTCTTACTTATTTAATGAAATTCTAGTCTTGTATATTTATTATAAAACTTTACTGTAATCAGTTTTAAATAAGTTATATAATTATTTTAAATGGGTTTCTTGTAAAGTATTCATGGTCATAGTAGCCTAGTAGGCAGGTCATGGACTTGTAACCAGCGTTTTTTCGTCGACTTATTAGTTCAAGCTCTGATGCCAACCTGTGTTGTGATCTGGTATGACAAAATAGTCCTACTGTAGCTCTTGCATGTCGCAAGAGACTACTAAAATTGGTACCTAGTGCCTGGGTGTATAGCCGGGCACCCTGCCCCTAGGGATTATATCAGGGGACCTCAGGGACTTGTCTTCAGGTAAGTACAGATATCATGACCCCGAGGCACCCTAGTGATCTTTCTTTCCTTTGGGGCTTACTGTCTTTGGTAAACATGAGTTACTCTCCCGAGGTACCCTAGCGATCCTTCTCTATTTTCGACCCTCCTGCTTGTCAATAGGTTTTGTCTTTTCTATTTTTTCACTTCTAGACTAAAGTTGAATCATGTTTGGCACAGCGTAGCCATATCTGGCTCTTGCGCCAATAAACTTTACATTAACTCACTCAAGCCTTAATGTTTAAAGACCCTCCGTGTAGCTAGGGCTGATGCACGTGAAATCTGTTGGGGCGGGGGCAATATCCTGATGGCGTAGTGTGGAAATTGGGAGAGGTGGGGCGACAGCTCGGGTGTCGTCTTCATCACTGGACCAAAGTTCAAAATTACGAGGTTCATCGCCAATAGCCCTCGTGTTGCATCTGGTGTGATGTTCATAAAATCAAACTATATATTTATACTATTTATTGATTCACCCAACATAACTTTCTAAACATATTTCTAATGTTATTAATCAATTTAATATATATAAAAAAATTGATTGCTTTGTTTCATATTAAGATTAATTGCAAGTTTTTATTTTAGGATGCTAGAATGAGACAATTAAATGACTTATTTTCTGTTCCTGAAATCTGTCTTTTATCCAGTGTTGCTGAATATTTTATAAAAAATAACATTAAGTTTCATCCAGAAATCTTATCGCATGATGTGCAAGTATGAAATATATTTCCATTGTAACTCTTTAAACATTTAAATGAATATTTTTAATTCTAATAATTTTACTTTAAACTTCTAAAGATGTAATTAAAAATTTATTTAATATATTGGTTTTCTAAATTAATGTAACTTTTAATAGAGTATTCATTTAAATTTATTTTTTAGTTTATCTTTTTATTACAAAAAATCAAGTATACTGTCAAGCTTTTCAAGTTTAATAAATTTGTTATGAGAATTGGTTCTTAAGTAATGATTTTATATGTATATATTACTAACAAATATTCATGAAGACTTTATTTTTTATATTTAAAGACAGTTATTTGTTTTAGGATGCAGTATATAAGATTCATCCTACCATGCATGAAATGTTAGAAAGAGCAAATGATATTGGTGAGTAATGAACAGATTTTCATTTTAATGTACTTCAGTTTTCTAGAAATATTGGTAACCTCCATTATTTTAAAACAGCGAAATGATATTTAGAAAGTATTGGTTCATTTTTTTTCGCCAAATGGTTCTGGTTCTGGTGCTGTAATTGCATCAGTTTTCTTCTTTACCATGGGAATTTACTGTCTTTGGTAAACACAAGTGATGTACCCCCAATTTACCTTAGCAATCCTTTATTTTCGACCTTCCTTCTTGCCAATCAATTTTCGTCTTTTTTTTTTTTTTTAATTATCTAGACCACAGTTACATCTTGTTTGGTGCAGCATAGCCACATCTGGCTCTTACGCCAATAACTTTCATATTCACTCACTCACACTGTATCTGTTTTCTACATTTTGATCTAAAAGTAGTGTATCATAATATTGATCAATTTTACTTGTAGTATAAATGTAACAATTAATGCAGTGTTACTGTTAAATATTAAGAAATTAATTCTGTTACCTTGTATTTATTTAGAGCTATAATTTTTAAGAATTGTTGTAATTTTCTGTAACATCCAAGATAATTACATTTTATTAATTAGGAAATAATATATTAAATCAAAGTCTAGTCAATTGCCTAATTGGCAGATTCTATGAACCTTAAACAAAAGACTTTTCACCCAAATACTCTTATAGACAGAGTTTAAATAGTTACAAATGTGCTATTGCTAGAACTTGTCAATAGATATCTTTTGTTTAAAATAGCCTACAAGGTATTAAAATGTTCCGTATTATGAATATATACTAAAATTTTTAAAGAAAAAGTTATTTCGATTTGAGAGAATATGAAAAAATGCATTTTTATCATTTGAATTATGTAATTGAATGGACTTAACACTGTGTTGTACAAACTGGATTTTAATAAATATTTAGTTCAGCATGTACTAATTAGGCTCTTCTGCCATGAAACCCCACATTCACTTGTTCAGCCAACTAAAGAAATGGTTATGTTAGGAGTTTTGTTCCCATTATATTATCACTAAATGTAATCCAATGTTTTTACAAGTTTACATTCAGTTTGGACAAATGTCTGTCATTTACAATATGATCCAGACCCGTGTGGTGACCGGGAATGACAGAAAAGTTTCACTGTAGCTCATGCATGTAATAAGAGGTGACTAAAATGGGTACCCTGTGTCTGGGGGTATAGCCGGGCACCCTGCCCCTGGGGGTTATATCAGGGGACCTCAGGGACTTGGCTGCCATGGCCACCTAAGGAAGGCTAGTGGTCATGACTTCGGGCTTGTGGCTGGCGGTTTTCGATCTTTGGCTGCCATTGACCCGCTGTGTAGCTGGGGCTGATGCACATTAAATCTGTCAGGGCCCAAAGTCCTCCGGTTGGTGTGGTTTGGAAGTTAGGAGAGAGGTAGCCAGCTCGGGTGTCGTCCTCATCACTCGACCAAGGTTCAAAATTACAAGGTCTGTCGCCAATAATCCTCGTGTTGCTTCTAGTGCGATGTTAATAAAAACTAATCTAAAAATGCCTTCTTTAGGTAGGTATGGGTATCACGACCCTGAAGCACCCTAGTGATCTTTTTCTTTCCCATGTGGTTTACTGTCTCTGGTAAACATGGGTTACACTCACCCGGGATATCCTAGCGATCAATCTCCATTTTTGACCCTCCTTCTTATCAACCAGTTTGTGTCTTTTCTTCAATTTCTTCACATCTAGACCACAGTTAAATTTTGTTTGGCACAGCATAGCCTCATCTGGCTCTTGTGCTAATAAACTTTATATTCACTTGCTCATCTTAATTATCCATTATGAAGAGACAAACTTTATATTTCCTCCATCAATATCTCTTCAATTTCCCCATCCTCAGCCCTCAGGGGCTTACCTACTTCGGGTAAGTACGGGCTTCACGAACCCGAGGGACCTGAGTGATCTTTTCCTTTCTCATGGGGGTTTACTGTCTTTGGTAAACACGGGTGACACACCCCGGGATGCCCTAGTGATCCTTCTCTATTTTTGATCCTTCTTGTCAACTACTTTTTATCTTGTTTTTCCAACTTCACGACTAGACCACAGTTTAGTCTTGTTTGGTGCAGCATAGCCATATCTGGCTCTTGTGCCAATAAACTTTACATTCACACTCACATTCCCCATCCTCAAGTCATTTGGCTTTGAGGTGTAAATAAAATTATAAACTTGGCATCCACTGTGTACTCAGGGTCTTGCCTTTAAGTAGGTATGATTCATGACCCCTAGGCATCCTAGTGATCTTTTTATTCAAATTGGGTGGTTTACTGTCTTTAGTAAACATTGGTAATGCAGTCCCAGGATATTGTAATGATCCTTATCTATTGTTGATCCTTCTTTTGTCTACCAGTTTTGTCTGCTCTATTTTGCTAAACTTCTAAATCGGTTACACCTTGTTTGGTGCAGTAAAGTCTTTTCTGGCTCTTGTAACAGGTCAATTGAAAAGTCCCCTGCCTTTTCATAGATGGCTCTACTAGAATTAAATCCATATGTTTTTTAGATAGCCCTAACCCTCAAAACCTCGGAGACTTGCCTTCTTCAGGTAAGTATGGGCATCATGACCCTGAGGCACCTTAGTGATCTTTTTCTTTCCCATGGGGTTTACTGTCTTTGGTAAACACAGGTGATGCACTCCGGGGATACCCAAGCGATCCTTCTTTATTTTCGACCCTCCTTCTTGTCAACCACTTATCTTTTTTCAACTTCACGTCTAGACCACAGTTTAATTTTGTTTGGTGCAGCATAGCCATATCTGGCTCTTGTACCAATAAACTTTACTTTCACTCACTCACAGAAGTAGGACTAATGGATATATCTAGGCCCCTTGCCCCTGGAGATTATATCGGAAGACTGATTCTCCAAGTTTAGGGAACCTCAGGGGTCTTGCATATTTTTTTTAAACTTCAGACAAGTTGTCTTATTTGGTGGAGCATAGTTGCATCTGGCTCTTGTCATTAAACTTAACTTTCACTCTTGCATTCACACAATTTTAATTAGCCATATCTGGCTCTTGCGCCAATAAACCTTACATTCACTCACTCACTCGCACACAATTTTAATAAACAGGGCTAATTGTAATGTCAAATACTGTTGACATCCAACATGTTCTATAGAGTTTTGATGTTGCATTAGCCTTCAAGATATTTTTATCTAGCATTCTTGGGATATTATTGGATGACAATCCCAGCTTCATCTACAACCAACACAGGCCATTGCAGATTTCACTGACTAAATGCAATGGGCTTGGAACTCTCAGAAAATGGCTTAAGACATATTATATAATGCAATGCATATTTATGCTTGCATTTAAAATCGTGGTGACTGCAGCAGTTATTAATGTATTAAATTTCCATATTTGAAATGTTTCTTGCATATATTTTAATCTGTGACCCCTTGAAATTTAAATGTTACCTAAACAAATACTTTGCTTAAATCTCATTGAACTAAACTAATTTCATCTTGGTATTGGAATTTTACTCTGGTGTCATTCACATGACTATTATATTTTATTCTGAAAGTGTATGGTATTATAATACTGAATTATGCCAAGATGGTGCATAATCTGTTAGAAAACGAGGAATACCAGCCTAATAAAAAAAATTTAATGAATCTTTCTTGGATAACTCTTTTATTGACTAGATATTTTGCCATCAGTTTGTTATACTAAATTTTTCATGAGCATAATGTTTTACTGATGAGGAAATAGCTTGAAACTTTTATAGATAAGAAATATTTTATTTTTCATTATGAAAGTATTGTTCTTGTTTTTTAAAAATTAAAATTTTACTATGCTGAAAAATAAAAATTAAAAGCCACTAAAATTATGGAAATAAAAATTGTGACTATGAACAAATATTATTTGGAATCTAATTATTATTTTTATTTAAGGAATATATCTTGAAGATCATAAAGAGTTAACTCAGTTTTTACAAGGTTTGCAAAAGGCTGAGAAGAAAATGTTTTTAATAACAAATAGTCCTTTTAAATTTGTGTAAGTATATATCAGAAAAAAACATTTGTATTGAAAACTGTGTTTATACCTCATGATGGGCTGGATTGTTTTGCTTGGTGTTTATGTAAATGATTTGTGCTCTTTTAGTTACTCTCTCTCAAACCCATTTAATATCTCAATCTAATGTAAATTGCAGATTACAATGCAACTTCACCCTCCATCTTGTCAACCAATTTTTGTCTTTTTCCAATTTCTTCAAGTCTAGACCACAGTTAAATCTTGTTTGACGCAGCATAGCCACATCTGGCTCTTGTGCCAAAAAACCTTTACATTCACTTACTCACTACAATGCAACTTCTTTAAACTATAAATGTTCAGACCAAGTTTATACTAAGATCGTTCAATAGGAAAGTGAGAGATGACATTCATATCATTGAAAGTGTTTTGCTTTTATTGAGCATCATGACTTGTTATGCAGTAATCTTATTTCCATTGTAAGGTTTCATTCTTATTATTGATTGAAGCTAGGAACTTGTGTTTATTTAGAGAAATGAGGTGGGGGAACGAGTTTTGAGCGGTAATTTAAACATATATACTTAAAAGGATTAGCAGTAAAAAAAGATCAAATTCAAACTTGAAGTTCATGGCACATCTGCTCCTGTGTTTGCAACTATTTACGATTGGGTAAATGAGTTTGAACATGGTTGTACTTCCACAAAAGATGAACATCGTTTGGGATGTCTAGTAGATGTGACTACTCCTGAAACGATCGGCAAAATCCACGAAATGGTTTTGAGGGATTGATGAATCAAAGTGCATAAAACAGTTGAGGCTTCTGGCATATTACAAGGTACAGTGTTTTCAGTTTTGCCTGAAAAATTGGTTATGAAAAATCTGGCAAAATGAATGTCGCATTTGGTCTCGGTGAGAAAAATGTATTCGTGTGATCGACTGAAGCTATTTTGCTTTTTGATTGCAATCCTGACTAGTTTCTGTATTAATTCATAACTGTGGACGTAACCTTGATATGCTACATATAGGAGATGAACAGTCTAAATGGGGGATTTTTGAAGGTGAATGGTCTCCCGAACAAACACGTGGAAGTTGGTCTGCGAAGTTGTGGCTGCTGTTTTTTGGGATGAACATGAATGATCTATTCAGTTTATTTGGAAAAAGAAAAAATGACTGGTGGGTATTAAGTGTAGTTATTGCACCCATGGAGCAAAGAAATTCGAAAAGAATGTTCTCATTTGAAAGTCTCTTAAAACAATGCACAGGTGCATACCTATGCAATTTCGCTGGCCAAAATCTTGAAATTCCGAACGGTTTAAATTAATACAATATCCACTGGATTTGGCCCCCAGTGATTTTTATTTATTTTTTTTATTTCCAAACTTAAGTTAACTAGATAGACAAAGGTTAAAGTCTGACGAAGAGGTCATCGCCTAGATGGATGTCTATTTTTAGGACCTGATATCTTACTTTTTAGATATCTTTAAAAAGTTGGAGAAACACTTGGGAAAACTGTATATAGCTTAAAGGAGATCAAATTAAATCTTACTCTAGTTTTTCTTTTTTCTAAAGTCTTGTTGAATGACTCTCGTGCGTCTCTAAAATTTTAAGCTATAATAGTAATATGTAAATTGACTGGCATTGACCAGCTGTCTTATTAAGAGATTACACTTTAGACTTGTTTCTGGTACAGGTTTTGAATAAGTGTAAATTGGTTTTCTTTCTTCAACTAAGGTTAAAAAATTTTCATGTGACACGTAGAAAACAATTCAAATGAAAAGTTTTATTACTTGATTATGGCATTAAATGTTTTAAAAATAGTTTCTCTTTTCACTTCACTTAAATGTACTCATTTTTATTACTATTGTGGTGTTAATTATAAATGCAATTCAGAATTCCTGTATTGATAATGTATAATACTTGGCTACTAAAAGCAATTAGTTTCTCTATCTAGTATATTTTGTTTTTATTAACTTATTAGTGCTGCTTTTTACTGTCATTCTATTAAGACGTCTTTAATGTTTAGATTTACTGTTAAACCTAAAATATAACTGCATTTTAATTACAATGTTTTGTATTGTTATAAACCAGAGACTATTCCATGTAGTGTTTCTTGTAAGGAGAAAGAATCATTTACAGAAATTGACTGCTAAGTAAAAGTGTGAGCTATGACTTCATAACATTAGTGATGAATTTAGAGACTAGGTGAGAAACTTGATGACAAGACAAAAGTTATAGAAATTACTGGAATCGTATAGAAAATCTTGGCTGGATGGAAAGTTATTTTCTCTGTAATGACTAAAGATGTGAAACTGGAGCGAATCAATCTAGGAATCGTGGCTAAGTAGGTCTGTCAAGGAATCTGTTTGTAGCATGGTAAAGTGAATCTGCTGGGAAATTTTTCTTTGGAAGTGAAAGTATTACTGTGGATATTTGTCTATAGTGTGAACTAGTAAGCTGTTGAGCAGAGTGTATTTGAAAGGAATATACATATTATTATTATTACAAGTGTTGCTTTGTATCTGTGTCTCTAATCTGTATGAGTGCAGAGTCTCCTAATTGTCCAAGTTTTGCTACCAGTGTTCATTCCATCCTGAATATTAGTGAATAAAACATGAGATTATCCTCTCTGTTGGATCGTTTTCACTCTTGCACCTGCATGAGACTGGAGACTTTTATAATGATATAAAGTTCCTTGCTTTAATTTTTCTAGATCAAGCTACACAACTTCTAACATTAAAGTACTGCCTTTAATGGTCTGGTAATTATTCACATTAAAATTATTTTTGTTTAGTTATGTGATAAGTTTAATGAAGTTTTCTGAAATATTGGTTTATGATAAAGTCACTAAAACAATTTTTATTTAATATTACATTCAATTCTCTTATTCTATACATTGTGAAATATAAAGATATGCTCTTAAAACTTGACACTTAAAGTTTTAGATTAGCAATTATAGCATGAAACACTTTATAAGAAAATGTATAATTAGAACTAATTTTGGAATCTATAATGGTCTGAAAAACTATAAAATTAGCATGTTTTTTATCATGAACTTTCATAAGCTTTCGGTCTTCATAAGTGATCATACTTGCTTATATATATATATATTTTTTTTTTTTTTGGTTTAATGAAGCAACTTAAACTTCAAAAATGCTTTATTTTCTTTGTTTGAAGTAGATAAATGTGCAAATGTGTAAAATATATTTATAATGGATAACATAAGACTTGTATGCAATATTCTCATAATACATTTTGAATAAAAATGCAAATAAATCTCTTGCTACTTGAAATGAATTTTTTTCTTGACAATTGGAATAATAAAGCCTAGATTTGAAGTGATCCAATTACCAAATTGAGAACTGAAATAAATACACAGAATACTCTCTAAAAAATATAACTACTTTGCAAATTTGAATACAAAGAGCAATTTTTAGTGCTATTATTTATGTACTTTTCAAAATTTGTTAAGGAAAATGAAAAATTTAAGAATTTTCAGTTCTTAAAGTTAAAGCAGAAATTGAACCATATTTAACAAGTCTAGCATTTAAATTTCATGAAAACAAAAGCTTATTGACAAGTTGACCAATAATTTACTTGCATATCATGGAGATCTTTAAAAATTAAATCTTGGTAACCATGTAAATTTAACTTTTCATCTTTCTTGTATCTGGATTTGTAATTTTTGTTTCATGGATTCTTAAGTGCTTTAGTTGCATGAAATTTTTAGGTGTGTATATTGTGTGAATAGATTTTTGTACCGTTATATGTATTCAGTATAATCTACTTTATACCATGTTATATAATCAACTTACTCTGGGAGGTAAAGTAAAATTTTAATTTTCTGCATACTTTAGAGATTAACTTTCAATCTAATTTATAAGGTTGAATACAATATTTATTTTAAAAAATTAGACTTGACAAGCCATGAAGAAATTTATGAGAATTTTTAAAATGTATATTTATATATTCTTTTGGATTTTATAAATACAAAATTAGAAATCCAAATCTTCAATGAGTATGTAATTGGAATCTCTCTTCAAAATATTTATAATCTTGATTTCTAGTCTTGATAAAAGAATGTAATTTATTTAATATTGGAGGCCGCAGTAGTCACATGGTCGTGAGCATATGGTCAAAATTGTTCTTCTAGAATCATGCCTTCCTTTTTGACCAATTTTAAACCTTTCTTTTGTTTAGATTACGGTTTAAACAAATATTTGTCACAATGTAGCTACATAAGACTCTTGTGTTGTACACCTGACTGTGGCCTTCTTGACCCTCGTGTTGCTTCAGAGACATGTCAATAAACAATCTAATATTTGAGAATTTATAAGTGATAACATATTTAAAATACTTGACTGATCTGGTTTTGGATTTCTGAAATTTCTAAATCTAATTGTAAAGCTTTTTAATGGTCTTAATTCTCTTTAAGCTTCCCTTAAATATTTTGTTTTTGGATAAAGTATGTTTCTTGGATTTTATAAATGTATTTTAATGTCTAACTTGTTAAATCAATACTTGCTAATCCTCGGAAATTTGTATTTTTAGCGATAGTGGCATGACCTTTATGTTGGGTCCTTTCTGGACAAATTACTTTGATGTAATAGTTGTTCAGGCAAAAAAGCCAATATTCTTTGCGAATCAGAGCAGGTAATTCTATGTTAAGTTATTTTAATTTTCAAAGAATATTTGGTATAAAACAAATATTTTACTATACAAATGCTTGTAGTTTATGTTTTTGTAAGATTTTATATAACTTTTGTACATAAAAAAAAATAAAATATTGAAGCATTCTATCCTTGCATCTTTATCCTTATTTTGATATTTTTAAACATTTTTGATTCTGCCAATAAGTTTTTCACAGAAAATTATGGAAGATTTAAATTGAAGCGGAGAGCAGTACTAGGAACATCAAAATATTGTAAAGTTATCTGTAATTGTGGGAGCCACATTCAAAGATATACAAGATGTATTTTGGGTGTCAATATAAATTAAAATATTACTCGTGTGAAGTGACTTCAGATTAGTCATCCTTGGATGGCAGAGACTTTTAGTTTTGACATAGCTTTATTTATAAAAGCATGAAGCCGAAAAACTGATTTCTAATTTGAAAGGAATTTTGTGTTATTGAATTAAGATGATTATAGAATGACTTTTCTCTTTTAATATAGATTCTGTAGATAATCTTCCCAACTGATATTTATTTTGTTGGTTTTAATATAGTTACAGTTGAATTTGTTTAATTCATTTGCATCAAATTAGCATTTATTAATATTCAAATGGCTTTTTAATTTGTATAAGTTTTTTCGAAATGAGAATCTGGAAAAAAATGTGATTTTCTATTAAGTTTAACTTTCTTTTGATTCTCTGTACTAATTTTCTGTTATTAGGTAAAATAGTGAATCTGGAAAATAAACATTCAAAGAGTTAATTTAAATTTGAGCTATTAACTTATTTTTTAAAATATATTTGTGCTAGCTATTATTTACTTGTTTTCTTAAGAGCTAGTAACGTAGAAATATATTTTCAATTTTAGTTTAACACATAAGTCTTTGGTTCATTATTCAGTCTCCCATACTTCATATGAATCATGGTTTAAATTGTTCTTTAAATATGTAACATTACTTATGTATATTTTATTAGGCCCTTTAGAATTTATGATGTCAAAACTGGTCGCACTTTATGGGAAGAAGTGAAATCATTGGAGAAGGGAAATGTTTACATAGAGGTAAGTTCAGATTGTTTTATTCTATTTGATTTTATATCGGAATTTGTGAATTTAAAATGTATTGTATGACAGTTTTCAAGTTGTGTATTTCATAAAGCATCATATTTTTTAAAAAAATATGAATGTGTTGCATTTTCTTAAATGGTTGACATGAAATATATTCATATTTTCTAATGGTATGTTATTAACTACTGTATAGTTAACTCTTTATAAAATTATATTAAACTGTTAGTATATAATAACTTTGTAAAGTCTATTTAAATTCAATATAAAGGTATTTTTGCTTTCTAAAATATTCTACAATATATTTTATTGCTATACAATATATTGTAAGTTCTTTTATGTAAATACTAAAGCCTGATATAAATTATATGCATTTAATCAGTGTTCTTAAAAGTGGTTTAAATGTTTTATAGGGTAATCTAGGAGACTTACAAAATATGACAAAGTGGTATGGTAAAAATGTGCTATATTTTGGTGATCAAATCTATTCTGATCTTGCTGATCTAACATTGCATCATGGATGGAGAACTGGTGCGATTATATATGAGCTTTCTGTAAGGTTTTTTTTTGTTTCTAGTTTTTAAAATTGTAATATTTAGAATATTATTTCTTAAATACAATGAGAATTATTACCGAGACTATATTTTACAAAACTGTTTCGTTTTTAACGTTGGAGCTGTACAAATATTACTCGATTTGGTTAATTTATACAGTACTGTAAATTCATTAATTTACAGAAACTATAAGAGTTTTAGATTATATAATCTTTTTAAGATTTCCAATTTTAAATATCTTTAGATAAAATGTAAACTTGGAAAATTAGTGTATTGTATTACAATAAATTGTACATTTTAAATTGATTAGCATAAGATTAGAGGTAAAATTCATAGAATCTAATTTTTAAGGTGATATGTGAATTAATATTTTATCTTGGCTATAAAAATTAAGGATATAGTACACTATTTTATATTTCCTCTTCATATATACTTTCCTACAGACAAAATATTAATTCACTATCTTGCATATTTGAATTCTCTGTAAATTAAGTACACAGTTTTTGTACATTAGAACTGTAAAAAGTTTATTTTAATAAAAAAAAATTTATTTATTGTAGTATAAAATATTTTATACACATTCGATGTTTTCATTTGAAAGTTTGCCTTTGTATAATTTGCCTCTTTTATTTTGCAAGTGTATAATTGTGACACATAAATTTTCATTCATTTGATAGTCTTATACTATGTAAAGAATAAATCTAAATTCTCTTCTAGGATGAGATCAAAATTTTAAATGATTTGGATTATAAACAGGCAGTTGCATGGTTTAAAACATTACAAAGCATTTCACAAGAATTATCTGTAAGTATAGAATAATTCTTATATACCTGAATAACAGATGAATTTAAGGGGAAAAATTAAGGGGACTAAAAGTGGAATTATCTTTATGGACATTAAGTTACGAATTTAAGTAGATTCTCTATCCAGCAATGGTATTTAGAATAATTGATTATAAAATCACTTTCTGAATCTGTATGAGGAATATGGTACCTACTTGTATATCTATTTCATTATGCTTTAAAATTGCAGAGAGAAGGGGTTCTGTTAATGCTTTAATGCTGTTACTAGAAATTGGAGATTTTTAGAAATGCAAGTTGTGAATGTTTTTATTAAGTATTGGGTTTTAAGCTTTAATAAGCATGTCAAGATTAATTATTAAAAGTACTATATCTATACTAGTGATGAATATCTGTGTAAAAAGTTGGATTATTTGAAAAGTGAAATTTCTAGCTTGGAACAATTTTCAACATTTTATGCTTATCAATGTAGTTGATATTTTTCAGTTTGTATTGTATTTTTGCCTACTGAAATTGGTGTTTAATTTGTACCAAACTTGTCTAGACTGAAATTTCTTTTGATTTTATAACTTATTTTTGTTACTTGATTTATTATACAAGAAATTTATATTTTTGCATATTTTAATATATATTCAATATATTCCAGTGTTGTCAAGATCCTAGTTTGGATTTAATTTTAAAGGAATATGACCATCTGCGGTAATTTTTTTTACTTGTATCTAATGCCTTGAAATTGCTATTTACAGTATTGCCTGTTAACTACTATTGATAACTTGATTACTTGAGTGTTATATTAAACTTTCATTTCATCTTATGTAAACCATTGCCTTACAGGCATAATAATACCTTAATTTTTTTCTAATTGGGTTCTGTAATTGGTGATTTTTGTCTTCAAATGAAACTTTTTTTTTTTTTTTTTTTTTTTTAACATAAATGCATTTTTTGGCTGCTTGTTATACTTGCATCTTTTAATCAAAAACACTTGCCATAATCTAATTAACTCTATAATTCTTTAGTTCAATGTCATCAACTGTTATAAGTGTATAGCTTTGCATCGTATTTCTTTCCAGAGTAATGTTAAATATAACTTCGAAGACCATTTTATTAAATAGGAGTAGTTGCTTATTAAATCAAATTAGACTTGATATACCATGATACAGAAGTTTGGCAAAGCAATTATTAGCCAAGTATTGTCCTTATCCGTTTGATAATACTCTAAACTTATCTTACCAATAGATCACTATGCTACTTTAGTATAACAGAAATATTTTTAAAATTTGAATCTTGGATATTTAATCTTTTGATACAATTTATTCTTATTTACTTGTAAACTACAGTGTTTAAAATCCCTTATATCTGTAATTATGCTCATAGATAAATGCATTGCATCTTAAAATTGGTTGGGGAAAGGCTGTATGCAAGGTATATAGTGTTATATATGCAAATCTTAAACATTATCCTGTTAAATTCAAATCTCAACTTAAACCTAATAAAATGACAGTAGCTAAATTTTTAGGTTATAAGTTTTGAACAATTTAAAACTTTGCTTTTCAGTGTTGCATTAGTGATTATGTTACATTTTCTTGATTAAAAAAATGTGTGTTTACTGTAATTCTAAAGTATGTGGTTACTTTTAGTCGCATCGGTATAAATTGTTGCTCATTAAAATACAATATTAAAATTTCATTTTATTTTATTTTAATGTAAAATATTTGTCCTTTAAAGCATATTTGTTTCAAAACTAAAATGCTTGACAAATATGCAACCTTTTTGAATAAACTTTGAATTCTTTTGTATTTTACAAAGTTATGATCTATAATCTTTGAATTCAACTTTCTTTCAGTGACGTGACAAAAATGATGTTCAACAAACAGTTTGGAAGCATTTTCCGTACTCACAACAATCCAACCTATTTTTCTAGAAGATTATTTAGATACTCTGATATCTATACATCTCAAATCACAAATCTATTGAATTATCCACTGAACCATATTTTTTACCCAAGAAGATTTGCATTGCCTCATGAAAATTGAAAATTTCAATACTAAAGGAATTAAAAATTTAATTTCTTTGAAATATATATAACTTGTAGAATGATCGAATTGTTTTTATAGATTTGACTTAAGTGTGTGTTTATCTTAAATTTTAAAGAACTTGCATTTTTAAAGTTATATTATGAAAATGTAACTGATTATTTGAAGTATTCCATAAGTTCAATTTATTTCATTTGATAAATATCTCTAATTTACTCATTTCTCCCATAAATCAGATAGCAAACCATTAATTACCATTCAAAAATCCTTTAATTATCATCAATTGTTATTTGATTTCACTTGGGAGATTTACAAGGAATTTTCAATTCTTGCTAGTAGGCTCTCAAACATTTTTGTATTAAAGTTTCATGTTAAAATTTCATTTAATCTGTAAATCTATTTTTCCTATATAGCTTGTAATTATCTGTGTGATAAATATTAGTGTTTTTATAGAATTTCCCCTTTTGTAAATTGTAAAATCCTGTATTTTATCTTAAGTTTTTATTGTGTTATTATATTGAATAAAGGAATTTTTTCAAACATTTCTTGGATTTATTTTAAATATGACTTGCAATTGTTTAGAACTCTCATGTCAATATACTTGCAGCTAGTATTTTTTAAAAGGTATATAGTTAAATTTTTTTCAGATAAACTTGAGTCTCTATATTCCATTATCAGACTTTGTTATAGGTGTATTAAGTTTTATAATGTTTTAAACAATTATGCTATCAAAATATAATTTAGATTAATTTGAAACAAATGTTATATCAAACATTTGGCCTTTACCACTTAATAAAATACCACTTGCATAAATTTTATTCAGAAAGAATCTGGAATGTTTATATTTGAATTATGCATTACAACTAGAGGAACTAGGTCATGATGAATTGAGTTTCAAAAAGTCCATTCTTACTAGGATGGAGAGTAGTGGTTTTCAGCCTGAAATAAAAGTATTAACAGGACTGGGTAAATGTAAGTGTACACATGAAAAATTGGCAAGATATATTAGTAATTATTAAATCTCTTTAAAGATCATTTGTGAATTTATTAATTTAATATAACATAATGTTGGTGATTAAAGAAATTTATTTAAATCAATAGTATGTATTTGAAGAATACAAGTGTAATCTTCCTAATAAGAAGGCAACAGTTAACAAATTATAAAATCCTTGGTGTCTACTGTAGAAAAACTTGTGCTGGTGTGCTAAATCAGATATCGGGAAGAGTTCATATTAAAATTTATTTCCTATCCTACTGAATTTTGGTTTTTGGGTTTCTTTTTATATGAATTTCAAAATTTGTAAAAAAGTTGATAATTTTATTTGATACAATTTACTTTTTAATTTTAAATATATTTAAATGCTCTTTTGCTTGAATAAAAGAGTTCTGTTAATCTTTATCGGGATACTGAGGAAATTGGAGAATGCAAGACTATTTTAAATAGTGTTGGATTTGGAGATACTAAAATAAGTGGTATATTTGATTTAAAAATATTCTTGGTTATAACAATGGGAATTGAAAACCCTTAATGTAGAAATATAGAGATTAAGTTATTAGTTGATAAAGTGCTTTCTGGTCAATATGAAGGAAAATAGCAAACAATTCAAAGGACTTATTGGGACATTAATCATGGTATATTTTAAAGATGACAAAGGTTTATTTTTTCCAAAATCGTTTGGGGTCTCAGAAAAGACAATGAAAGTTAGACTTAAGCTATTTTAAAATGTATATGACAAATTAAGAGACTTTCTGTAATTAAAAATCATGGAGACGTATGCCTGCAATTTAGTGCATTGATATTGATGTATTTGAGGAGTGAAAATGTAGAAATAGTCAGTATTTCAGGTATCTCTGATATCCTTCGCCATTGTCAGATATAGAGATTCACTCTGTACATTCTGCTATTACAGTTCCAAACTGTAAGTTATAGATGACTCAAAGTCTGTAGACCTTATGGCAGCGAAATGTTTAATTGGAAACTATGTTATAATCTTTTGACATGCCATTAAAACATTCATTAAACTACTAAACTAAAGAGAAGTTAATATTTCTAGTGTCTCAATTTTATTCAAGTTGACAATTTATAAATTATGTGCTTTGTGTAAAAATTCTCTTTAATTGAAACTCTTAAAGAATTTTCGACAAAAACGACACTTCTCTTCTACACTAGTACAGTTGAACCCCATGCATCTGCTTTACATGCAGTTTTACTATGGTTCTCTTGATAAGGAATCGCTTGTGATATATTTCTTAGGTACTGAGGTCTTAATTCTTATCTCTTTTTGAAATTGGAGTGCAATTTATTACTTTGAGCAACCTGGATATCTGATTAGAAAATATATTCTACATTGCAAGAGATTAAAAAGAAACAACATGCCAGTAAAAAACTTTAAATATTCAAAGATCATCAAATGTTTTTATATAACAAGCAGTTGACTTGCATATTGTAAAAGTGGCCGTGGTAGTCTAGTGGTCATGGTAGCGGACTCGCTGCCGGCGTTGTTTCGTCGAGTCGTGGATTCGCGTCCTGATGCCACTAAAGTCCCACCGTGATGATGCACGTTAAATCTATCAAGGCTCCAAGTCCTCATGTCGAAGTTTGGAGAGAAGGTGCCAGCTCTGGTGTCGTCCTCCCGACTTGAATGAGATTGAAAATTACGAGATCCGTCAACAATACTTCCGGGATACATAGTGCTGCATTAATGTGGCCGTGGCAGCTAGTAGTCAGTTTCAAATTCGTGGCCGGCGGTTTTCGTTCATTCGCGGGTTCGATCCTAGGCTATGATGCGCCCCCGGGTTACTCTAGTGATCCTTATCTATTTTCGACCCTCCTTGTCAACCAATTTGTGTATTTTCTTCAATTTCTTCTCGTCTAGACCACAGTTAAATCTTGTTTGGCGCAGCATAACCATACCTGGCTACTTGTGCCAATGGACTTTACCTTTTCTCTTGATCCTTCTTGTCAATCAATCTTTTTTCATTATTTTAACGTCTAGATCACAGATTTATCTTGTTTGGTGCAATATGGCTTAATTTGGCTCTTGCGCCAATGAAATTTCACTATCATCACCATCGATCCTTGTTTGCCAAAGACCCGCCGTATAGTCGGAGCTCAAAGTCGTCCCGTTGGGGTGGTGTGAAAGTTTGGAGAGGGGGTTGCCAGTTTAGGGTGTCGTCCTCGTCATTTGACCGAGGTTCAAATGACGAGGTCCGTCGCCAATGGCCCTCGTGTTGCTTCTAGTGCGATGTTAATAAAAACTAAAGTGCGGCATTAATAAAAGAAACAACCAAATTCACGAATAAACCCATTTCAAATAATGCTAGCTATACTTTCCATTTTTCTTCTAGTTCAAATATGCGACTAAAATGGGTACCCAGCGTCTGGGGGTATAGCCGGGCACCCTGCCCCTGGGGATTATATCAGGGGATCTCAGGGACTTGCCTTCTTTAGGCAAGTACGGGTATCATGACCCCGAGGTATCCTAGTGATCTTTTTCTTTCTCATGGGGTTTACTGTCTTTGGTATACCCTAGTGATCTTTCTTTCCCATGGGGTTTACTGTCTTTGGTAAACATGGGTGCCGCACTCCCGGGATACCCTAGCGATCCTTCTCTATTTTCGTCAACCAATTTGTCTTTTCCTCAATTTCTTCTCGTCTAGACCACAGTTAATTCTGGTTTGGCACAGCATAGCCATATTTGGCTCATGCGCCAATAAACTTTACTTTCTTGCATGACCTTTTTGTCTATCAATCTTTTTTTTAATGTCCACAGATTTACCTTGTTTGGAGCAATATGGCCACATCTGGCTCTTACGCCAATAAATAATAATTTTATTAGTTTCATTTCTGTTAAAAATGTAATTCCCTGTATCGGAATGGTCATGTTCGCGTGCTCAGGTCCGACGTAATTTTCGTCGAGTCGTCCAGCAACAAGGCAGGTCTTTGGTGGCCAAGGATCGAACATGCGACTGAACGAAAACCGCCGGTCGCGAGTCCACAACCTTGACCACTAGGCTACCACGGCCATCCAGCCATATTTAATGAAATTAATGTGAGAAGTCATGGTTTTATGGAGATTTTTAACATCAAAAAATAGAATAACAGAATTTAAGTTGAAATGAAAATTTTCCGCTAAATGAAACTAAAAGCTTGAATTTCACAAAAAATTTGACCAAGTGGAATTTAAGTATTTTTTCCATTTTTAGCAAGTTAATATCTTTAAGAAAAAGTAAAAATAATCGTATACATTTTTTTAGTTGCAGTCCAATATATTTGTCCATTTTAATATTTTATCGTTTGCTTTGATTTTAATATTATTACTATTTTTTTTTTATCACTGAATTGTTTTCTTTGGTTCATTCTGTCAAAGTTGATATCGTTTTTAATATTTAGAATGCTCATATTTTTTGTCGACAAAATAATATTTCAAAAAAAAAAAAAAAAAGAATAAAAATATGTTTTTGGATTGTAATCCAGTTTAATGCTTTTGAATTTAAAACGTTTACTTACTTTTTGTAATAATCTCTTTTGTAACTATAATTTTTATGCAAATATCTTAATTATTTTAGGAGCTTTAAATTAAAAGCTATTTCGTTTGGATTTGCTTAAAGATCCACTCGTATCTATCTGAACGTTTTCTCTGTGGACAATCAAGAAATTCGATGTTTTTCTTTGAAGCCTTAAGTGTGGGTGTAGTTTAAGTAGTTTAACGGAGCAAGAGCCAGAAGCTACCACCAAGTTAAAGTTGTGACCTTGACGTTGGACAAAAATGGAAAGGATAAAAAATGATTGAAATGAAGAAGGATAGAAAATAGAGAAGGTGCTAGGGTATCCTGGGGACACTTCTAGAAAAGACAGTAAACCCCACGAGAAAGGAAAAAGATCACCAAGGTTCCTCGGGTTCATGAAGCCCGTGCCTTCTTAAAGAAGTAAGTACTGAAAAGCTTAAATAGAGAAGATAAGTTTTAAAAAGCAGACGATTGAAGAAAAGTATAGTTATAACTAAATAATTATAATTTAGCAATGACTTATTACAATTTTCTGTGATTAATGAAGTCTTTCACACCTTTTTTTTTTTTCAATATAAATATCATCATTATAGAAGGATCTACCATACACATTTTTAATTTAATCAAAAAACTATTTCAGAGGCTTCCAACATGCAAGACTGTTCAAAGAACTCATCTGATTGATTACGGGTTATCCATCACAGAAGATATAAAAGCCTGGAAAATCATAGCTATTCAAAATATTTACAAAAAGGAATACATCATATGCAAAAATCTGATTGATCACTGCATGACTAAATAACATTTTCATTAACAAACATTCTCAGTTAAACAACTATTATACCGAGTTATTCAAAACGATTCATCCGATTTAAAAATTCCACATGTTTAAAAGTAAACGACACATGATAAGTAATAAATGAATGCGAAGAGAAAATATGAAGGTATTTTTTTTTACAAGAGTTCGATATAACTTCGTTTTGTTACACGAATATCAATTCGATATGCAAATTCCTGCCTAACACGTTGTAAAATGTTGGTTGTAATTGATTGTAAAGCAACAGAAATCCATTGTCTAAGTTCACATAAATATGTGAGAAATGGTGACACATGCACTTTATCTTTCACAAACCCCCAAAGGAAGAAATCTCATTGGGCATCAAGTGATTTCGGAGGCCAGCTGTGTAACATCAAGTCATTTGGTCCACTGTGACTGATTCAACTGCAAAGTAGCTCCATGAAAGGTTCTAAAACAGCTTTCGTGAAATAGTTTTACGAAGAGCACACGAGGGCCATTTATTTTCACACAACATAAGACTTCCACAATTTTCCTTTGTATTCAAGTATTACTTATCATTCTGTGTAATTTAATTTGAAAAGAAGGAATTTTTAAATCGGATGAATTATTTTGAATAACACTGTATAATACTAAAATAATCAATTTTTAACAATACACAAATGAAAACAAAATTACTTATATAATTTTATATTCTTTAAATAAAATAAATGATTAATTGAAAAAATACCTACATGCAAGTTTGTTTGCTCTAGTAAAAAGCATCAATCATATTTGATTTAATACACTTAAAATATCAATGAAATACTTATCCTCAACAGGAATTCAACTTATTAAATTTCTAATGCTTCAGAAAGACTTTCGCAACTGTGATGTAACTGTGATATAAATATCACCACAGAAGTAAAAACCATCTAATGCAATCCTTAAATACTTCCTATGTAAGAGATTATCAACAACACTCATCTGTTTACGACAGGTCGCAGAGTGAAATAGGCAAAAACCTGGAAAATCATACTAAAATATATACAATAAGTGAGTGAGTGAATGTAAAAGGGTTATTGGCGCAAGAGCCAGATGTGGCTATGTTGCGCCAAACAAGATTTAATTGTGTTTTAGACGTGAAAAAAATTGGAAAAAAAAGACACAAATTGGTAGACAAAGAGGGTCGAAATTTTTAAATTAGTTTGTATTAACGTCGCACTAGAAGCAACACGAGGGCTATTGGCAACGGACCTCGTAATTTTGAACTTCGGTCAAGTGACGAGGACACCTGAGCTGGCACCCCCTCTCCAAACAACATGAGGACTTAGGGGCCCGACAGATTTAACGTGCATCAGCCTTGGGACTTTACTTCATCGCGAGTCTATAGCAGCCAAGGTTCGAATTCGCGACTGAACCAAAACCGCCGGCCACTAGCTAAAAAAATCCGAAACCATGACCACTAGGCTACCGCGGCCACAAAGGAGGGTCGAAAATATAGAAGGATCTCTAGGATAACCCGTGGATGCGTCACCCATGTTTACCAAAGACAGTAAACCCCATAGGAAAGAAAAAGATCACAAGGGTGCGTCGAGGGCATGATGCTCGTACTTACCTAAAGAAGGCAAGTCCCTGATGTCTCCAGATATAATCCCCAGGGGCAAGGTGCCCGGCTATACCCCTAGACGCTGGGTACCCATTTTATTCGCCACTTAAGACAGCGTACTCTACATTGGGACTATTCTGTCATACCCGGTCACACCACACGCGTCGAGTGACCACGGTAGCTTAATGGTCATGGACTCGAGGTTTTTATCCAGTCGCGGATTCGAGCCTTGATGTCACTGAAGACCCACCGTGTAGCAGAGACTTAAGCACATAGGGTCCAAAGTCCTTCAGATGGCGTGGTGTGTAAGTTAGGAGAGGGGGTGCCAGCTCAGATGTCACCCTCGTCACTTGACCGAGGTTCAAAAATACGAGGTTCTATCGCCGATTGCACTCGTGTTGCTTCTAGTGCGATGTTAATAAAAATTAAACTAATGGTGCAAGAGTCATATGTGGCTATGCTGCGATTAACAAGATGCGATTGTGGTCTAGACGTTTGAAAAGAAGAAATAAATGATAAGAGTTTTGACAAGAAGGAGAATAGAAAGTAGAAAAAGAGCGCTAGGTTATCCCTCTCTTCAACGTGTTACCCATGTTTATCAAACACAGAAATAATTTAGTTTTTACTAACGTCACATTAGAAGCAACAAGAGGGCTATTGGCGACGGACCTCGTAATTTTGAACCACGGTCAAGTGATGAGGACGACACCTGAGCTGGCACCCCCCTCTCCTAACATCCACACCACGCCAAGGGAGGACTTTGGGCCCCGAACAGATTTAATGTGCATCACGGCGGGTCTTAGGCGGCCAAGGATCGAACCCGCGACTGAACGAAAACCGCGGCCTCTAGTCCACGACCTGGACCACTAGGCTACCGCGGCCCATTAAACACAGAAAGTCCCATGGGAAAAGAGCACTAAGGTTCCACCGGTGTGAGTGATGCCTGAACCTACCAAAAGAAGGCAAACCCCTGAGGTACCCTGTTATAATTTGTTAAAGGGGATCCAAATTAGAGGTATCCCAGAGACGCGCCACCCATGTTTACTAAAGGCAGTAAACCCACGGGAAAAAAGATCGCTAGGGCACACCTCGGGATCATGATACCTGAACCTACCTAAAGAAGGCAAACCCCTGATATAATCCCTAACAGCAGAGTGCCCGGCTATACCCCCCAGACACTAGGTACCCGTTTTATATATATGAGTAAGATTGTTCCTTTGATAACAGTTATACTGTACAGTACTAATCATAACTAAAAATTAAACTACGCACTAGTATTGAAATAGAACAACAATGACGTCAGCTCAAATTCATTTGAAAAGCGTCGATTTGAGTGATTATTTTAACGTCATTCTGAGAAGCAATACGAGGACTATCGGCGACGGACCTCGTAATTATAAATATTAGACAAGGAACGAGGAAGACAGCTGAGATGGCATTGAGTGAGTGAATGTAAAGTTTATTGGCGCAAGAGCCAGATATGGCTATGCTGCGCCAAACAAGATTAAACTGTGGTCTAGACGTGAAGTTGAAAAAAGATAAGAAGTGGTTGACTAGAAGGAGGGTGGGAAATAGAGAAGGATCGCTAGGGTATCCCGGGAGTGCGTCACCCGTGTTTACCAAAGACAGTAAACCCCATGGGAAAGAAAAAGATCACTAAGGTGCCTCGGGGTCATGATGCCCGTACTTACCAAGGAAGGCAAGTCCCTGAGGTCCCCTGATATAATCCCCAGGGGCAGGGTGCCCGGCTATACCCCCAAACGCTGGGTACTCATTTTAGTCGCTTCTTACGACATGCATGAGCTACAGTGGGACTATTCTGTCATCTGGACTCCCGGTCACCACACGGCTGAGACGGCAACAATATCTCGAAACTTCTGTATCACGATAAAACCAGTACTTGGGACCTCCACAGATCTTACACGCATCAGCCCCGCAACACGGAGGGTCTTTAGTAGTATCAGTCCTCGTCACTTGATCGTGGTTCAAAATTACGAGGTCCGTCGCCAATAGCCCTCGTATTGCTTCTAGTGCGACGTTAATAAGAAAAACTAAACGAAAATTGCTGACTTCAAATTGAAACTTGGAGATCAAGGCAGGGGATGGACTTCTCATGAAGAGTGTAGAAGATACGGGGAAGCATATTGAAGATTGAATCACGCAACAGCCAATTGTTTATGATTCAGTGCATTTTAAAACACATAATTCAGGAAATATATCTCATGTGTCAGATTTTTTTTTTCCTTTCAAATCTATATTACTGAAGCTATCTATAATATTCTGTTCAGATAATAAAACTAAAGCAAACGGTAAATCATCATACATCTTAAGAGAAATATAATTAATGATTTCACATGAAATAAAAGAACAAAAAAAAAAAATCTTTTAATATTAATCTATTCTCAATAATCACAACCACTTTAGAAAAATCAGCTTTCTGTCTCTTAATTGCATTCATTTGCTATTATTTTCTTAAAGTTACATTTAAAGCTACATTTTAATCTATTTGGTCATTTTTTTTGTCATTCTAACCGATTTAATTTTTTAAGTAATTCAGTTAATTATAATTTTGTAATTTAACCATTTTAATTTTATGTTAAAATTTTTCCATAGGAGATGAAGTTCCTACTGTATCTTGATTAATCCTGATCAGTTTTCATCAGATTTTTAGGAAGATTTTTTTTGCAAATACTATTTTATATCATTATAAAATAGTTCATTATTCTAGAGTGATATTAAAAATAAAATTAGTGAATCAGCAGAAACATAACGCGCATCAAGTCATAAAAACAATAAATTCGTGTTAATGAATCTAATAAAAACTGAATTTGTTCTCTCGAAAGACTAATTATTGAAAAATATTTCTGATAATGGATTAAATATTGGTTGGTTCAATGAATCAAAAGCTGTAATGAGTGGCTTAACATTTGTGTTACCCTCTCTTCTCTTTTACGAATTAAAAAGATAGAGCTGTACCTCAATTCATTGAAATTCTATTAGTAAATTTAATAATAAAAAAAGATATATCGATTCAAATTCTATGTTTTCTTTAAAAACTCTTGAGGAAATTATCCTAATAGCAATTTTTGTCTTTTCAAAGAATCGCTATATTATAAAACAAATTTTATAAGTGAAATGAATTCTTAAAATTCGATGAACTATGCATTTTCAATGAATTCACTTAAATTTTACTTATAAGTTGATGGAAAGCTCTGTTGTTTTTGGAAAATGTTATAAAATAATGTTTCTTTTAAATTATATTAGATGCAATTTAGAATGAGAATCGGTGAATCTTCTAGAAAATTTTAAAATCCCTTGAAAAACGTTTATTAAAAAAAAAATGAAGCTTAGTGTAAAAATAGTTAGTGTATTTGACCACGTAAAGAGTAATAAAAACCCACGTTTTACGTGATTTTTGTTTCTTCATTGATTTTTGTGAGATATAGAGCAATAAAGACTATCAGAAAATGACGTCGACTTTGAGTTCTATGAGCGCGGAGCGCTCTTCCAGCATATTAGAAAATGAAACAAAAAGTACGCATTTAATTCAAATCTATTGAAGTTGCCAGATTTATTAATTCTTTTAAAAAATTGAAAGTAAAAGTTTTCTTTCAAGTATTGGTAGTATTTAGCCAATAAGAACAATAACTATGACATGCAAAAAAGAATTCCGTTTTTTTCACATTCATACAGAACCAGTTAAAATATTAAGATTATTGAAAAAGATTTTTTATTAAGATTAGTATTGTATATGGCAACAGTGTGTAAAGGTTATGTTTACATTTATCTCTGAAGAGGAGGGGGAAAGGAGACAGCGTGTATATTGAATTAATCGTTATGTATACATCGGTTGCGTTGCGGACGTTATTATATCGTAAAGGACGATTTAATTTCGTATCTTCAATTTTTAATGCCAATAATGTTTTCAGACGAAAAGCATTGCAATATAGTAGAAACTTTGGAAGTAGCATTTCAGACAAAGATAAAATGTTGGAGAAATATTATGTTGCAAAACAAGCATATGAAGGTAAATAAAGAAACAAATATTTTTTTAATTGGTTGAATATTAGTATATGAAACTTTAATTTTGTGGACTTAATGGGAAAAACCCTCAAATTTTGTTGCTGATGTCTTAATTTTCTGATAAATTGCGTTTTTTAAAGAAGTCAGTTGTATTTACTCTCTCCTTAAATGGTGATAAAATAGATGTGGGAAGAGAATTATGAGCTTCCAGTTATTTAGAATGTACGAAATTATCTTTATTGATTGTGTTTCCTTGAATGTCTAGGTTGCTTACATATGACTTAACTATATATTATTTAGACCAACAACAGAATTATTTATACATATATATATAAACTAGAAAAATTGAGTTATTGATTCAACTCCTTTGATTGTTTTAATTCACTCTACAGACAAAGGTAATGGATTCTATTTAATTGAAAGGCCCTACTTAATCGAATCGCATCCTATTACTTAGAATGTGCAAAACTTAAAAAGGAAAAGAGAGCTGAATAATTTTTAAAGCTTCATATATCTGATCACAGAACTAAAGTTATTTGCTTAGAGAACATTTCAATGTACACTGAATAGAATAATCAGGGTTATATAATTTTCTTCCCTGTTATCATTGTTGTGGGACTAAAAGCAGACTATTTACAAATAGTTTCCTTATTTCAAAAGAAGTTATTTCTCCATGAAAATTGGTGAATATATAGCATATAGTATTTTATAATATTTTGATTATTTTTAATTTTGTATATTTTCTAAAGCTGTACGTAAAAAGCGTAATCATTAATAAGTGCAAGTTGTTTAGTTCATTATGTTGATCTGTTTGTTATATTTTCAAAAATGTTCAGAGATCTATCAAGTGGTCCGGCAGCCTTGTGGTCATGGCTATGAACAGGTTGATGGTGTTTCTGAGGAGTTGAGGTTCAAGTACTGATACCACTGATTCTCTTTAAATCTGTTGAGGTCCTATGGCCTCCTGTTGGCATGATATGGAAGCTTAGGGAGGGAGCTGCCAGCTCGGGCGTCATCTTCATCGCTTGGTTGAGGTTGTAAATATAAGGTTCATCACCAATAACTCTTTTGATTCTTTTAAGTGCCACTTTAATAAACAGTCCATTCATCCATCTATGTATCCAACAGTGATAATGTATGTATGTGCGAACTATATGTATAACTTAATTAATCCTAAGTTATCAATGCTTTTAATAGATTTGTTTAAACAGTTTTCGTAAAAATTGTTTTAGATCTGGCTTCTGTAAACTTTTCCAAATTTATTTACTAAATGGAAGGCTATTCTGTGGTTAAATTAAATGTATAAATTTAACACCACATTGTGTACGTTTTAAGTTTTCTATAAAAAATGTGAATGGCTTGAAAAGAGTGTGGCAGTGGTAGCCTTGTAGTCATGGTTGTGAAATTATAGCTAGTGTTATGCCTGTCAAGTCCTGAGTTGTATCTCAGCCTCCACTAAAGACCTGCCGTATAGGAGGACTGATGCAGGTTAAATCTGTCAGTTCCAAAGTTTCTTATTGGCATGATGTGGAAGTGTCAAGAGGGAGTTGCCAACTTAGGTGTTGTCCTTGTCACTTGATCAAGGCTTTAAATTACGAGGTCCATCACCAACAGCCCTCATGTTGCTTCAAAGTGTGTCTTTAATA
Source organism: Nephila pilipes (assembly GCA_019974015.1). Taxonomy (NCBI): domain Eukaryota; kingdom Metazoa; phylum Arthropoda; class Arachnida; order Araneae; family Nephilidae; genus Nephila; species Nephila pilipes. The sequence goes on along the minus strand of BMAW01088925.1, from coordinate 373,111 downwards.
AACAGTGAATCAAAGTTTAAATGTGACTTACTAACATTGTTAAAATAATTATAGTTTTTGGATACACTCTTATAAAAATCTTCTTCTCTCTCTTAGTATTAGATTTACAAATGATGAAATTGTATGAACTTTTTTTTAAAAAAATTTGGATAGTTAATAGTGCAGTTGTTAATTTTTTTTAAATATATTATTTAAATGTAAATATTATTAGATCAGTAGTTTTTTTTTTCTTTGCTAATTTTTAGTTCTATATTGTGTGTATTTTGAATTATGTATCTTATGTTCTCTGTTCTTCATATAGAAAATATGCTCTAAATTACTTTTTCTGTCTGGCTTGGGAGAATATTGGAATTGGGGTTTGAATATGTTCATTTTATATTGGAATGTATTGGCATTATTCAAGGGTTTTTTTTATTATTGGTATTGTATTTGATATAATATCACTGTACATCTGAATAATTGCTTTATTATGATAGTAAATTTTGTAATATCTGTGTCTTAAAATTGTTGGCCAGTGTTTTTTTAAATCATATTTTAAGTGACTCAGCCTTTTCTTTAGGATTAGGCAAATTCTAATAATTTATATTGTATGTGTGTGTATTTCTAGCACAATTGTTTATTAGAAAATTAACATTTGCTACAATAAACTGGCACATATTTTGAGCATTTTGTAATTTTGAGCATTGAAAATTATTATAACAGATTATTGAAATTTAAATTTCATAAGTAGTGATTGGAGTTAAGTTGTTTACATGAATGGTATGTACACAATCTGTTTATTCCATAAGCCATTCAATAATCAAATAATCATTTGAGCCTAAATTAAAATGATTTTTTGGGGGCTATTTGTAGAAATGTATTCTGGATAAAACTGTACGGATCTTTTGCAAACCTTCATCTTTCAAATATTACAGGTCCATTTGAAAGCATCAATAATGAAGGGGGGGGGGGGAAGTTGGTTGACCTTTGATTTCTGCCAGACCTCTGAGCTTCAGTCTAGTCAATCTTTTGGATATGGTTATATGTGTGTGTTATTGCAAAAATTAAAAGTCTTCCTATGTCTAAGAAATCTCATAGAGTGGTACCCAACTCTCTTTCTGTAGACTTTGCTTCCAGGGTTTGCTTATCTCCAGACCAAGTGGCTAACCTAATGCTGGACCTCTAGTTAACTTCCCAACCGAACTTGATACTCATTTATAGATCCCTGAGGGATGAAGGATTGAGTTGACTCATATTAGTTACCCATGCTGAAAGCAGTATATGTAAATGTATGTTTGTGTGTGTAAATATCTATGTAGGTGTGTGTGGGGGGGGTATGTACTCGTATATGTGTGTGTATAGGTATATGTGTATGTGTGTGTATATATATATATGTGTATGTGTGTGTATATATATATGTGTGTGTGTATATATATGTGTGTGTGTGTGATATGAATTTCATTGATTTTTGTGGAATAGTGAAAACACTAAAGAGTGGGGGATATATATATATATATCTTTCTTTAAAAATAAAATTGAGATGACATGGTTAAATATTGTATTGAATGAATCCAGTATGAATCTGCAAGTTATGCAAATGCAAAGGTTGATTGAAATATTAAACAAATATTTAGATATTTTGTTTCCTAATTTGTCTGTTTCTTTTGTAGCAAATTTACCACCTCCTGAAGTTAATCCTTTTGGAGTCTTCGCTAACAATGAATTAGATCTGTCGGATGTAGATGTATATGGTTTTGATTATGATTACACTTTGGCTGTATATAAAGAGTCACTTCACTATTTAATTTATGAACTGGGAAGAGATTGGCTAGTTAATAAATTTAAGGTTAGTGTTAACTTGAATTTGCTTTGAAACATTTCTTCTATCAGTATTCATGTTTTTCTTTATGAAGTATTAGTAACTTAAGTGGAAGTAAAAATATCAATGTTAAAAAGTTTCATACTTTATATTAACTTTTCACATTATTCATGTTTTGTTAATTTATGATTACTAGAGGATACATCTGTATAAATTATATAATGATAAGTATTATTAACTTGAGTGAAAATGAGAATTTTAATGTTAGAAATTTTCATACCTTATAATAGCTTTTCGTTTTGTGATTTTATCATTATGATATAACCAGTATAAATTTTGTAATGTTAATCAAAATGGGAATAGTCTTAGTTTTTAAATACATTACAATAATTTAAGTTCTAATAAAAACCAATATAATGTTCATTTTCAAAAGCTTAATGCATTTTGTGTATGTATGCCAAAAAAAAAAAAAAAAATTCCATAAATTATCAGGACAGCAATTATTTTCATAAATTCAAGTATTATTATTAGTTTATTTTTATCTGAATTTAATTAGATAGCTTAATCATTTAATGTAGAAAATGTATGCTTTTTTCTTTCAGTACCCAGCTGGAGTTCAAGAGCTGCCATATCAACCTGGATTTGCTATTCGTGGTTTACATTATGACATGCAGGAGGTGAAGTTAATTGAAAGAAGAGATATAACATTTTATTTACGATTTAATTGTGTTTCATTGTAATGCAAATATTTAAATTTGATGTAATACTAATGTAAGTTAGTTTGAAATTACCTTTCTGACTTATATCCTTTTTTTAGTTGCAATTAACTAGTTAATTTTGAAGAGAATTGACAGATATGGAACATGGCTAATTCATTTGAATGTTTTATTCTCTTTTAAAATTAGAATCCATAAAGATGAATATTTATTGTTCAGTTATGCTGATTGTTAAATTATATGTCCTTTAAAATCTAAAGAAACCATTTGTGCATGAATGACTTTGATTTGTTTTTGTAAGATTTTTCAAAATTATTCTAAAATACAGTGAAAATGAAGTTTAAACTTAATGAGAATATTTTGGACTGCTAAATAATCAGTTATTTATGCTTATGTAACAGTTAGGAATTGAAATTTTTAAAATGTTATGCTTTTTGCAAATTTTCTATTGGTGTTAGTTTTAATTGTCACTAAAAATATTAAACACTGAAATTATTCTTTGTATTGAAGTAGTTCCATTAAATGTGTTTACTTCAATGAAAAAGTTGTATGAAAGAAAAAAAAAAGATAAATAATTTTATAAAAGGAATAATTTTATTCAGTTTAAAATAAAATTATTGACAAAGACTTTTTAATACTTTCAAAACACGAGAAAAATATTTTAACCATTTAATAACAAATATTTAAGGTACATTATAATAATTGTAGGAAATGGGCTGGTGTCATGTTATTTGAAGTATAAAATGGGGCAGATTCTTTCATTTAACATTCCTAAATAAACTTTTTTGCCAAAAAATTTTTAATTTAAAAAAAAAAATCTTTGCTGTCATAATTATTCATTTCTTAATTTTTCATTTTAGTTTGCTATATATAATTAAAAAGCCTTTTTTACATAAATATTATTTAATATTGAGATTCAAAAATTTGAAAATTTTCTATAAACTTTGAGCATAATGGAATAATATCAATTTTTCTTAAATTTAATTATAATTTAACTGTTCATCTTTTTAGGGAATTCTAATGAAAATTGATTCTTTTCATCAAATTCAATTTGAAAGTGTGTTCAGGTATGTAATTTATTAAAAAATACTTATGTTTTTAAATATCTTCTGTAACTGAATATTTCTTCACTTGCTTTATTTGATGTCTTGTTATAAGTATTTAAATTCTTGTATAATTGTATATTTGTTTGTTTATATTGTATTTTTTTTATATAGAGGGATGACACCGTTAGAAAAAGAGGAAGTAATTGCTATATATGGAGGCTCATATATACCTCAAGAAATGATTAGAGGAAGTCCTACAGAAGTATGTATTTTGCTCAATTTTTATTCTTATAATTTAGTTGACTTGTGAACTAAGGACACTTGTGTTCTAGGTATTTTAAGTTACTTCTTAGTCTACTAGATGTAATTTGCCTATAAATGTGAAAAAAAAATATTTTATTACTTTCATTGAATTCATTGGTTTTAATTTGGGACTAAACGGAGTATATATATTTTTCTCAAGACTGGTTCATTTTCAAAAATTTTATTCTGCTAATTTAATGTCTTAAAACTAAAGTGTTCCTAAATTTCCATTAGATCAGTATTTTAAAATTTTATTTTATTAAAACATGATCAAATTCTGATAGAATTCAATATATAAGAGAAAAAGAAAATTCACGTGTGTGGTGAAATAGTGCACTAATTTATTAACCTATTTTAAGATGGAATTCTTTTCAAAGTAATTAATTATCAGCAATAATTTTGTTAATATATTTACCTGTATATTATCTGTATTGTTTTTGATTCCATGAATTTGAGACATTCGTTAATTAATTATCATATAAATAATGAATTCTTTAATCATATTGGGTTCCTTATTCAATTTTTTTTTAATCTTAATGAAGCAATTCAAAATGTTACTTTTAAATATTTATTCTAATTTAATAAGAGAGGAGGGGAAGAGAGAGACAAAAGAAAAAGTGAAGTTTGAAATTTTCATGCTTTATTAATGTATCTTTTTATTATGTAACATACTTAAAGTACTTGAATCACTTTAGTGAGATAATCTAATTCCATTCTTTTTTTTATTTTGTAGCACAAGGTATATTTGCTTTCTGTCCTATTTCATTTTAATTGTTTATTTTTATTATTTAATAATAAAAAATTATAAATTAAATTTTTTATAAAGTGAATCATAATTAATAATTTATCAATAATATTGACAAATTATTATGAGATCTTAAACTTTGCATAATATTTTGCTATATTTGTCATTTTACTATAAAATTATTGTATTCTGTTAATTTTTTTTATATACATATTAATTTATAGATACATATTTTCAATACTTTCTGTACATTTTAAAATGATGAATATAATTTTTCTCAATCCTCCCTTCTCATTAAAAGTTTCTGAATTTTCTTTTTAATATTGTTGAACTATCAGTTAGATTTTGTTGAAAGTTTTTCCATGAATATGTTTCTGGATACAAAGCTATGTTTATATTCTGAAAAAAAACTGGAATTTACAAATTTTGGTTCTCAAATTTCTTCCTTGATCATAGCTTAAATTCTAATATTTATCTCAAAATGAGTTATTTTTAGAGGATATTAACCAGGTTACAAGTAGTATTTTTTCTTTTGTTTCCTCTTTATTTATTTCTAGATTCCTGCTATCAAAGTAATATCTTTTAAAAATTTGTTATAGGTAAGCATATATTCACAATCCTATGTCAAACTTTTTCACATCTGTTCAAATGTATAAATGTGTATTTGATTCTTGTTTGAAATATTTTTGTAACAATGTAATATCTGAAGTTCAGGAAATTTTTTTTACCCTTTATTTATTTGGAGAAATCAATACAGCTTTTTGTATTTTAGGTAACTAGAATGAAGCAGCTAAATGATTTGTTTTCTGTGCCAGAAATCTGTCTTCTTTCTAATGTCACAGAATATTTTGAGAAGAATAATATTGCTTACCATCCAGAAATCTTATCATATGATATACAAGTATGAATGTCTTTTAAATATATTTTACTTATTTTTAATGCATCTGTTCCTATTCATTAATAAATTTTTGTTCGAATAAATTGTTGCAATTTTTTCTAACATACAGTTATTTTATTAATAATTAATTGCATATTGTATAACTGTATCATTGTACACATTATAGTACTATGCAGGATTTTCTTCAATTTGAATATCTCTTGAGAAAAAAAAAGATATCAATGAAAGCAAGAGCTATTTTTATATAATTACTGACATCAAACATGTGTCTAGTCCTAAAATAGATTAAACAAGGTGTTGGAATAGCTTTGCTTTGTTTGTTTTTGACATTTTTTATTGGAATTTTTTCATGGGGTTATGTTAAATGTGAAAGTGGAAATCATTATCAATCATTCTATAACAACTAGAATTGTTTGAGAAAGATTTATCTTTAAAATGAGTTCTATCTGGTTGTTTTAGGTACTTGTATAGAAAGTTACCCAGAGATTTATTAACTAAAAGAGTGATTTTTAACTCTTTCTGTCACAAATACAATATGGATGAAATTCGCCCTTGAAAGACGGGTACTGCAAAGATGATGTGGGAGAAATTTCTATCCTAAAGAAGGCAGTAACAAATATGATATGCCTATAGAGAACAAGATTCAAATGTTGTTAAATCCATTAGATGATGCACTAATAGTCTTTGATTCATAGCAGTTTGAGCAGGAAAGAGGCTAATATAAAAAAATATCTTTGTGGTATTTTAATTTGCTACCATGTGCTTTTCAAGATTTTATCTTTGTATTCTTTGAGAGGAATGGGTTCCCCCCTCCCTGTTTCAGTTGTAGGATAAATCCTTTTTCATTTCATTTGTATAGTTTTGTTAGATGTAGTGAAGAGAAAAAGATATCTGTTAGAAACAGAATATACAGCAAAATGTCATTATGATTAATAACATGTTTAGTAGATCTTTTAGTGTGTATAGGTATGGAAATAAGTACAATTAAACATACTTTTACATTTTTAATATTAATTAACTTTCATCTGCTATTTTATTTCAATAAGTAAAAAATTTAAAATCTCGGAAATCAAAAATTCAGTATAATGGAGCTCTGTCATAAAAGGAATTAGTATATTATCTGTTTAAATTTAAAAAGTTAATTGCATATTAAATAGATTTTTACCTTTTGTAAAAATGTGTGTATGTGTGGAATTAGGCTTAATGAGTGAAAACGCCTTGTCTTTATTGCCTAGTGTGGTAGAAAGAAATGCCATTTTTTTTTGCCCATGGGATAGAAATAGGCACCATTGTGAAGGAGTTAAGGAATGAAACAAATTTTAGTTAAAGCTTTTATTTATATTTTTGTAGCTTAAAATTGTCGATAGTTGAATTTATGAATATCCTATATAATTGTTTCCAATTATTATTCACAAAGATGTCAAGAAGAAGCTTTTTTTCGATATGTAAGAATATGCTGTATCTTGTTTTTAAAAATTCATTCTTGATTATAAGTTATTACTAAAATTGTTTTGTTGAGTGGCTTTAAGTGTGCATTTTTTTTCCTGTTTTTAGTTTCTAAATTCATATCCCATACTTTTGAATTAATGAGTATTTTGTTACTATTAATTCATGGGTATTTTTTTAGAATGCAGTACAAAGTATTCATCCTGTGATGCATAAAATGTTAGATGAATCTATTATAGGTAAGTGGAACAGTGATATTAGGAATTATCTTTGGTGTTTGCCCTTTATGTATGTAAAATAATAATTTTTTCTCTTCCTGTATGTACAAAGAATCTGTTCTAAATCTTCTTACATTATCTGAAAATGTTGATTATTAGTAAGTGAAATATCTGTAAAACATACATTTCTATATTAAAATTTACTTTTATAAACTAATATTTGAAAGAAACAAGCAGAGTAGAATAATATACTTATAAGATTTTGTTTGCATAAACTACCTTTAGTATGTATATTCATTTTATGTTTCACCATTTTTCTTTTTAGTGATAAAATATAGTACATAAAGTTGTGTAATTTTCAAGAGAATAAAGAATATTAAATAGAAATGTGCTAATTTTCTTCCAACTAAAATTGTGTAAAGACAGAATTTGATTTTAAATTTGTGAATTATTAGAGATTTCTTCTAATTATTATAGGATATGTAAATTGTATTTTGTCAATTCTTTAAATTGTGTTTAAAAAGCTTATCAATTTGCTTAAATATAAGTTATTTAGCAAGGAATTATTTACTTGTTTTGTAAATCTCAGTTTGTGAATTCACTATAAATGGCCAGTTAAATAATTATTTTAATATCAGCAATGTTATACTTGTAAAATTGTTTATAAATTTTTCAAAAATTTGTTTACTATGAGTAAAATTTTTAATTGTATAATGAAGCAATTGATTTTTTTTTTTTTTTTTTTTTTATATAATTCAATTCAAATAAGATCTTAAATTTTTTTTCATGTAGTATAATTTACCACAATTATTGGAAATATGCTGTTTATATTTTGTATTTAAATTATAAAAAGATAAATTATATAAAACTAAATGGTTGCTCAAAGGCACTTCTTAACAATAATTAAGTTTGATTGTGTTCAGTGTTTAATCTTTAACTTTTGTTTATCCATATTCATTAATAAATTCATAATTCATTATATGACTTTTTTAAGTATAAAAATGATTTATTGCAATTATAATATTAATATATATTCACATATTTAGGTCCTTAATTCACTTTTCAGTGTTAAAAAAATAGATGCAGCTTTTTATCTTAATGCTTTTGTAAAATTTCCTTTGGATTGTATTTACTAATTCCGAATGAATTTTATGTCTCCAAATATTAATTTCAAATGCAGTTAAATATTAATTATCTCTATTGATCTGCAATATCAATGCATATTTTGATTTCAATATATATTTAGTTAATTATTTATAATAAATTACTATGTAGAGTTTGCTTATTTTGGAAGAAAATGTATAATCTACAGTAATAAAATATTTTGATATACAAAAAATTAATAAATTTTATTACATGTTTCTAATGCAATTGTATTTCAGGTCAGTATCTTGAAAAGCTTCCTGATATGACAAGATTTCTGAACAGGTTGAAAAATGCTGGGAAGAAAATGTTTTTAATTACAAATAGTCCTTTCAAATTTGTGTAAGTATAGGTATGCCACTGAAAATTTTAAAAAAATGAATTGGTCCATTTTCTTGCTGTAGTGTTAATGGGAAATGAATAGTGAATTTTTAACTGGTTGTATTTTTATTGGTTTGTTGGATTTTATAGTTCTGAAGAATTAAATAACTGCATGATTCTTTAAAGTAAAGTTTACTACTGTCATTATAATTGTAATAAAACCATAATTTTTAACTATTTTGTATAGAATTACGACATTAAATGTAGAATTTTAAAGGATATTTCATGTTTTTTTATATGTATTTTTGTGTATTTAAAATAAAATATTTGCAATTATTTATGGTAACTAGTATCTGATTTTATTTCAGTGACACTGGTATGACGTACATGATAGGTCCTGAATGGACGGATCTCTTTGATGTAATTGTTGTTCAAGCAAGGAAACCTAAGTTCTTTACAGATCAAAGCAGGTGATTATTTAATTATTATTACATTATATAATCTAGTTTTGAACTTTATAAATGTTATACTTTCTATAATTGCTATTTCATTTTTATTTAATGGGATTTTTCTTCTCGAAGTTCCGCAAAATTAAGTTACACTGCATTGACTTTACAGGTTTTTTTTTACATAATTTATTGCACTAAAAATGTACATTAAAGAATTTTAAATTAAAATTATTTTTTTTGTGACAAAAATATTTTTTGTTTCGTATGTATACACGAAATTATTTTCAGTATTTGATATGCAACTGAAGAAATGCTTATACAGAGTATTTGAAAATTTAATCTCGCATGTCTATTTCATTTTTTTTTTAATTAACTGAATAATTTTATCCACTGATTTTTTGTAATCTTGATACAACTGCCTTGTTGACAAAAACTCATATATTTTTTTTCTTTGTGAGAAATTTTTGATTCTATCTTTTATAGTTCTTTTTGAAAAACTTTTCTCTTTTTATTACAACAGTGTAACAAATTACACATTATTACAGTGTTCTTATATCTAAAATAGTGCAAGAAATGTTATTTACCATTTGGAGTTTAAGTTACACAAAGATAAACTCTCTCATTTTACAAATTCAGAATTTCCTTAATTGAGAGTGCATAAATTTAATTATTTTCATATTTTTACTTTGTAACATTTGTAAATCATGCTCCTGTTAAGTAATTTTTTCACTATAGATATGTTTAGTAAAAAAAAATCTTAATATTAGATATGGCAGTAATATATTTTTTAATGTTGTCAATATAATTGATTTTTCTGTTGCTTGTCATGTAAAAAGCTGGAAAATGTATAAAAATAGTGTAAAGTCCTCTGGTTATTTGATACCATGGATAGGTCATTGACAATGATGTAGTGAATAGGAGTTGTAATTATCTCTCTCCCTCCCTCCCTCCCTCCACAAGAATTGTTGTATATTAAAATTTTAAAACTGAAACCTTTCTATCCTAACATTTTTTTTTTCTGAAAAAACTAATATTGGAAATTCCATACTCAACATAAAGGTTTTTTTTTTTTCCATACTGAAAATAAGCAATAAAATTTGAAATTAATTTTAAGATGTGAGTTTTTAAATGAAAAATCCCCTTATGAAAAATGTCTCGCTATGCCATGGTCATTGTTTAAACCTTAATAAAACTCTTGTGCTTAATATGCTTTTTCAATTATTGATGATGAGTTGCAAGTATTCAACACATCTTTTCGTGTCCCTTTTTGTTAATAAGTTGTTTGTGAAATGGATAAAGTGAAAATAAAATAAACTGAGATTCTCGAATCTTATGAAAGTTTGTTTTTTACAAATAAGTTTTTATCTTCTTTCCTCCCCTCCCCCCCAAAAGGAAGTTATTACATATTAGTTAATATAAGCTAGTAAACTTTTAAAATTTCATATTTAATTTTATCTTATTTCTGTTACAATGTGCAACTTGAAGTTTATTTAATTTCATACTGTAAAAGTTCATTGTATCTAAAAATTTAATTTTTATTTATTTGTTTGCATGGTTTTTTTAAACTGAGAGTGTTTTCTCTCATTTTATTTAAAAATATTTATGCATGAAATATTTTGAATGATTTGAAATTCCTAATTTAAGTTAATATTAAGGGAAACTTTTGACAAAAATATTTATTCAAATTTATAGTTTGAAGTTTCTTTTTATTGGTCAGCAAAACCTGCTTTTATTAAAATAATAGATATTGATTGTTCTTTTTTAAAAAAATTACGTTGTCTTGGATATTTCAAGATAAGTAGTATTATTAGTTTTCTTTCGCAGTTTATGCTATTATATCAATGCAACAAAATTTTACTTGTATATGTTATTTTAAGTATTTAAAGTTGATTTAAAAATATTCTCAATTCTTGGATTGGATAAAATTAGTGTATGTATTGTGTTTGTACTTGGGGTTATAAATGCAGCTTTAACTTAAAATACTAAGCATTTCTGATTTTAAAATGGGCTAAATTAATATGTAATGACCATTTTATTAACAGGCCATTTAGGATTTATGATGTACCTACCAAAAGTCAACTGTGGGAAAGAGTAACATCATTACAAAAAGGAAATGTTTACATGGAAGTAAGTTTAATTAGTAGATATAATATTAGATCAACATAAATTTTTATATTTTAATTGGAATATTTTAAGAAAAATCTGTATTTATAATTTTTGTATTGTAGGGTAATTTGAAAGAGTTGCAACGTATGACTAATTGGTATGGCAATTCTGTGTTATATTTTGGTGATCAAATTTACTCTGATCTTGCTGATCTAACATTGCATCATGGATGGAGAACTGGAGCCATTATATATGAGTTAGCTGTAAGTCACTTAAATTTCTTTGAATTTCCGAAATTTCAATGTTCAAAATGTTTTTATTTGAAAGATTATAGCTTCTTTAAATTTATTACCTGAATTATTTGTCTCAATGTTACACAAATGATTACTCATAGTTAAAATGATTACTTTATATGTGTTTATATTCTTGTAAAATATTTGCTAAAAGTTTTTGCACTCTAGAAAAATAACATATTTTTGGTTTCAATGATCTTGTTTTAAGAATTTAATATCTTATGGAAGATTTATTGTAACTTTAATTTTTATTGGATTCCAATCCTTGTATTAAAAAAATATTTGTTCTTTATATTATAATGCTTTAATATAATACATGTGTAATTATACATGTAATAATACATGTGTAATTATATAAACATTTTTTTAAAGTTCTGTATAAATGTATTTTCAATATTTATAAACATTGAATATATATAAAAAAAATGACATGTTATTTAAACATGCTGTTTCTAAGTTTACCTAGCAACTTAATATGAAACAATTTATTTAAATTTTTATTTCTAGAGAGAAATTGAAATTTTAAATTCAGAGGAATTTCGCCATGATGTTGGATGGCTGCAAACACTGCAGCATTTAATAGAAGAGATGCAGGTATGCATTAATTTTTGAAAAGAAATTCTTCTAACGAATTACAATATTTAAATAATATTTTTAGATATAATTTTAATTGAAAATATTTAAATGTTGCTCAAAATTTTTTTTAGGATTGTGAAGAAGCTGATGATATCATTCAGCAACTTTTAAAGGAACGCGATGTACTCCGGTAATTTTTTCCTTTTACATTTCTAAGGGGTTCCCCAAATTTAAATTCTGTTGTAGGGTGTTTAAATAATCTATCTTTTTTGGAACTATGACTATTTCATTACATTTATATTTCATTTTGTGAATAATATTTCTAGTTTAATTTTTTAAATTTACTTTTAAAAACTAAATGAAAAACACGAATATGAATAACATATTTTTAAATAATTCAAAAAATATTTTTAACATGAGTGCTTTTGTTTAAAATGTTTTCCTTTTTTATTTTCATTGTAGAGTCCATACAAAAAATGTGTTCAACAAACAGTTTGGAAGTATTTTTCGAACTCATCATAATCCAACGTATTTTTCTAGGCGACTATTTAGATATTCGGATATTTATATGTCTCATATTACAAATCTATTAAATTACTCAGTAAACCATATTTTTTACCCTAGAAGAGGTGCTTTGCCTCATGAATGTAAAATACCTTTCATTTAAGATTTAATGTATGTAGAATATTTATAGTGTCTACTTTTAAGGCAAAGTATTTTGTTTATTGTAGACATTTTTAGTATATCTAGGGAACTATGAAATATGTTTTCTGCCTATTGTAGGTGTAAAAAATAAGACAATGAACTGTTATTAGTCGCATGCATTTTTAGTATGAATATTTTTAGGTTACTTTATGAGATGCAAATTTTTTTTTTGTGTAACAAATGAACTGTCAATTCATGAACATGTTGTCTTATGTTTTTAATTTATTTTAATTGTTAATTGTCATAAAATCTCTGAAGTAGCTTTATATGTGAATCAATTACATTTTTTTATAATTTTTAAACATTTCATGTATCATATAGGTGTTTTAACTATCGAATTTGTTGCCTATGTATGAATCTGTTGTTAAATCTTGACTTTTCATAAGAATCTTACAAATGCTCAAATAATTTACTTTGTTTTGATAAGCATTTATGTACATTTTGGTAATTAAGGATTGAGAATTATGTATGTATTAGTGCCAATATTTTGTCATTTGATTATACTTAAATGATCTGCCATATTCTTAGGATTTTTAGAATTAGTCAATTTTTTGTTTTATGTTTTGATTTACAAAAATGAACTAATAATTGTTCTCATATAATATTTTGAGGGGGGGATTTGGAATGTTATGTAATGCAATTAGATCTGATGAGCAGTGTGATTTGCAACTTAATTATAGTTTTGGAAAAAAAGCATGCATTTTGGTATCTCAGATACCTTAGTTTTGTGATTGAAAATGAAATGTATTCCATAAGTAATTTAATTAGATAATTATTCTGTCATATTTTATTAAAATTTTTTAAAAAAATGTTTAGCAATGATTATGAAATTGGTTTGAACTGAAATTTTTCACCCTATTAAAATTTTCTGAAGAGTTTTTGAATTCTATGAGTTATTTTATATTATTTTCTGTAATATATGTAAATCAACTAAACTTGTCATCAGAATTTTGGCCTTTGTGAATGCACTGAGCTGAATTCATTTTCACTGTGTAACATTCTTCACAGTCATAAAAAAAGAATGGCATTTAAAAGAACAACTAAAGGTGAAGATGATGTTTATTGTTGCTATTGTGTTAGAATTCAGCACTTAAAGAACTTGTTCATGTATCTTGCTTAATTATGACAAAAGACTTAAAAGTTAAGCAGAAATAAATCCTTGCAATAAAATTATACAGCAGTTTCTTGGTTAACAACATCCTTAGTTAACGATGCAAATTTCGGTTTATTTATTCGTTGTTGATTGTACTGTATTGTTTTAGTGCAATTTGTCAGCTGTTGAGGGATTTAAAAGTATCCTTATTCAGTTTGTTATTCAAAAGGAAAACTATTATTCGAGACAGGAGCCACACAGAATGAATCGATTATTATTATTATTATACAAGTGGGAAATCAAGCTTGAATGACAATGTCTTTGGTTATAGACTATAATCTTAGAAGGGATTACTGTCATTAATCAATGTCGTATGTTTATTAAATTTGAAGAAGAAATCCACTAAAATTCTTTTGCTCAGTTTTTTATGTATATTTATTAATTATTAAATAATTTATCAAAAGTAAAAAAAGTCCAATGTACAGTTCTAAAACTGCAGCTGTGTTTATTTAAAATCAGTGATATTTTTGGCCAGGTAAGAATTACAAGTATATGTATAAAATATAAACGTGCTAGTTATTAATGTAGATTTTATTTATTATTATTATTTGTTGTCGTTGTTGGATCTCGTATGATAACTGAATCTTATTTGCACATTAGTTATTTTTCAGTATTCGAATTATTTTATTCATATGTTTGCAGAGATGTAGAAATTAATTTTGTATGATCTGAGAAATCCCATTCGTGAATTCTATTGCTCTTTAATCTTAAATAATTTTAACCATAAGCATTTCAATAATTTATTATTAAGTTGAAAATTGTGAATTGATAAGGTCTTTTTTTTTCAGTAACAATAGAAAGTTATTTGCCATAGTATTCCATATTTAATTTTAATTTAACATTTGTTTTACTCTCCAGTAATTAATATTTTGATTCATGTTATTTAATATAAGAATATGTTGTTTTATTGAATGTGAAATCTTAAAATATTGATCAATTAACAAATATGTAAAAAATGTAAATTTTGACAAATATTCTTATTTGAATGAAACTATCAGTCAGCATTAAATATGTACAAAACAATGCAGTAATAAAAGCTATTATGTATTTAAGCTTTTTAAAAAAAATGGTATTGGAATTTTCAGTTCAAGTATTATTTAAATATTACTGAAAATAAACATTAGAATTATAGTTAAGGATCAATTGTCTGTTAATGTCACACTTAGAAGTAAGACAAAGGCTATAGGTGACATACCTCATAATTTTGAACCATGGTCAAGTGACGAGAATGACACCTGTGCTGGCATGTCACTCTCTTAACTTCAACACCATCCCTGCATGAGTACTAGGAGCCCTAACAAATTTAATAGCTAGCTGTAGGTTTGATTCAAGGCTTTATTTGAACAGAAAACTTATGCAGAATAATACCAAGGTATTTAATTTCATCATAAATATTACAAAATCTCAAAATCATCTCCTGGCATAATATGGAAGTTTTCAAAAATAAGAACCAGCTGATGGCTCATTCTTGATATACTAAATTCTTCAGAAATGTGAAGACTTCTAATAGTGCACTGTGTTGCTCTGGTATAGTATTGATTTAATTACAACCTAGAACGCTTCTCTTTGAAGTTTAATTTCTAATATGAAGTTTTTAAACAGAATTCAAGCTGTTTTACATAATTTTTTTCAGAAATGATATGCTTCAATATGAAAAGCATTCTTTTTAAACAAAGAACT
Source organism: Nephila pilipes (assembly GCA_019974015.1). Taxonomy (NCBI): domain Eukaryota; kingdom Metazoa; phylum Arthropoda; class Arachnida; order Araneae; family Nephilidae; genus Nephila; species Nephila pilipes. The sequence continues at coordinate 357,515 of BMAW01088925.1, read as the reverse complement.
GAAATTAAATGAATTTTTAATGCTAATGTGTTTTGATTCCTATGTAAATAGGAATTTTAAAAAAATTAGTCAGATTCAGCAAAGTTTTAAATGAGTTTTTACTAGCTTCCTTTGATATTGAAGAGCACTTTTTTCAGACAATGTTAGATCTTGCTGTGAATTTTTAAAAATGTTTGCTGCTTCCTGAAACATAATGTTTTTAAAGCATTCATTTTTTTCAGAAAGGCAGAAAAATTACTTGTTAAATCTTAAAATCTAGGAATATTTTTCTAGGAAAGAAGTAAACCTACTGTGTATTGTTATTGATTTCCTACAATAATAAATTAAAAGTGCTGCAACTGTGTATAAATAAAATTTTTTAGCTGATCTGCAAAAAATATTTTCATACAAAATATTAAAATAGTTTGAGACCTGTGTGGACTTTTATGGACATCATTTTCAACACTTTCTTCTTCACCATTAAGGTCATTTTTTCCATTGTTAAGTAACTTTGACTTTCCAAATGCATTGTTCTTGCTTAAAATTCACTTAGGAACCATTCTTTGAAACTGTTTTTAATGCAAACTGAGAATTCCTTGAAAATGTTACATTTTCATATTCAGTATTTATATACTAAGTTTTCTGAAATAAGATGTTACTTGTTTTTATACGTATTATAAAACTGTGATTTTTTTTTTTGTGTGTGTGCTTTCATATAGAATAAGATTTTCCCTCCTGTAAACTGTGATAAATGTTAACTCCACTCATGTATTTATATTATTTTTAGTAGTTCTGGAAATAACTGTATTTTTCTTTTATCTGTCATATTACCAAATGAAATAAATATGCTTTCTTTTAATGACTCAGTTCTTTTGGAAATTCTGTAAATATATTTACTAATGAATATATTAATCTTAAATTACAATACTGATAAAATCAGTGCTTGCATCATACATGTCTCATAATTTTACATATTAAAAGAAAATGAGATGAATACTTAGGATTAATGAAATACCTTTCATTCCATATAACTAGGTTCTTCAATATCGGTAACAATAAGTTCTTTTGAAACAGGTTTACATTTCATAGATGAAATGTATATCTATGACAGGTATATATTGTGTATAGGATACTAATATTCATTCAGAAGGAAAATATTTATGCTGAAGAAAAAATGTTTTGAGATTTGTAAAAAAAAAATGGAAGCAAAAAAGTCTTGAGAAAAAAAGTTAACATTTTAAGTATTTATTTAGATTTTTCAAGAAACTTGAACATCTAATTTAAGCTTATAATAATTTTTATATCTATACAAATTAGACTTTAAATTTGGTCATCTTTTTTATTTACATATATTTTATTATTATTTATTGTTCATTTATTTTAAATTTAAGATGTAAATAATGAAAGGTATATTTTTTTAAAAAAAAATTGCTGCCAAAATGTTAAACCCATCACACTTAATGCAGCTTAATATCAAAAATAGGAATAATAAATAGGGCAAAACAAGGTATTTGTACTGCCTTTTACAAAACTGACTGTAACTTTTCTGTAATAGAAATAAAACTTTCTATTGACATGAATTATATTTGGTTACAAAATGCGAAATTTCTAAATTCTAATGTTTTTTTTTTTAATGAAAGTGTTTAAGTGTCTTAATATGGACACTTGAACTGAAGGGGCAGCATACCCTTGCACATGATAATGAAAATATGTTTCCATTATGATATTGAAAAACATGTGGAATTTAAAAAGTAGAATTATTAGTTGTTAAATTTCCTTGTATTATTTAAAATTTTATTCTGTAACATTTGAAATATTTAATTAGTAAATTTTTAATACTGAAGCATACCAAAATCAATATCTTTGGAAATCCATTCCTGTGTTACGTGTTCAATATGACTAATTTATTTATTTTTACTAGTTTTTGTCATAAAATTGTTTTCGTTTTTAGGAAAGTGTGTCCTTTTTCTATTAAAAAATGTCAGTTATATAATTCCAAAATGGTTAAATCTGACTTAAGGTAAAAAGTTTCAATAAATTAGGAGGGGGAGGGGTCATTACTTCTATTTCGTTCAACATATATTCTATGATATTATGAATGTGTTATCTGTCTGTAGTGGACCTCAAAAAATATTTTGTGGCTCTCAACACCACTTAATGTTGAAAATTTCTCAGCATTATTCAATTACATAGAATTGTGAGCTTCTTAGCTCTAGTGCAGTGGTCCCCAAACTATTTTGGTCACGGAACCCCAAAATTTGTTGCCAATGATCGCGGAATCCTGAATATTTTTTTAATTAACGACTTTTCAAAATTAATATCTGATATTAAATGAAACAAGTATTATTTTGGTATTTCAGATTTTATTGAATTAAGCAAAACTCAAAAAAAAAAAAAATCAATTCATCATAGAAATAATTAATAAAAATACAAAACATTAAAATAAATGGAAAATCTTTTTTTTAAATCTAAACATTTTGTCTTGTGGAACCCTTAATTTTTTTCGTGGAACTCACTGCTCTAGTGAACTCTTTTCGAATAATATGACCGTAATTCGCATTGCAGCTTCAAGAACGAACAAATATTCCACATATTTTACAACAATAAAGTTGAAGAAAAACATTCTTTTCATCGGCCTCCCCTCTATCAAAAGAATAACTCTCGAAATATTTCCCTTGACCCTCTCTAGGTCCTTTCACGCAAAACAGGAGGGGCGTTGTCCTTTTCTCATTTGAGTTCAGTTCAAATCGTCTTCTCCTGGTACTCAACCGTCTCGCTCCCCGTCTGCGGGAACAGACGATCCGTGGGATCGGGCGATGGGAAGGGGGCGGAATAACGATCGCTTGGTGCGTGGGCATCCAATGGAAGGTGGTCATATGTGGTGTGATGTTCTGACGTCATAATAGGGCTCGTAATTCGTGGGGGGTGACGCAAGACTCGAGTGAGTGTTAGCTCTCCTTACTACCAACGGTTTAGCGTAAGCTTACCAATATGTTTTTGCGGATGTTCGTTTTTGTTGTCTACTCGTTTCATCGGGGCGTGAAATGTAATTATTCTGAAGAGTATACGCAAATACTTTTAAGGTTACATATCCCTCATTGTGAATACTCATGCAAATTTTTGTTTTCATATTTCTAAAATTCAGTTATACAAAATATAAAATTAACTGATGTAATTCAATTACTTTAATTTTCTACCTTTTTTTTTTTTTTTATCAATTTTTAAAATAATAAACTTTAATTAAATGCATCCATTTAATATCGATAATTCTGGTGTTCTTTTTCTTCAGTGTTGATATAACATTATATATACGGGTAGCTTATTTAATTTTTTTTTCGAGAATGTACACTATTAACCCAGATTTTATTTCTTAAAATTTTAGAATCAGAACCCACATTCATATACTTGTCTGCAACGAAAAAACCGCACAAAACTGTGACATTTTTGTGGGGAGGGAAGTGTAGGATCTTTTCTATCTTATACTTAATATTTGATCATCGAGGTTCTTTAATTAAGGTCGCACTGAGAAGCAATTCGAGGACTATTGACGCGTAGAGGTTCTAAAATAGAGTACCGCCTGAAATCGGCTTGTTAAGAACATTTTTTAAACTCAATTGTTGCATATTTGAGGGTAGCATTTTACTCGTGCTATTCGCTTGATCTAAATTATGGCTCTTTTTATATATATTATGAAGAATAAACTTTATTATAGCCATCTCTGCTATTCGGCTTATAAAAATGAGAGCTTTATATATAATTCTTGTTTTAAAACTTTTTCAACATTTTTTAGCGTGAAATGTGTCCTTTGACAGTGAGAACGAGAGAAGTATTTCAAAAGCACAATATTCGAAAATAAGCATATGAAAAATTACTCCCCCGTCTCATTGCTAAATTGGATTAAAATACATTGGATCCCATTTTTTTTTTTTTTTTTTTTTTTTTTTTTTTTGCGCCTTTTCGACAAACATCTCACTTTCAGATGTTGCATACAACTTTCACATTTTTTTTTTTCTTTTTAAATTTTAGTGTATGGTAAAAGGAATAATTCATTGTGACAAACGCATATTTTTCTTTTTCCAGCTACCGTAACTATAATATCTTTTGTTGGAAATATGATCAATATTGAAAAGAATCTTTTGCATCCTCATGTTTAAATATAATTTTTTTTAAAATAAAGTTATTTTTTCCCCTCTTTACAATGTTACTATGAATTATTTTAAAACACTATTTCAGTTTTTTCTTTCTTTTGCTCGAACGAAATAGGAATTGCTCGATTTGGAATGCATGTAATATATAATGTCTTTTGAATCACTTGATGTTAATTATTATTGAATCACTTGATGTTAATTATTATTGAATCACAACTGAATGATAATTAACACAACACAATGAAACAGTAAGATCACAGTTGTTTAAAATATCTTATACATATTTTCGCGATTCGAAATGTATGGAGTAACTTTAATATACTTAAAAATTTCAATTTCTCAGAACAACTATTTTTATTCTGGCTAGAAAAAACTAAAAGAAAGCAATGGTTTTGTATGTGTGTTAAATATTAATTTTCAGAAACTTCTGTATTTTGCAAAAATGTAATAGAAAAAAATGTGAGAAATTCTCTCAAAAAATTTAAACCCATGTTTCCTTTATAAATCATCTGAAGAAAGCCTGTGTCACCATTCGTACCACATTTCTTCAATGCTGAAAAATCCGACTGTTAAATCTGTATAGGTTCAAAATCCGCACGTTGAGTTGGTGTGGAAGTTTGGAGGTCTCTGGTGTCATACCCAGATTTTGCACCAAGGCTCAAAATTACAAGGTTCGTCGCCATTAGTCCCCGTGTTGCTTCAAAGTGCGATATTAATAAACAAGAAATCAATCAGTTCCCAGTAACGAATTTAATTTTCAAAAATACTCTCTCTTTAAGAATGAAACATTTCGCTTGATTTACGTAAAAAACTATTAACTATCGCTTGAGTAAATTACTTTAAATTTTTTATATATAATTAGGAATTCAGAAGAAATGTGATTGAAAATAAGGTTAAAAAAATTATTCAGAAATCTAGGCCAACTCGAGATCGCTATTTTTGTCTCGAGGTCTTAGGACAATTTCTTCTTAATTTGGCTTCTTTCCTGGCGTGTTTAAGAGCAAAATGATTTTAATATTGCAGTGGACTGCTATTCGTTTAGCATATATATATATATATATATCCTTTAATGATTAATTCCAATCCATATAAAATCTTTCCATGATGTTAAATTTGGAAAGAGTCGAATTTCCAAGATATGCCTTTTTGCAAAAAAAAAAAGAGAAAAATGTTTTCATTCCGGATTAAACGACTGATGATGATTTCTATGACGAATTTCTTTATCGAAATGGTTCAGTTATGATTTCTCTTTATAGTATTTAATACTAGTTATACGTCTCTTTCATGTTTGAGAAATAAGCTCAAAATTCTTACATAAAATTGAAATACTTATTCATAAAAATAGATTTATAATATTTTTTCCATTATAATTATTTTCGTTAATGGAAAAAAGTAAATTTATGTGATAAAACTGCTATTTATTCCAAATGGAATTTTTTTTCCTCCTGCAAACGCGTCTACCGGCCATTTTGATTTCGTGAACGTAATGTTAATCCAATGGAATTTCTAATACCACCCTCAATTCTATACTTAGGAGAGGGGGGTGCCAGCTCAGGCATCATCCTCGTCACTTGATCGTGGTTCAAAATTACGAGGTCCGTCGCCAATAGCCATCGTGTTGCTTCTAGTGCAACGTTAGTAAAAACTAACTAAACCTCAATTCTATACTGTTTAATGTATTTGAATGTGAAGTTTTCACCAGAAGCAACAAGAGGGCTTTTGGCGATGGACCTCGTAATTTTGTACGAGGACGACACCTGAACTGGCCTTCTCCTAACTTCAACACCATGCCAATGGGTGGACTTTGAGCCTCGATACATTTAACGTGCATCACGATGGGTCTTTACTGGCATCAAGGCTCGACTCCACGAAAACCGTGGCTGCGTCTTGAATGTGAAAACGTGCATCCGAAAGAGCAAAAAAATAATGAAGGTTTTTACGAAATAACCTTTTTTCTTCCGGTTTTTGAAAATATTTTTTAAAGGTAGGAAAACCCACAAAAGAATCGTTAAGATAGGGGTAAAGATATTTTTAAAAATCGGAGGGAAGACATAAATCCACACAAATCTTCATTATTTTTTATTCTATCGAGTGCACTTCGTTGTATTAAAATAGATAAAGTAGTAAATATTTGAGGACGGCAGTAGAAATTCCATAAGATTAATATTACCTTCATGAAATCAAAATGGCCGGTACACGGGAACCTTAAATCCTGCATTCTTATTGCTTGTAAAATTACCCAACCTCTGTTGCATGTCTCTTTTCAAAAGTTTTGTCTTATTCAAGTCTCTAAAATTTAAATCTCTCAATGAAAAAAAAAATCAACTCCATATTAAAATATAGTTTGATAAATTAATTTTATCATTTTCTCATAAATTTTTCGGTTATAGAATTGATGATGTTTGTTCAAATAAATCGTTTGCTAATTTATAATAACTGCTTTCGTAAATGATATTGGTTAAATAGAATTAGTGAAAAATTATTATTCTATAGTTGGAATTAAAAGAATAAAAAGGATGATTGGATTATGTAGAGTTACTTTCTAATCCGGACTGCAGTTGTATTTATTCAGTGGATGCATTGTTAAAGTGATTCTTCACTTTTATTTTTATTTATTAAATTTACGAAATATTGAGAATAACTTTTAGGTAATTTAATTAAAATAATTAGCATAGTTATTTCAAAAATAGTTAAGAAAGTTCGATGCAAATATTTTTTTTTTAAAAAAAGAGTAATTAAGTTATGAAAAAAATTATCTCAGCTCGGAAATTTGGTTTATTCATTTTAATAGGTGTGGTTATCCGGGTTGTCCAATTATCGGAAAAAGATTTTTTCATCGGTTTTATTCTTCCGCATTTCTCGTAAAAAGACGGGAGGATATCCTTCATATTAGAACGTTTTACAACGAACATTCAAAGAGCTTAAAGGTGAGAATTTGTCTCTAGAGGAAACAGAATCAACATTATAAAAAAAGGGAGAAAAAAAAATCGAATACAAATTACAAATGAAGTTCTCAAAAGAGTAAGATGTTAAATGTATTCCATAATACATTGTAAAACAAAAGGGATGAAATAAATTTAAAATTATAATTAATAGTCTTATGTTTAAATTTTTAAATATTATTATAAAGATATATCGTTATGTTGACATTTTCTTACCCTGAAATTTCAGCTAATTATGTAATAAGAAAAGTATTTTTGCGAAAATGAATGTTAAGATATTTAAAATCTACTATGACATAACATTTTAAAAGTAGTTTTTTTTTTTTTTTTTTTTTTTTATCTAATTCCTGAAATAAATATTTCTTTTACTTTTACTGACGGGTTTTCAAGAGGAAAAAAAATATTTAAATACCTTTAAATATATATTTGATTTGTGGCTTTAGAAATTAAATTTAAAAAGATATTTTTTTTCTTTTGATTATTTTCAATTTCCTGTTATTCGTCTTTTTTGAAGATGCGAAAAAATGCAGTACACTATTTCATAAAGAAGCTAACTGAGCACATTTGAGTCTCCTGCATTAAAAATAAGAAAGGACTTCATGGACAAAAATATAGCGTAATCTTCTTCATCCGATTCAAAACTTTCTTTTATTTTGATTGGGTTTCGTATTAACATCTTAGACTAAATTACTTAGTCAATTTATGCTCACAACTAATTGTTTCATTTTTAATTATTCACATTTATGAAGGATTAGCCATTCATCATAGAGTAACCATTCATCGTACAGCTGCATTTTGAAAATAAAACCATGATGAATAAATTTTCAGAAGAAAGACATTGCGGTCCAATGACGTAATATGCGCCAGAGCTATGGGTAGCTAAACGGTAATTTTCTTCAGTGGAGGGGGAAAGTGACTAAAAACCAAACATTCGATTACTGATGAAATTAAAGATTTGTATAAAATGTACTTATTGATGCTTCCTCCATTTTTTTAAACTGCTAAAACATCCCTAATATTTTTATAATAATTTGATGAAGGAGGTAGATTTATATAAAAAAGCAACAAACCAGCAATTAAACATTCAGTTTTGTATTAGGTTTGGTGTAGAACAAAACTAATGTGGCTTTGTTATTTTTTGAATGATTTATAAAAAATCAAATTTCGTTTTAAAAAACTTGTTAAAATGCAATTCTTTTGAGGGGAAAAATTTTTTTCAAAAAAAAAAAAAAAAAAAAAAAAAAAAATGTGGCATCTGTTGAAAAAACACCAAAAGGAGGGGGAGGGGGGTTAAAAGGTGAAGTTGATGTTAAAATTTTTTATTATTTAATCTGAAAGCTATAGTAATGATTCCTTACAATGTTATTTTACACTATTTACAGAACATATTAACAAATTTAATATGTTATTTTACATATTAAATTTGCTCTGTAACACACTTCTTTTATGAATCTGATTTTAATCAATCAGACTTTGCTTTTAGATTCTATGTGAATTGATTACCGGAATTAAGTAGAAAATATTAGGAATTTTTTTGAAATTTGGCTTGTTATTTAAATTTTATCCGTTATTTCAAATAAAAATTAATTAATTTGAAAAATACGTATTTAAGAAACATAATATTAATTTCAAAATTAAGTAGTGATATTAAAAATTAAAATGTTTGCATCTGAATTAAAATATCTTTGTTTCCATCTGAATTAAAATATCTTCGTGATGTATTGCCGAATTGTTCAATTAGTTAAGTAAAATTATTTAGAAAATAGATAAATATTATATTCTCAAAATAATACTTATTGATAAATTATAAAAAATGAATTTTTACGGATTTTTTTTAAAGGAACAACCATTAGAGCTTCCTTCATCATTTTCATTAAAATATAATTGAATAAGTTTATCTAAACTTTCAAATTTATGTCTAACTGTATTTTTAACATTATTTATTCGATACAGATACTAGTTCAAATAATCTATAGAAAAAATAAATAAAAGATGTTTAAACTCGTAATAACTAATTCAAAAAGAACACACAGTATCCTAAAAATTACCTAAACACTGAGATAGATTTCATTGCCCTATTTTAATTGTATGTCTTTTCTAAAATATAAGTAAAAAATTCATAGCTTTAGCTATATTATTTAGCGAATTATTTAAATTTTCTTAACAGTGTGCGAATAATTTCATTTTTTTTTTTTTTTCAAATCCTTAAATTGCATTTTCTAGGCTTTTTATTTTTCATGATGGTCATATGTTTAAAATGCTATGGATCCCCCCCTTTTTTTTGCAGCCAATTGAAAGTACGAATTTTGTAATAAATAAAGTTTTGAAATTTTTTCTGATTATTTCTCATAAATTTTGTGATGATTCTGTGTACAGAATAAGGAATAAGAAAAAATAGTTTACCGTAATCTCTTAAATCATGTTTCCATTTGAGTCAATTTCTTTAAAACAATAAATATCACATCAATGACAAATGAAAAAAAAAATGTGGCTTTGTACAAAGTATTAAAATAGTATTTATAAGAAACATTTTTTTAAATTTAGAAATACATGAGCATTCCGAGATATTTTGACAATATTCAAGCAAGAAATTTTATCTTCAAATTATACCTTTTTCTATACGAGAATAGCTTCTCAGCGATAACGCTTACCCTGCTGAAAAGACGATTTTACAGCTACATACTCTTGCGTCCTTCAACGAGTAAGCCAACATTCCAGGATAGTTGGGGGGAAAGAAATGGTTCGTTAAAATGAATATCATTCCATAAGAGATAAAATTTTCGCTCTAAATCGTGGAAGAAATTCTTTGACTTCGGTTCATTGAATCTAAAAATATTTTTAGAGAGTTTACACATATTAAATTTCTAGAATTTTGGTCAAGCAAGATTGCTGAAATGTTGCATTTAGTAGAATTTTCTCGTATTGTAAGAACACATCGATCAATAACTCCCGAGTCTAACATTGAAAACAACATTTTTTTGCACAATTTTTTTTTATTCATCAACATAACACCTTTTGTTAATCACCTTTTAGGGTGATACAATCGTTCCAACGCTTTTCCAAATCTTTTTTTTTTTTCAAATTTTTTTTTTTTTTTTTTTTTTCTTTCTTTTTTTTTTTCCCGCAAGAACCTTATTGCGAGTAAATAGCGATAAACAGCTTTCTGAATCATCGACTCGTTGCTGTTTTTGTTCCATCGAAAGCAATCGCGGCACCCACTTGGAAAAAACCTTTTTCACTTCACTTCAAAAAACCTTTTTCAGTAAATACACTTCCATATGATATCTGTGTCATCTCAGCAATCTCACGGAGCTTCACTTTACGATCTTTCATTATAATTTTTGTCACTTCACTCACATTTTCCGGTGTAACGGCTTCCACAGGTCTACCCGAGCGTTCCGCGTCATTTGTGTCGGTACGACCACGTTTAAACTCGGCAAACCACCGACAAATCGTTGCTTTTGATGGACAAGAGTCCGGGTAACATTTTTCAATCCATTGTTTCGCTTGCACGGTGTTTTTACCCATTAAAAAACAATGTTTTATCAGAACACGAAACTCGGTTTTTTCCATTTTTTAAACAAACTACAAAACGACTTTACTCCAACCTCGATAACTCAGCTGTTTCTGGTCCGATCGACTTAAAATTTTGACACGTTTCAAGCAAAGGTTAGTACTCTAGAAAGACCTGGTTTCTGGTTTACTACGAGCGCCATCTCTGGGTTAGTCTCGGAACTTATTGATCCATGTGTTAATTGTTTTTTTTTTTGTTTTTTTTTTCCTGTAATGTCGTTCCAGAGGGATCCTTGTCTTTCTAGATTCAGAATTTGGAAATGCATTCTGTTTCTGTGAATATAAATAATAACAGCACATCACTTGTTGACTTCTGATAAATTTGTATTTATCAGTTCCGTTCTTTTTCATTTTGTAAGGTTTGTTCATAAGAGATTCTGGTTATTTGTTACTCGCTAAAAGATAAATCGACCCAAATAAAACATTTTCATCTTAATATTTTTTTTTTTTTTTTTGCTTTTTCTTATATAGATATATATAATTTTCGTATCAATACATTTATCTTTCGTTTAATACATTTTAGCTCTGCTTAAACAGTTATTATTACTTTATATTAGTTTAATTCTTTAATACATTTAAAATAGTTAAAATTGCTTAAAATAAAATTAAAAACAAAACATTACATTATATACGGTATCATAATAATAATTCCTCGTAATTAAAAAAAATCTAGAATTAGAAATTCTTACATCATTTTCTTGCTATAAGTTATTTGGACAGATTAATATAATAATTGAATATTTTTGTTAGTTAACGGAAAATATTTTAATAATGACAGCTGAGGATTATTATTTCCTTTTAAAAGTTATTTCCTTTTTCCAGTTTGCTCGAAATACAATTCTTTGTCAATTATTATATAATTAAGGAACGTATCTAATCTATTTAACAAGTCATATTTTCTTTCTATTAAAAGTGATTCTGGATTTTCTTTCTTTTTTTTGTATATTTTTTTTTTGCATTTTGAAGGTTTTGTCACAAGTCCGCGAAATTGAAATCAACTCCTCTTGAACATTTCCTATTTTAAAACACGCCGATACAGTTTCTCGCTGATTCTAATTAGATGATTATTATTTTAGCGACTTTTTATTACTGGTAAATCGGTAAAATTGTCAAGTAAAATTGGTTTACCGGTAAATTACCTGAAATACTTTTAACCGTAAATATAAAATAAAAAAATTCTTTATTATGAGTCATTTTATTTAATTTGAAGCATTTAAAAATAAATTATATTTTAAATATAAGTAATACAAATAAATTTCGGTAATTTTACTACAAAATAAACGAGATGATTTTTTTTTTTAATTTTTCACAAAGCAAATAAATAATAAAATATATATTATTAAATGTGTAATCCATTTGTCATCATGTTTCAAAAAAAGAAACATTTGCAAAATAATCTTACCGTAGAAAAATCCTCAGGGCTTATCTTTAGGTAGGAACGAGAATCACGATCCTGGGGCACCATAGTGGTCTTTTTTTTTCTTTCCCATGGGTTTACTGTCCGGTAAACACGCGTGACGCGCCTCCGGGATACTCTAGCGATACTTCTTCTCTATTTCCGACCCTTCTTGCCAACCAATTTTTTAAAACCTTTTTCCGTTTTTTCAAAGTCTAGATCAGAATCGCATCTTGTTTGCACAGCATAGCCATATCTGCCTCTTGAGCCATTAAATTTCGCCATTACTCACTCCCTCACACTCACCGCCTTAAAAAAAACTTTTTTCAGATTCTGCTCTAGATCGCTTAATAATTATTACAGAATCATACATTAGTTGAATACTGAAAGATATCATCAAATTTTAATTATTAATAAGAAATAATCGAGATATCTGCATAAAATTGATTCTACATATTCATTATCCTTATATACATAAGGTTATAAATTACACCTATTAAAGTTGATTCGCTTGATTTCAAGAAGTCGTAGATTGAAGTAACTCCCACAGTACCTGAGTTTTAATTATTTCTAAAAATTCAATGAATGTTGGCGCAACTTTGCCAGATTGGGTTCTTGCGCCGTAAAAAAACATATAATCACTCCCTCACTATTTCTAAAAATAATAGAAAATTATTTTTTATTTATATTATTCTTAAGACTTCTCTACATAGTCACCATCCTGTGTCAAACATTTCTCCCAGCCTTTCTTGACTTTTTGGAGGCTGTCATTGTAGAACTCAGAAGATTGAACTCTTCCTTTTCCATACTGCGGGTTATATCAATCTACGATTTTCTCAAACAAAAATAAATAAAATAAATAAATCAACATTGATAACCATAATTTACAACATTATGTACGTGAGGATCACTTAATATGAAGAAAAGATTTTAGACAGATATATCGATGATTTCTTAGTAATACATTCATCGTCAAAAAAAGTTGCACCCAGAAAGAAGCAAGATATGTTAATGCAAATTAAGAAATTGTGTTTTGACTCTGTTAGATATGCAAATGATTAAGGTATCTGCCTCGTAGACGCCAATGATGTCAGCAAACAAATGACTTACAGGGTCATTTATTACCCTTCAAAAGGTTCTCTTAAAGCGTGTAATTTTGATTCTAACTAATATGTTTAATTTTAATTTATCGCTTCGAAATTTAGAATGCCTTTGAGAAGAAAACGACAGAGCCAGTTGAACTGTTCAATGAATGGTTCACATCGTGGGCAGATGATCATTTCGAGGGATTACGCGTCGAGCGGTAGGCGGAATTTGGCACAAGGAAGTTATCGCTCACGATAAATAAGCCCTGAGATAGCTACGATCGAAGAATCGAAACCCAGAGAGAACACAAATGCACGATCGAAGAATTATCCAGCAAGCGCAAAGCATATTAACTACCACAATTCCGGGTATTAAGGAACAGTGATGCCGTCTCTGCGTCACCTTGTAAGTTCCAGTACAATTAACATACAACTGCATGATTCTATATTGTTTGCACAGAGACCATTACCAAGATTGCTACTGACCCTACTGTGACGTGCCCAGAGAATCCAATGCAGCCACCTTTAGTGATGAATCTCGTTTTTGTCTTGGTGAGGAAAATAATCCATCCATGTGGGGAGGCAACGCGGTCAGTACTATGATAGACGATTTGTTGTCACTCATCACACATCCAAACAATAGGAGGTAATGGTATAGGGTACGATTTAGCACATCTGATTACAGTTGGTCTTCATCAGAGCCACTTTGACGGCTCAAAGGTACGTTAGTGATGCTCTTCTACCTGTAACCATTCCTTTTGTAAATGTCCATCCCTGTCCTCTATTTCATCAAGACAACGCTCATGTTCTTACTGCTGCGATCTTCAGAGCTTGCTTCGTAGCCATAGATACTATGTTGCGGCCAGTATCATCACCAAACTGTTAACTTCCCTACTTAAAGTCTGCCTCTAGAGGGCGTTCATTTTTGTAAAGGGAGAGAGTGTGATGTCACACGATCCCCTCAGACGGGACCTGACCGAATCTCCGAGAGGAGCTGTTGTAAACGAGCGGTAGCAAGTAATGTAATAAATATTGTTGTTGTTATACAACCCGATGTGTTTTTTGTCTAAGGACAACCGTGAACTGAAATCTGATGTGATGATAGTTAGCTTTAGTAGTGAGTTATAAAAATACTTGTTGTCCATAGAAAACTCATGGGATGCTGTAGGCCGCTTTCTTAAGACTCCACCACTACAACTAAATTTGCAAACTCTGCTTGTCAAAGTTCTATCTGCATGGGTCGAAGTGAGTCAAGACACCATTAATAGCGCCCACATCTCCATGCCTCGACATGCGGCAGAATGCAAAAGAAATAATGGTGATCCGATTTCCTACTGATAGTTCTAATGATTTTGTATTTTGACTAATTAATTTTATCATACCCACGCTCAGTTTTAAATAATTTCTTGTTATTGGTGAACTCTTACTTTCAAATATCATCTCCCGTATAGGGACCGGGTGTGAAAGAATAGTCCCTCTGTAGTTCATGCATGTCGGAAAAGGAGACTAAAATGGGTACCCAGTGTCTGGCAGTATAGACGGGTACCCTGCCTATGGGTATTATATCAGGGAACCTCAGGGGCTTTTATTCTTTAAGTTGAAACAGGCATCATGCCCCCGAGACACCCTAGTGATCTGTTTCTTTCCCATGGGGCTTACTGACTTTAGTAAACACGGGTGATGTGCCTTCGGGATACCCTAGAGATCCTTTTCTAATTTTTACCCTCCTTCTCGTCAACTGATTTCTATCCTTTTTGAATTTTTTTACACGTCAAGATTTTAAATTTACCTTGTTTGGCGCAGCATCACCACATCAGCAACATACCGGGGTACTGGTAATTCAGTCCCAAATTACAATAATTTTTAATACTTTTATGACCCTCTCTCTTAAAATTTTAAATTTTAATTAATGATATAAAATTACTTATAAGTAAATTTGCGTTAATAGCATAAGCTTCTATTTTTAAAATTAACGCTTTAACTTATGATATTCCCCCATTCCCTTGCGACAGATATTTTTCCAATCTATTTTTCAAAATGGAAATTTTTTCGAATGCTTATACTTTTTAAATTGCTTATTTGTCAAATCAAGAACCTAGGACCAGTGTAAATTAAAATCATTGCTTAGGATGATAGACCCGAATCTATTTTTTTAGAAATATGAAATTCATTTTTATTAGAAATTTGTGAGTATAATTTTAAAGAACTCTGATTAGTTCATTTTTTTTTTTAAGAAAATGAGATACGCTTGGATTAATTTTTGTCAGTTCAGTTCAACAAATATAATCGAAGATTTAAAGCGAGCAAATAATATAAATATTTTGAGAAAAATCTGAATTAACAGAGTTACAAAATATAGAACTGGATAATCTTTATGCTTCAAGAAAAACTGTAGATATTCCCAATCAAAATTTCATCACGTTCTAGCTAAAGTAACTATAAAAGCTGAAAAAAATAATAATGTCATACAAAATCCATTGAAGGAAGTGCATGAAAAATAAATTTTGTGGGATTCTAAAGTTTTATTTGAATATAATTTTAAAATTGCTCAATTTTTTTTTCATTATTTTTTCACAGCATAGTTATATCATCCGATTAATTTCAAAAGTAAGAACTATTTCCTTATAATGTTCAGCAAATAGCGTTTCGAAATCGAAAGGACATTTATTAATGATTACTCAATTATTAAAATAAATTTTTAATATTTCCTTGAAGTTTCGTCGGAAATGTTTTGAATACGAATGGAAAAACGCAGTTGATCAACATTGGTTAAGAAAGATATATTTCCTATTATGCTGCTTTCTAATCGTAATTTTAAAAGTTGAAGCAATTTTACTATTAAATTTTCGTTTTCTTTGTCCCAGAATTTTCTCAGAACTCTGTGCCATTAATGTCAATAAATTTTTGTCTTTTTTTTTTTTCCTTTTTTCAAACAACTAAATCACAGCTAAGCCTTGCTTGACGCAGGATGTAGGTACAAATGGCAAATGCGCCATTAGACTCTGTATGCTGTAAACCTATCATATCACTCACTGTATGCTGTAAACCTATCATTACCACACACACAAATTATCTTTGCTTTCGCAATTAATATCATGATATACACTGACTTCTTTTTTAAAAATAAATTACCCCTGTGTTTTATCTAACAGGTGCTGCAACAGCTATTGGAAATAAATTTAAAGTTGACTTTGAGAAGGAGGTACAAATTTCGTTTATAATGTAAATCAAGTGGTGCTTTTCAAATCGATATATTGTGTGCTTTAACAGTCGCTTTTCGCGAGAGTAGAATAAGTTATTTTGGAGTTTCTGGATCTCATCTATTATCGCGCAAATGTGTGAGACGAAGTTATGTTTAATCGTTAAGTGAACAAGGATTCTGTGTGGCCTTTTCCCATTAACAAGGCCTCCCCCTTTCCTTTTGTTGTGAAGAACAATATGCAACTCGCTTCAAATTCCTTCTAAGTCTGTTCTTGAGTTTCATTTTCTTGTTGTCTGAATAGAACTAGCAAATATAGATTTCTTGAAAACTACCGACAAAAATAGTCTTGTTTACTCTTTAATAATGATCAGAATGAGCTACAGCTGTCAATAGTTCATAACATTATATGCTTAGTTTAAGTTTAGTTTTTGTTAACGTCGCACTAGAAGCAACACAAGGGCTATTGGCGACGTACCTCGTAATTTTGAACCTTGGTCAAGTGACGAGGACGACACCCGTATCTGGCACCTTCTCTCCTAACTTCCACTTCACGCCAACGGGAGAACTTTGGGCCCCGACATATTTAACGTGCATCAGCCCCGGCTACACGGCGGGTCTTTAGCGGCCAAGGATTGAACTCTCAACTGAACGAAAACCACCTGCCACGAATCCGAAGCCATGATCACTAGGCTACCGCGGCCACATAATATTATATTATATGCAACAGTTATTCAAAACAATCTTATTTTCATAACACTCATCCATAAACTTTATTCTTTTTATTTCCTTACTTCCCAACATTTTTAAACTCTTACAGTAATTTAAATTGCGTTAAATTTATCTTATGTAGTTTAACTTAATCTATATCAACAGAGTCAAACGTGTTTTTGATTTTTTCTTTAATTCTAACATTTTTCTGCGCATAAAACTAAAGTTCTGTTTCCGACTTTAAGGAAAGGAAAAAAATCATCCTTTATAGCTGCTGATTCTACTTGAAAGTCACACCTGAACTGCTTTCAAACAGTTTTACAACCAAGACATCAATTATGTGATATTTACGAATTAAAATATTTGCTAAAGACGGTAAATTCCAATTAAGCTCGAAAAATGTATACATTTTTCTGTGGGATAGAAAAATGACTAAAACTTCACAAACAATTCTGAAATTTTCTCCTCTTAATGTTGATATTTCCGCTCACTTTTATCGAATTCTTATCTCCAAACGTGATCAGAGAATCACTTTTTTGAAGACACTACTAGAACCCTAGCAACAACTCCTTGCTTTTTTTTAAGAATGGAATTATTACATGAATTACTTATCAGAAACACGCGATTTATCAGCTGCCCATCGGAAGATTTCTAGTTATCTGATATAACTTATAAGGTATCGATCTGGAATATTTTCCCTCTAGCAACAGGTTCTTGCATCAACTCAAAATTGATGGGAAAACAAGATGTCTTTGAAT
Organism: Nephila pilipes; assembly: GCA_019974015.1. Taxonomy (NCBI): domain Eukaryota; kingdom Metazoa; phylum Arthropoda; class Arachnida; order Araneae; family Nephilidae; genus Nephila; species Nephila pilipes. Next base: position 339,724 of record BMAW01088925.1, on the reverse strand, counting down.
TGTGACATCGCCGGAAGATTGTTCTTGAAAGTGTGTTATCTTCTAAATAAAATATGAAATTTGTTTTGCAATCTTACAAAAGAATCTTTTAGATCGAGTTTGTGCAGTCAATCGCTATTGAGAAAGTTCAATGACTCATAGGAAAACTGCATGAATACACCTAAGCATCCTTAAAATTGTGGCAGACGCTTAGTTTGATATTTATTTTGAAAATCTAAATTTAATTATGTTCCAAGAGCAAATCTTATATGTTGGCTCATCTTGCTTGTACTTCGGCTACAAAATGAGTGACAGTTGGGTTTAATGGGACAAGAGCCAAAAGGAGACCATGCTGCGCCAAACTTCTGCAACAAAATTAACACTATGCGTTTCTTTCACTTCCTTTTTATCCCAGCCATCATTATAAGCTGTTTCAAATTGCTTTTTTTATTCATTATAATAGAAATATTTTAGGTTTTATGCCTTGTTAAAATCTGATAAAATATTTGAATAACTCTCTATTTTTTTTTCGAATTGTTGTAATGAATGATTCTTGCTGTCTATACTGCCCGACACAACGGCTCACTAATCTCTACCAAAACACTTCTAACTTTAAGCCATGGTCAGATGACGAGATCGATACCTCAGCTGGCACCCCACAGTTCGCATATACATCACGTCAGGGTGGGGAGCCCTCAGGAACTTCATTAGGTAAGGACGGACATTATAAACTCGAGATACACCTTGTGTTCCTTTTCTTATCCATGGGATTTACAGACTTCAGTAAACGCGGGTGATGCGTTCCCGGGTTATCCTAGCGATCCTCCTTCTTGTCATCCAGTTATCTTTTTTTTTTCTCTCTCTTAGGTTGTGGTGGTGTGCAAGTTAGGAGAGGGGCGTGCCAGTCAGGTGTCGTCCTCGTCACTTGACCGAGGATCAAAATTACGAGGTCCGTCGCCAATAGCCCTTGTGTTGCTTCTAATTCGACGTTAGTAAAACCAAACAACAAAACAACCGATTCTCTAATTTTTTTTTCAAGCGTCTAAAACATTGACGATACACATTGCCTGGAGCAACATAGTCAGATTTGGCTTTTGCGCCATATACCTCTATTTTCACTCACTCCGTCAGCGTGAGGACTTGTAGCATATACACTCGAATTTATTGTAACATCATCAGCCCAAAAGTTGATGCTATGACTGTGAAATCGTTTTTCATTATGTGCAACTTCCATATATCAAAATATGTATTTCACTGAAGGGTAACACTATCAGTTATATCATGTGGTTCGAGATAAAATCATACATTACTAAAATAAATAGGGCAACTCATTAAATTGAAATAAAAATTATATATTGGGGTAAGAACCAATATTTTGACCTTATCGAATTCGTCTGCATTCGCTGAGAACTTCCTTCTGAATCCTAGGTTTGGGTTACAAACAGCAAAAAATAAAAAATTAAGTAAATTAAAAAAAAAGTTCTATGAAAAGTTTTGCAAAGAACAGATTTAGCCACCCAAGGTGTGCTTTTTTATAGTTATCATTAAATTATTCAATTAAATATAATAATTAAAGTAAACGATGAAATATCAAGAAATGGATAACCCCATATTAAAATTAAAGGAAACGATGAACTATTAAATTGAATATTATATCACCTTCATGTAAAGAAAATTAAAACAAATTATAAGTAATTAAATTGAATATATTTCAGCTAGATTTAATCAAAATTGAAGCAATCGTTAAAAAATTGAAAAGTGGTCTGGTACGTCAAAAGTGATCCAACAAAATCAGTAGCGCCATAGTTGGCCAATAAAATAAAAACAAAAGAGTTCTAAGCAATCATATCGTTACAGCAGCTACTAGGGTATGATTACCGCTGGGCTGGCTCTCTTTTGGCGATGGACATGACAAAATGATCATTCAGTTACTACTGCCATCTTTTCGTATTTCTCTTCCATTCAAAATTGTGCTTTTTTTTACAAAACATCATTTCCTGTGTTTTCCAAGAACTTGAGCCTTTTTTATACAGAATAAGCTACGTATTCTTAATTTTTTTTTATTTATTCAATCATGAAGTGATTTTAGATTTTGAGGTTTTATATTAATTTATACATTATGATACTTTAAGATACATGTTTAACTAATTCCATCAAAGAGGTCAAAATGCTCTAATCTCAAATCAATTTTTTCATTTGATACAAATTAAACTTAGAATAATTCGTACTATTCCTAGTCAACCACAAAAACAAAAGATTCTCCATCTTTTCATGGATGGTGAGTGAGTGACTGTGGACTTTAATGGCGCAAGAGCCAAAGCAGCCTATGCTGCGCCACTTTTCATGGATGGAATTGCGTAGATTTGAAATAATTTTAGCGCCCTTCACAGGAGTTATAATCTCTATAGAGTCCATTTGCTTAATTATCTTGAAATTAACTAAAAAGATATTGAAATTAAGAAATCTAGTATAATTGAAAAATGAGTGCTTTTACGTAAAAAAACGCAATTAGTATTCAAGTTCTGAATTAAAAAAAAAACGATGTTTCGATGACAAAAATTTGTTCACATACACTATAAAACATTTTACAAATTTTATATGCATTCAATTTGATTGATTGTTTATTAACAATTGTTACTGATTGTTTATTAACAATTGTTACTGATTGTTTATTAACAATTGTTACTGATTGTTTTTTTTTAATTAATTTAGGAATAAAGGTGATTTTAATAACTAAAACGTATTTCTCTAATGTAAGTTCATCGTGAAACTGTAAATAGAAAGTCCATAAATTATTCGGGCAAATTTGAGGACTTATGCTTATAAATTTTACTTGATTTCTTCTCGTGGAAACATTTTAGTACGTAGTATAAGAAGTTTTTCATTAATAATTTTAATATATCTATACTGAACGAATTGATTGTGTCTTAAAAGCGCATGATAATCCGAAAGACATGCGAAAACAAATGGATGGCTCTAGCAGAACAACTAGTGAATTAGCGACAAATACAGTGATAGAACACATAAAAGTTTTCCGGCATTTGAAAGCCATTATATTCGATCTTAAAATCCAACACATGTGTTTTTGAATACTGAAATAAGCATATGTGATAGTTTATTAACGTTGCAATAAAAAGCAACACGAGTGCTTTGGGCGTCGGAATTCGTAATTTTGAATCTTGGTCAAGTGACGGGGACGACGCTCGACATGGCACCTTCCTCTCCAAACTTCCACACCACGCCAAGAGGAGGATTTGGAGCCATGACAGGTTTAAAATGCATCAGCCCCGCTACCGACTGATCTTTAGTGGCATCAGAATTCCATCCCACGATTCGACTTAATCAACATCGATTGCGAGTTTGCGACTATGACCACCAGGTTTACCGTAGCCTATAAACCACTTTCGATAATTTTGAAACTATTTTAGTATATTTGATGAGGATAACTTATATAAATAAGACTGATGACTGATAAAATTTTTAGCAAGAATATGAATTCTTAAAGTCGTGCTTACTACTTCGAAGCGAAAGTAATAATTTGTATTTACTCATAATTATTTCGATAAAATATAGATTTTTGTGTCCTATGGAACTGTGTGTTTTGGATCCATCTAGCACCTGTTAATGTTCTTTTCCCTGATTTACATTATAAATTTATTAGCGTTAAAGAAAATATTGAAAGCATCTTAAAATTATCTTTTGTATTCACAATTAACAGCCTAATTTTAAAAATATTTTTAAATTAGCTTTTTCGATTACATATAGCTTTGTAGATGTAATAAAACGTTTTTCGTACCCACCTAGTAACAGTTCAAAAAAATTTTGATCACTTAAAATGGAATGTAGGGCTGAGTTGTTTTAGAAACTGGACATTACAAGGACCTTGGCAATCAAATATTGAGTAAGTTCTAAAATTGAATCTAATTCCCATGCTAAAGAGCTGATGTATGTAAAATTATTTACTTTGCCTTGAACTTGTATGAATTATCACTAACCTCCATCCATTTTTTAATAAATGTTCACGGCTCTTTACCGTTGCATAAAGACTCCATTTTCGTATCTAATCTCTATCGTAAACCTTTTGATGACACAGATATGGAGAATATTTCATCTATTTATAACTAAGGAACAGAACAACGAGGAAAAACGTGTGTAACATATAAATTTTCATAATTTATTTTACATGGAACCAATTAATATTTTAAAAGGAAACGATATTTTTTTAATGGCAGCAAGTTTAGATTATTTGCGAGATGTCCTTTAACTGTTCTAAATGAAGGATTTCAAATATTTGGAATGAATATGTTGTATTTACTAAATATTATTTAACTATGCTTATAAATTGATTTTTTTGTGTATGGTATAAAATATTTCAATTGAAAAGAAGCCATTAATAATGCTAAGATAGTGTTTCCATTATAAAAATGTTTCATTCAAATAGGAATTTTAGAGTCAAATTTTATGAAACCTCTATTTAACCTTGAAGATTACTTTTAGTGAAGACACGAGAGGCGTTTTTGATTTGAATTAGTTTAGTTAGTTTAGTTTTTTATTAACGTCTCACTAAAAGAATACAAGGGATATTGGCGACGGACCTCGTAATTTTGAACCACGGTCAAGTGACGAGGACGACACCTGAGCTGGCACCCCCTCTCCTAACTTCCACACCACACCAACTGGAGAACTTTGGGCCTCAACAGATTTAACGTGCATCAGCCCCGGCTACACGGCGGGTCTTTAGCAGCCAAGGATCGAACCCGCGACTGAACGAAAGCCGCTGGCCACGAAACCGAAGCCATGACCACTAGGCTACCGCGGCCCGTGATTTTGGTTTGAAACATATACAAGCACGATATATATTTTCTTTTATTCTCTCATTGTTTAAAAATTAAATTTTTTCACCTTAATTTTTCCAATTATAAACATTAAAAGCCTTTTATGTAACAAAAGTTAATGGTTTTTCTCATTTCTGTATGATTAGGGGGAAATTGGTAATAGAATTATATGAACGGAAATTATATCTGAAAGTGTATGAGTATTAGAAATTGCTAAAAGTTTCAAATTTTGCATTAGAAATTAAAAATATAAAACGTTGAAAGATATTACATTAAAGAAATGTTGAAGACGATATAAGAGAAGGAACCTGCAGAATGTTCAATTTTCGTGCCGTTATTTCAGCAAGTGAAATCATCGTAGAAAACTTGCTCTTGTCTCAGAGGACGCATGCAAAAGCAGAGAATGCTAAGCCGTGGTCAACGGAGGCAGTTCCAGAAGGCAGATGATTTTACGAGAGACATGATGATCAGACTGAAAAGGGCAGGTTGATTCATAAGCAGCATAAGGCAAATCTCAGCTGGCACACACCTGGACACGTCCACAGTGAACCGGCTGTGATGAAGATGGTTGGAAAAAGGAAAAGTGACAGGCTTAAGGGGTGCTGGTGCAGCTAGAGTGACGTCATGCGCCGACAAATGGTGACGGACCTGGAAGCCATTTCTACCTCCATTCTGCAGCATGTTCAAAACACCCTGGTTGTTCCCATATCGACCAGAATCTTTTCTTGTCGATTGGTTGCTTGAGATCTGCACTAATGGCGTCGTTAAGAAGACAGCCATTGACCCCACAGCGCAGATGCCAACGTCGGCAATGGTACCGGGCTCGAGCGATATGAACGACGGAATGTACAGGGTCGTGTTCTCGGATGAGTCACGCTTCTGTTTCTCCAATAATTGTCGCCGCTTACGAGTGTGGCGTCGACATGGAGACAGGTCCAATCCGGCAGCAATTGTGAAACGCCCCACCGTGCGACAACGCAAAATCATAGTTTGGGGTGCAATTGCGTACGATTCCAGGTAATCTCTAGTTAGTATTCAGGATACTATGACGCCTCAATGATACATGGATGATCTGCTATGCCCGGTGACACTCCCCTACCTTCAGGGGGGGCCTTCAGCCATTTATCAGCAGGATAACGCTCGACCGCACACTGCCCGTATCAGTCAGCGTGCTGTCCAAGGATGCTTTCCAGGCCACCATTCTCTCCTGATCCTCACCAATTGAACTCGTTTGGGATGTGATTAGACGGAATTTACAGGCCCTGCCACTGCCACGTTCAGAAGACGAACTGTAGGAAATAGTAGACAGGAAATGGAGAGCCTTTCCTCAGAACGCCATCCGTACTCTCATTGACTTTGTACCTAGACGTGTTATTTCGTGTGTCATTGTCCAACAACCTACTGAGCCAACGCGATTCTCGCTTTGTATTATGCATATCATTTCGAAATAAAGATCACTTATTGTTCGTTGCTGACTCACTCTGTTTGCCGAGTTTCATCACTTTATGGCCACTCGTTTTTGATGTTGCATTTTCAATGTCACGTAGTATATATATTATATATATATATAATTGCCTTTGCCTATACGATGGGTCTTTAGTGGTATCAAGTCTCGAACCTATGACTCGACGAAAACCGTAGAGCGTAAGTCCGTGACCATGACCACTAGGCTACAGTGGCCACAAGGCGGTGGAGAAAATAGTATAGAACAGAAAATGTTTTGATAATTCATCATAATTTAACGACACATTTTAGAAGAAACATTTATGACCCTCAATTGTAAAATCTCAGAAAGTTTGTTTTATAGACAAATAAAAGCATCTTTCACTCTCTTACAAACAGACTATCTCTCTTTCACACATATACTCACTCTCTTAAACAGACACACACACACTCTCTCTCAAACCCACACAAAAGTATATTCTATCTCTCTAAAACATACAAGCATTTTTTCTATCTCTATCACACACACAAGCATATTTTCTGTCTATCACATTCTCTGTACAAACATGCTCAATCTCTCTATCACTGACTCAAATTCCAACACACATGCTCACTTTTTCATACTCTCACACAAACACACTTACTCTCTCTTTCACTCACATACTCTCTTATACACACACTCTCATATATTCTCTCTCTCTCACACACACATATATTTTCTTATACACACCTTCACTCACACACAAACAATATCACACTCATATGCTCTCTAAGAAACACCATCTTACACATACTCACTCTCTTTCACTCACACGCACTGTCTTTCACATACCTCTTACATTTACTATCTTTGTGTAACACACATTCCTTCTCACACATACACACACCAAATACTATTTCAATCTATATATTAAAGAATACATATTTTCCATTAATATTTTTCTTGCTATCAACTAAGAAAATGAATTATCCATGTAGGACGATTTTGAAAACAGGTATTCGATATTTAATATCAAGTAATTGAAAGATTTCGAATTTGCTAAAAATCTATATTTAGGCACTCATAAATATGGGGTTGTTAAAAAGATGCTCATTTTTGAATGAATCCGATTTATTTAATAAACAAAAATTATTCGAATAATTTAAAAAAATAAACTTTTAAACATTAAACTAGTATTCAAATGACTATAGTGGCAGCGATAACCTAATAATCATGGTCGCAGACTCTCAGTCGGTGTTCTTTCGCCGAATCATTGATTCGAACCATGTGTAAAGAGGATGATGCACGTTAAACCGGGTCGAGGTTCCAAGTCCTCCCATTGGCGAGGTGTGGAAGTTTGGAGAGAGCGGTAGTGCCAGCTCAGGTATCGTCCTTGAAATTTGACCGAGGTTCAAAATTTCGAGGTTTGTTGCCGATAACCCTCGGGTTGCTTCTCAGGCCGACATTTATAAACAATGAACAACAAACTTCGGTACTCAAAGCATTAGTTGTCTTCAAGGTGAGTTCATATTCACCTCATTCAAAAAAACGTGACTGTAGATGTATTTCTTTTATAGTACCTGGTAGAGTCATGATAAACAGAAAAATGACTCGTAATTAATGAAGGAAGAATAACATTTAAAAGGAAAGATGCACTTCTTATTGCAAGATTTTCCTTAAATATCAAACAATTATACCCGTAAACAGATGAACAGTGGAGATAACACGAAACTATCTTCCCTTTTCATCTTTAAATAATTAAATTATATATTATTTAAATTTTTCAGATGTTTCGAGAAGATTAGACTTCAATGGGAATAAAAAGCGCAAGTTAATAAACTGAAAACGTTATAGTAAAGTGAGTGTTTAATTTCTTGATTCCACAACTCCACGCGATCACATAAGTACATATTTCGGAAGATTTCATAAAATCTTCTAAATCATTATAATTAGATCATTCAGTAAGTCGTGATAATATTTGTTGAAATTCCAGTTTTCAATATGATCGGAATTTTTTTACCAGATTTATAAATTTTTAAGGTTTGGAAATTTTTTATTTTTTTATTATTTTTTTTAAGACTTACATAATTACCAGTTGCCGCTTTCCTGTGTTTGAAGTTATTATATATTAAAAGTAGCTAATTCTAAATCATTTACATTTTAAGAGTAGCATCGAAAATGATATGTTTTTAGTAAGCATCATAGCTCACTAAACAGCCGTATAAGTCTCAGTTACTTGTGTTCGTGATTATGACACCCAATTTTTGTTTAATTTTAACACCCCCTTTTTGTATTCCATATTTAATTCTATTTTTATGAATTGTCTGTTTTTCCAGTTTTTAAATCGAGATTAAATAATTTTCAGAACAAAAATAATCTAAACAATATGTTTCTAACTATAGTTGCATTTTGGAAAAATAAAACCATCGAAATTGTGCATTGGTTAATAAAAAAAAATGAAAAAAGAATTGAAATTGGCTTTGCTAATTTCATTTTAAATCGTGCTAATTTTTTTTTTTTAAAAAAAGATATATTCTGTTTATAAAAGGTCTTCACCTTTGATAGTGAACTTATTCGACGATGAAAATTTCAACTCTTTATATTGGTTAGTTATCTTCCCAACCCACCGGTTCACCATAATGAATATTAATTAGTGTAAGATAAGCGTACTTCTTAGCCCTAGGCTGCAAGGAAGCAATTACTACTGAGAAAAGAACATACCTTCTTCAAATTCCTATTCCATTTTTATTTTCACAAGCGAAACATTCTAAAGTAGAAAAATGTTGCCAATGTTAACAACAAAAAAGAATAAAAATTGACAATTCTGCTATACAAAATCAATTATTAAATTAAATATTTTAAAATATATATATAAGAGCAAACGATAAATTATTAAAGTAGACAATACTATTCTGTTCAGATATTATAATAAAAACAGATGATAAAATATTAAATGAAAAATATCTTTGCGATGTATTTGTTTTTATATATAAGCAAATTAAATGTAATTATTATAATCATAATGTATAATAATGTCAATCTTTTGAATCTAACACCATGTAATCCTTTATTTTATGCCCAAGCATTTTCTCAGAACAATAACATATTAGCACATATTAAAAAGGTATTGCTTGTTTTTCAGGGCTTTTTTTTAAATAAAAATTGTACACTAATTCAAAAAAAAAAATTACTTTTAATAAAACCTATATTGAAAATTCTTCACAAACATCACCAATAACTTTTCCTTGTTCAAAAAATAAGTAAAATTGTGAAATCCTACTAATTGTTACCATGGTAACACAGTCGCCGATAAAAAAAAATAGTCTGCAATCGTAACTATTTGTGAAAAATAAATAATCCAGTTTATAGCTTTTTTTCGCTGCAAATGTTTTTGAAACTTTCAATGAGTTACCATGGTAACACATTGAGACATCTTTTTTTTTGTCTTTTTACGCTGTAATATAGTTTTGATGTTAAAATGCAAATTAAAACACATGTGATTGATTTATATACACGAAACGTAATCCTGAAAAAAAAAGTGGGACACTGCCTCTGAACATACAAATATGACAAAACATATATTTCATTCATAAGAGGTGAAAAAAAGGATGAAAAAGTTTAAAAATTAAAAGCCATTTGTTTTTTAAATGCTTTTCTTTCATACTTAACTTGATGGCCTAGTTTCATCATAAATATTTTTTTACAGATTATATATAATTCAATCAAATATCGCTTAAAGGAATATCCGTTTCAAACTTTCTCTTCACTCACAAATACTACTCTACTACTTTTTTTTAAGTCTTACATTCAGCACTTCACTTAAATTTGTTTATAGATCTTAGTGATTAAAGATCTCACTTATCGTCTGCTGTCAAAAAAATGCTTCAGATGCCAAAAATACTGAACTTTCCTCCACCTCTAGGATTCGATCGCTGGGTTCGAAATAAGTACATCCAATTGAGTATTTATTAATTAAGTGCATGGGAAATTAGAGCTGCAGTTTAATGTAAACTGTAAATGGACATCACTTAATAAATTCTTGATAGAATTTTCTGTCAAACGATAAAGTATTTGTAAGTGACGCACGTGTATCTTACAAGGAATATTTTTAAAAGTGCTTACTTAAGTACAACACGTGTGATCACACAAGTCTGTTGATATTTAAAGTACTTCTATTAAATGTTTTTTTTTGATGAAAACTATCATAAAAGAATATGTAGAAGAATTTATTCAAATTAAAAATGATTAGTTTAACCTTCGAATGTTTAAAAGTTAGCAAATGGATTTAATTACAATTATATAGTCATGTTTAAGAAAGATCTTTATACCACTTTTTATAATTATGTTTTTACGAACACATTTTTTCATTCTATTTTTACAAATGTTTGCTTATTTTCTCCCGTGAATGCTAATTTTTATAATCAATTATTATGTCTTAAATTTTGAAAAGTGATTAAATACATTAAAAGTATTTTTCGTTTTTTTTATAATAGACGAGTGAAGGTCCCTTGAATATATTGGTACTTTTCCATTTTGCCGCCGTAAATCTCGCCAAGCAGACTTTATTGGAGTCAACTCACAGTATACACATATTCCGTTTTGGCGTCGGTTGTACCATTTTTGGTGACTTTATCGTCTGCGCCGGTGAAATGGAAAAATATCGATATATTGTATTTGCCCGAATGGAACGTGACGAAAAATTTAACACGACACCATTTTTTTTAAAAAACAGAGTTGGAAAAAAATAATGAATTTAATGCGATCTATTTGTATAAAAAAAATTCAAAGAAAATATAGTAAGTCAGATAAGCATTTATTTAAAATAATAACACAGGTTATCATTTATTCACATTATTGTTTATTATAAATTAATAAGAAGAGTTGTTGCATTCTATTACCTAGACCGCGCGAATTTAGCGCGAGTCAATATTTTAACGGGAAATGATTAGTCTAAAAGTATAGCATTGCATTTAAGCTAATATGGTAATAAGAACGTTGATCATTAATACAATTACTTATTTTTTACTACGATACCTACTGAATCTAAAAATTTGTTCTCGATTTAACAGAAAGCACTACTGTAACTTTTTGAATGAAATGTACAAATAATTTGTTGCATATTTCTTTCACTCAGACGATAACACAAAAGATAAAACCAATAAAATAAAATTTTATGCTGACAAAAAAAAATCAAAAAGCTCATCGTCACACGCGAAATCTTAAATGTTATCAAAGCGATATAATTATTTTCGAAGTAAATGCAATATAGCACTTTTGAGTATGAGTGATAGTGGGTTTATAGCGCAAGAGTCAACCATTTGTTCAAATGTGACCAATTTGTTTTTCAAAGTAATAAATAAAATACAATGATAAGTAAAAAAAATATAAAATAATATAATTAAAATCTTAAGTATGCCAAGTTTTATGTAAAAAATGCCAATTTGATATGAAAATGCAAACAAGTTAAGGGGCCTTTTCCCTTATCAATATTTTAAATCTTAATTATTTAATCGTACTTATTATTACTTATAAGTACGCTTATAAGTAATAATACGAATTACTTAATCGTAGCTTACGAATTATTTAATCGTAGTAACTCTGTGAATATTACAAATCTTCTTGCATATAAAATAAAACAGGCTTGGCATATAAAGCCCTCAGCCCCTGAAACATATAAAGTCCTCAGGGTCTTTCCTTCTTCAGATAAGTACAGACATCACTTATCCGAGGACATTTGTGATCATTTTCTCTCCCATGGAGCTTACTGTCTTTGGCAAACTCAGGTGACGTGCTCATGGGATACCCTAACAATCCTTCTCTATTTTCAACATTCCTTCTTTTCAACCAATTTTTATCTATTTTTTTTTTTTCATTTTTTCAAATGTCTTGATCACAGTTATACCCGTTTTGGCGCAGCAAAGCTGTATCTAATTCTCATGCCATTGAACTTCACACAATCACTCACTCACATACAAAAACAGAAACTACACTAGTTATATAGTATACCATTAATGAAATTCTCCTCGGTAAAATAGTTTCACCTCAACAGCAACTGCAAAGTACATATTTCGCCATTTCTTTTAGTAACGTCGAAAGTTTTAGAAACGATAACACTTAATTTGTTGGTGAGTCTCGCAAAGGAAATAGCGTGTTTAATTGAGAAGTAATGCAATATAATACTTAAAGAATAAAAAAAAAATTATAAATGTTCATTAGCATTACATTTACAGGCACATGGTTGTCAAGTTTATTTGTTACCCATTAGCCAGGGATTAAACTATTCTAACTAATTAAATTAATATAGTTTAACTTACGATTTATGAAGAAAGTGGCAAAAACGCACCTAAGTAATTATTAATTAACCTGTAATTATATGGGTAAAAAACGGGACCGGGTCATATAATTGTAAACGAAGATGATTGTTCAGAAAGATTTTTGAGCCAAAAATATATCATCGCTCAAAGTCATCTCGTAACGGGTACGGAAGTATAAAATAAGGGGTGCCAACTCATATATTGATCTCTTCATCTAACCGTAATTCAAAATAATTAGTTATATTGGCTGTGTTGTAGATATTTTTAAGTCACACAGGCAGATGTATCAAACGGAAAATGTTCGATTGATATTTGTTTAACCTTCTATTATGTCAAATGTTTCAAGAAAATATTCAACTAGTGAGTAGTTTGAGTCCAGTTTTACATTCCAAAGCGAAACTTACCTGATTGGTTAGTTGAATTGCTACAAAGTCATATTTTGCCAGACTGCCATATATACTCTAATTTACAAAAAAATGTATGTATGTGGCAAATTACTTTGAAAATGTAATAATGGAAGAAAAATAAAAGCATTGGAAAATAGGTAGATTGTTTTGAGAAGTTACTTGATTTCCATCAATGTGCTTGGCATTCGATATTTCATTTTATTTTACATCGGAGAAGATATGATTATCATGGATTGGCCATGACCTGTGACTTAGCGAAATCAGTCAATATTTTAGAAAATCCCCAGCTTTATTTATATTGCCTAATTGGAAAAGTTCAATGGACGTTCAAGATGTCAATGAACTTCATATTTGAAATTTGTACACCCACTAAACATAGACCTCTTGAGCTTTCTAATTATGTCACTATCTTGGTTATAATTTATAAGGTTTTGAAACTGCTGACAAGAAAACTATCTTCTGAACAACATAACATTCAGTTTGATGTTTTGGTCAGCCTTATCTCGGCGATGTCTTTCAAAATTCTTTCAAGATTCTACTGAACTTACCGTCCTCACATGTTTTGTCTATATTCTCTCAGTATTATAAGTTTGTCATCGCCATTACCTATCTAATTTTTTATCTCCAGATTCCTTTGCCAATTCATTATATTGGATAATACAGACGTGTTTTTATCAAGGACGTTGACAGAAAAATGACCACTGTTTGAAGAGTACTCTACAAATTAAGATTTTTAGAGAATAAATTGATGAATGGAATTATCTGTGTGCATCATCCGCCGAGTTATCGGAGGGGGAAAGGCACAAGAAATCATGTCCGAATTTAACATTGAAGAGGAGTTCATGTACGATAGTGGGAGGATAAATTATGATGCGAACCCGGCATTATGTTGATCCGTTTGATATCTAATCTAACTCAAGGTAATGGTTTCTGCGAATATATTAAATGAGGGTCAAAAAGGAACTTTAGATTCTAAGAGATATATGGATAAGATCCGTCTGAGAAATAAGTATTTTGGCCAATCGAGTTTATGGGTGAATACCCTCCTGTTATAATTGATTCAAGTGTGTTAAGTGACGAAGAGGCCCCTAAAAGAAAACTTGGCTGGAAAAATATTTTGATTTGATTCTCTTGACAGACGGGATAAAATGCAGCTGCAGTGTTTCAAAGTTTTCGTTGAAAGTTTGTAACCCCAATTCCATTTGTTATCATTACGAGATAGTTTCGTGGATGCGATAATATACAATATATTTTAATGACCAACAGTTTTTAGAGCGTACGGAGAAAGAAAGTTGAATTTTAAATTTTTGGATGAAGAAATAAAGATGCATTTATTATTTCAGTACCATTACAGAATTTATACACACCATTTACAATCAAATTTTGCATGAATTTTTTCTTTTAATGCATAAGCAAAAGCTACATTTTTTTCGTCGTTTAGATAATAAAAATAAACTTTAAAAATCAATTTTAAAATGAGAATAATTTGAAATGTAATTAGCCATGTGGAAGCATTTTGAAGATCGCTTGTGGATGAAAAAGGATAACAATGGACTCAAATATTATTCAAACACCTCTAAAACTTGAAAATTATATATATATTTTAAAAATTATGATATCATTCATTGCTAAGTTTAAAAATAGGTTATTAATGTGGTAGATAAGAATCACATAGAAATAGAGAAGAAATCAAATTTAAGGAAGAAAAACGTGTTTAAAAAATAAAATAAATTTTACATAATTTGAGAAAGAGAAATGAGATTTTCGTACAAAAATTATGTGTGCAATGCTATTTTAATTTTAAAAAAATTCAAATATTTGTAAGTTAACAACGAAATTTATTTGTGAAAATCATATTTGAAAATAATGGAATTTTGTAATTTTAAAAGTGATAAATCTCATGAAATAATTTATAATTTTAGATGATTTCTAACAATAAGAAAATAAAATTTTAGATCAAGTGTCATAAATTTTAAATTAAATTAAATACATCAAATTTAAATTTAAATGGCACAGAAAATAGCTAACAAAAAACCCTTTAAGAATATAAATAAATTAATCAGTTACCATTAGTAAATTATTGTCTTAAAACTTTATTTAAATATTTTAACACTGACGGGAAAATATAAAAATAAACACTCTGAGAAATATGGATATCATGAATTTTCTTAATGAATAAATAGACATTTACACAATCGAAAAATAACAAATATTGCAAACAATGCATTTACAATAAATTACTCAATTATAATTTTTTATTAGAAAAATAATTGTGTCAAAGGTTCAAAAGATTGACATTATAACACAATATATTTATGATAATTACATTTAGTTAAGATATATTTACATTGTTAAGGTATATTTAATTTAATATTTTGCTTTTAATTTAATATCCGAACGGTATGTTATTGTCTACTTTAATAGTTTTCTATTTGCTCTAATTTTTTGATACTTAATTTAATGATTTTTTGGCAGAATCTTCTGTTTTTTTTTAGTTTGTTGTGAACATTAGTAAAAGGTATTATCTTTCTTGATAGTAATTGCTTCTGTGGAGCCTGGGGCTCGGAAGTACATTTACTTTATGCTAATTTATATTAATTTTAAATCATTTTACTTTTTCAAAAATTTAACAATTATTATTCAAAGCAGAGATTTCGGATTGCTCAAATTTAATTGTTTGAAGTTAACGTTACTTGAGTTACAGATTTTTCTTATCTTTTTCACTCATTTACTCTTTGAAAATTCATTGTTGATAAAATTATGACTATTGTTACTTGTATTGAGATACTTCAATAAGTAGAAATGCAACATTAAATACAACCATGCATAAACTACAGATATATTTCATTGACATAAGTTCTGTGAACCTAAAGTGTACAACGATTGCTATTTTTCAGCAAAGAAAATTTAAATTTTTGAAAATTTTACAGTGTACGTATTCTGTTTGACAACATAATAAAATTATGAAATATTGTCAATCATTTTTAAGTCATTTGATTCATTAAACTTTAATGCAACTTACACATTTAATTTATGTTTCATAAATAAATTGTAAAGTGTAGTATATTTAAGTATAAGATAACTAATTTTAGGAATTATAAATATATATAATCTTTAACTACAGTAATTTTTTTTACTTTGAAAAAAATGCGTTTTTCATCAAAACTATTAATTTTTCAACATTTATTTCATTAATGTATGTTTCACTTCATAGGTCATTTTAAAAAGAAAAATATGAAACTCAATTAAATGAATTTTCCAGGGTCAACTCAATTTTCTTATTAATTCTTACCACTCGACGAATTAAATTACTAAAATGGATGCGAGGCGACGCAAACGAATAGTTAAATGGGCGTCTCCAAGCGTAGGCCGATTTTGATGTAATTTAGCAGAGGACGTCGCGTGATTGTATTATGAAAGGCAGAATGAAGTGAATTAAAAAGAATTAATTAAATAATATAATGTGGATAAGGTAATTTATACTTTATTCAGTAAATTTTTTTTTAAAAAAAATTGCATTCGATTGCGTTTATGATAATTAAAAACATAAGTAATCTATCTGATGCATTATGTACGTACTTTTATGAATTTAGTACATGAGAAATTATCTGAAAAAATGTTATTTGGTTAGGAAGATAGCATCTTAAGGAAGAGAAAGAAAATCTCAGAACACATAAGTAAAATTAGCAAAGCTACGTCGTTTTTATTGGCGAATAAGTTTTTATATCTTAAGAAAATTACAAATTATTTTATATTTATGAAAAAATTGATGTTTTACATATGTCTTTGTGTCTCATCAGAAATAAATTTTCAATTTTTTTTTCGTCTGTTAAGAAAATATATTAATTTAAATTAAATCGGGAGGGGGAGCGTGGCTGTTAAAATTCGAAACACACGAGAGCATATATAAATTTAAGAATATAAAGAAAAGTTTATTTGGTTTAAAAATCATGTTTTTAAGCTTCATTCTGTAAAAAAGAGAAATGTTTTAACAATAAAAATGCTTGGAGTGGTTTCCATGTTACTTAGAAAGCAACATTTTAACAATAATTATTATTTACAGACGAATATTGTTTCTTTTTGAACAAATTGTGAACAAAAGTGAACGAAGAGGAAGTAATTGTTGCATAACAATGCAAGTCCCCGAACAGCCAATGTCACTGAGACCGAAATAGCAACTGTCAGACTCATTTGCACCATTAACCACCCCTCTCACAGCCCAGACACGGCATCTTCATATTTTCATCTTTACACCTCTTTGAAGCCGCTTATGTGTGGAAAATAATCTGCCTATAAGGCCCAGAGGGCCATCAATCAATACACTAAATAGGCAGCGGAAGATTTTTTTTGACACAGCTATAAGAAAGGTTATCCCTCTGCTCACTAATTGCATTGTGAAGGAAAACGACTGCGTATATGAATTTGTAAATTTTTAAGAAGCATATAACCTTTTCGATATTGGAAAAAATTCTGTACTCTTATTATTATATTATATTTTTATAACCCTCGTAAGATCATATCTGGGGTTTCTGAATTCTTAAGTGATTCATGAAACTAATAAAAAGGATTATTATAATTGGAAATATATCCGAGGGATTTGACGGTACATTCTTAGAACCAATTGGAGATTGATTTATTGTTTATTAGTGCCACACTTAAAAACATCACGAGGGATACTGGTGACGGACCAATTAATTTTGAACTTTGGTCAAGTCACGAGGACGATTCCTGATCTGGTACCCCACTCACCAAAATTCCACACAATGTCAAATGGACGACTTGAAGTTTCGACAGACATAACGCGAATCAGAATCGCAACACGAGGGGTCTCTAGAGGTTTTAGGACCCGATGGAAACAACGCCATCCGCGAGCTCCCGACCCTGACCACTCGGCTACCGCTGTCTCCCCAGTTGGCGAGCGAAAGCCGCTTTAAAACATAATAGTCATTTAAACTCAGAATTTATTTTGTTTCGCTCTCGTAGTATAACAATTCTTGAAACCGAATATCTTAAATGCCCAGAACAATTCTATCACGTAATAATGATTCTTTGTACGAATCATAGTATCCACATGATATAAGAACACGAAGAGCAGTTAAAAATTATCAAATGATTCATTCTCTCTTCCTGACTTCTTCTATTTAATAAATATCTTTTGTATATTTCATTGGTTTTGCCAAGTAATATGCCGATTGAACATGTCAGTGATTTCATAAACAAAGTCCTTCATTATTTTCAAATTTAAAACCATTGTATTTGTCTCACTGTCCGCGTCATAGCTTAAATCTACCAGTGTATGTTAAAATAACGCTTCTTGATATTCATTACTTTTTTACTTTAGCGTATCATATTAGTATAGTTCTCCCATTTCTGTAGAAATATATTCTAAGTAGAGAAATAATATTATTCTCGAAAGTCAAAGGACCGAAGAGATCGAATTCCGGAAATAGATTTAACAAGGTCCATTTCTTTCCTTTTTACTCTCAGACAATTTTATGAAAGAATTCAGTTAAATAAAACACTAATAAAGCTACCACCATGTTTTAGTACTTCTATGCCTCTAAAGTCATTAACTATTAATTAATGAAGACAACAAGTATCTTTTCAACACACCCTATATTCTCTTATTAATCAAACTGTTTTTGAAAATTTTTATTTCTTAATCAGCTCATCTCATCTCATCAAGTTCACTTTTTCCGCTTCCAATAATAGAAATAAAAAAAATATGTTTATTTTACCTTATTTTGAACATTTGAATGTTTTTTTTAATAATTTATACTTTATTTTCTTAAAATGCTTATATTTTGAATGCAATATTCGAGTCATCTCATTTACTCATCGAAATAGAAATGCATATCACGTAATTTGTGAAGCAAATCGTCGTCTATTATACATTTATGCTTCTCTTGGCCTTCCACCAAAAAATAAGCAAAATATAAAATAAAAACTCAAATTTATTCGCAGATTATCTCGCTCTATTGCGTATACATCAAATAAAGTGATTGATAATCAATAATTGAATAGTGTCGCCATCTGTATTTTCGATATTGTGGCTAATTACAGTCATTAAAATAAAAAACAATTAATTTCAAAGACAAAGTTTTTATTCAAAGATTGTCTATGGTTCAAAAAATATTCATATTCTCTGTTCCTTTTAATCCAAAACAAATTAAATTGAAACATATAATCATTTTTCTCACAATTATCTCGAAATATATTTAAGCAGCAAGTATAAAAAACATGATTTGAAAATATTAACAATCGAAAAATGAAATGGTGAATATCTATACATATTGCATATTATTAAATTTTTACTCGCGTGAAAAAAAGTGTAAAATACAAAAATACTATTTCAATGATATCTCTTTTTCTCTCTCTGTCTACATTTATTCTCATGAGGATATTCTTAAAAGAACATTTAAAAAACTGCTTCGACCATTTTTATGTGCATTTCTGTTTATGCTGATTTAATATTTTTTCGAATTCTTTTATTTGTTTTGCTTACTTGGCTTAGATAAAACTACTTTCCAAGATTGGAAAGATATTATAAAATCTGGAAGCGCATTAGCTTTAAGAATTATCTTAACTGAAATGAGATATTGAGAATTTTCATTTCGGAAAAGAATGGGGGAAAATATTCAGTTTTTGCAATATGTTCATTCATAAGTATCTATTTAAGAATTCATAAAGTGTATTCGATTCTATTTTATCTCAAAGTTTTATTCATAATATTTAACTGATTTGTATTAGGTATTTGCAAGACATAGAAGTACATAGATTTTCTACAATTATTTTCTCACACTAATTTATTTTGTGTGTGACGATAATTATTTATAAATGAAATACACTAAACTGAAACATCACATAGTTCCAAATATTATAATAACTCATTTTATGACAACATCTTTTCACTATGTATTGAATCAAAGAATTAAATATGCTTATTTTAAACCATTCATTTTGAAAATATTACAGTTAATTTCTCAGCAAGGATTAGTTTTAAAAATAATTCATATAAAGCTTCCGAAAACGCACTATTGTATTCTTGGTTGATTTTATTTACTTCGTACTAGAGTCAACACGAGGACTATTGACGACGGACCTCGTAATTTTGAAACTCGGTCGAGTGACGAGGATGACACTTGAGCTAGAACTCTCCCTCTACGATCTTTAACACCACGCCAACGGGAGGACTTTGAGTCTGGACAGATTTTCGTGCATCAGCCCGGGCTACATGGCGGGTCTTTAGTGTCATCAAGGCTCGAATCCACGATTCGACGAAAACCGCCGGCCACGAAACTGCGATCATGACCACCAGGTTACCACGGAAGCATTGTACTATTGGTAACTTTTATTGCGTTAGAAATAATTCAACACCATTATAGTCCCTTAAAAAAAGAAATGTTTCTCGCACAACAAGTGATATCGGGAGTTATTGTTACTTCTTACAAGCGAATTCATAAAGGAAATTTTGGCATGTACTCACTCGATAGTTTCACTTACCAATTTAAAAATATTTAAATCAAATCACAAGCGAATTGTTTTGGAAGTGGAAGAGAAGATATGTGATGAATCTGTTGTTGATTTTAACTCCCTTTTATTCTTATGTATAGATTTGTAGATCATGAGACATAAAACAAAAAAGTAAAATAAAAATGAGCCTCGGTAATTTGTGATAATGCTATGCATCAATCTCCCTCTAAGTTAAACCAAATGCAGGTATGCAGCATGACTTGAGGGAAAATGCGAATAACCGCAAAAATTTATCGTAACTGGTAATTTTTCTAAATAGAGCTACATGGCGGGTCTTGTTGATTGAAATATATATTGATACTTTCTTCTTCATTATACCTTATAGCCACCAGATTTGACCACTTTTTTCTGTTTTTATTTAATTCATGCATACACATGTAGAGTTGACGTACACACTATTATATTCAATGGAAAACCAACTTATTTGTGTTGACCACCTCCATAAGTTTCATGTTTGTGGAGTTCTGCCTCTTGAATTAAGTGTCCTTGATTCCAATAAGAAAATTTTTCAAAATACACTAAGAACTAAGTATGATTCTTTTTTTTTTTTTTTTTTTATTTAGATTAACTGAAAAACACAGAAGTTTTGTATAAGTAGCATAGAAGTTTTTAACTGTATAACACAGAAATCTTCTATTTGTGAAAAACATATAATCAACTATTTGTACGAATTTGAAAAATAAATACAAATTTCAACCAAATTAGATTCAAGTACTAACGACTGTATCCAAAATCGAGACTCAACGCTTATACTTTGATTTTGCTGTTTAAATTCAGCGTCAGAAATTGTATAAAAAGAAATGTGTTGCAAGTTATTCTGATATCTTTTACTCCTTCAATAAAATCAGTCGATTCTCTTCATCCTTTAATTTCTTTTTTCGGCTCTATTTGAGAGGAATTTAGAAGATGTAGTTCTCTCTTACTTTATTTTTCATGAGCATTGGGAAATGAAGCAATAGAATCGACAGAAAAGAACAAAACTGCACTAATTGAAGCAATAAAACACCACTTGTTGATAACTTGGGTTGTAGTATGCAATAATAATTTTCTATTAATTTTCACTATTGTTATCTGTCGATTGACTTTCCACAACAATAATCAGAGACATGATGGCCATTCATTGCATTATTTTATGCCTTTATTATTAGTTCTGCAGCGGTTTTCTTCAACAACGCCAGAAGGGAAAACGCTTTAATAACTAGCACGAGAGAGACGTCTCTTTTAGTCTGTTTAAATAAAGGCGGCAGCAAAAAAGTGACCAGTCAACTTTTCATCGGACCTCCGGATCATGGTTCGAAACGGCCTCCGGCATCCAAAATCAACAGTTCTATCCCTCTATGGAGTGGAAAATCTTCAACGCCGAAGTAGAGATCCAGGACTTAACTCCTGATGGCAACACAGTCTAGTTGCAACTGGTTGCATACACCCCCGAAGCAAAACATTTACTTTGCTGTGTCTAACCAAGATCATCGTACATAAATCTGAACTAGTAATATCTCGGCTCGGCACATGTGTCAACGAAACCCGCCATTCAACTAGAGACAGCCGATGACGCCAAATAGAAAACGAAGCTCGATTCAAAGGGAAGAGATGAATATCAATTGCAGTAATGGTTGGTAAAACAACCTTATCTACAAATTCAGAATGTTTCTATACGTATCATCACTATGATAATGGATGGAGGGAGAGTATGCAGCGGCTCTCTTCAACAACGATGCCAGAAGTAAAAAACGACTTAATAAGTAGCCCGAGAGAAATGTCTCTTTTGGTCTGGTCGGTAAAGGTTCTACCAAAAGCGACCTGCTAACTTTCCTTCGGACCTAATGGAACAAGGTTTAAAACGCGGTTGGCTCTCCAAGGTCAACCAACGCCCCCCTCCCTCCATAGGGTCGAAAAACCTAATGAATGTTGAATGTCCGAATGTTTAAGTTTTTCCTCATTTTTTACATGTTTTCGTTGAGTCGTGGGTTCGAGGCCTGAGGTCACTAAAGACCCACCGTGTAGTAGGACTAATGCACGTTAAATCTAGTCAGGGTCCTCAGTCCTCTTGTTGGTGTGGTGTATAAGTTTAGAAAATAAGGTTCTACCTCAGGTGTTGTCCTACTCAAAATTACGAGGTCTGTCGTCAGTATCCATCATGTTATTTCTCAGTATAACGTTAATAAATATTCCAATAAAAATAATTGATTTGCAATATCAACATGCTAAATAAAGTCTATCCATATTGATAGTAAACAACAGGTTGGATAGACAATAATCAGCTACGTATTAATGGTTGCGAGCTCGTGGTGAGAATTGTTTCCATCGTAGTGTGCTCGAGTCTCGATGGCACTAACTCATTGTGAAGCGAAGCTGATGCTCCTTAAATATATCAAGGCTCTAAGCTCTGATATTGGAGTGGTATGGAACTTTTCATAATGGGGTGCAAGTTTAAATATCATCTTCATCATTTGACTGTGAGTCAGAATTACGAGGTCTGTCGTCATTGGCCCTCGCATTGTTTCTAAGTGAGACGTTCAAAGACGTCTTAAGGCATGGGACAACTGGGTCCGGTCCCAGAGCCTCGCATTTGAGGGGAGGAAGGGGGGTCTCGTGTAGCTCTCTACTCGGCCTCAGTAAGATCATGATCACAATAATTATAATCTTAAAATGTTACTTCCGGACATGACTGGTTAAAGACAATTATTTCTATATTAAATATTTCTGTTTACAACATTTGCTGAGAATCAGAGAAAATATTAGTTTTATTTCTAAAGCGAGATATGTCCAATTTATTCATAAAAATGCTGCTGTGGGAAGGACAGTCACAGACATAACAGTCACTCCTTCCAGCGACCTTTTGTTTATTTTCACACGTGAGTTAAGGATCGCTCATGAATAGACAAGAGATACACTTAAGCCCCCAACAGAAGTGACAAAAACACATTCCCTATTTTATGACAGACAATAAGGCTAATAAAAAGAGGGTTGAAATGACCCTGTAGGAAATCACACTTTTTCGAAGAAACGAGTGGCCTACAGTTTTAAATCGATAATTCCCTCCTTTAAATTTAATTTCTTCGAAACAGCAGAAGGCAATTATGTTTTTATTTTTGAATTGTATTTCTTTGAGATTTAAGATAATATACAAATATTTATATTGCATTAAAAAAGTAAAATAATATGCAATTGTATTTGCTCTTTTTACAGAGAGAGTTGTAAAATAATATCCAGTTTAAAAGAATTCTGCTCTTTTTTTGTAAATTTTCTCTCTCTCCTTCTGAACAACATGAAATTATCTCTTAACTGCTTATAAAATTAATTATAAATATTTCAACTGACTCTTAACAATATTTTAAAATTGATTAATATGCATAAGTGCACGCTTCCTTCATTTTGAATGCACTAAGAACCCCCAAAAGAATTTTCGTTGCGTATTGTAACTCAGATAAAAATATTTTTATTTGCTTCTAATATGGAAAGCGTTATTTTACTCGTTTACAAATTCAAATGATTGTCCTTTTTTATTATTATTGAAACCCAAATAAAAAAAAAAGAACATTTATAAAACGAATATATTACATTACTACAGATAATAGTAATGTAATATAAAGGTAAAAAAATAATCATATAACAGGAATCGTAGAATACGATTTGAAATTAGGTAAATAAATGCCCGTACAATAATTTAATATTTTAAGTTTAATTTGGTTTAATTTTTATTAATGTCGCACTAGAAGCAACACGAGGGCTATTGGAGATGGATCTCGTAATTCTGAACCTCGGTCAAGTGACGAGGACGACACCTGACCTGGCACCCCCTCTACTAACTTCCACACCACACCAACAGGAGGATTTGGGCCCAGACCGATTTAACCTACATCAGCCCCGGCTACATGGCTGGTTTTTAGCGGCCAAGGAACGAACCCGCGACTGAACGAAAACCGCCGTTTACGAATTCGAAACCATCGCCACTAGGCTACAGTGGCCACTTAACATTTTTAAAAGTAAACCTCAAAAATTGAGACATTCTTGTCAAACACAGAAAACAAAATAAGAGATTTTTAGTGTTTAAGACCCCTCACTAGAAATTTTCTAATTGCATGTGCATGTTTAATCAAATTTTCCTACAGAAAATTGAAATTTATTATGTATACTTAAATATTAGTTTTCTTATAGTTTAAACTTATAATGTATTTATACTTTTATCACTTATTAATACTTTATTACTTACTAATACTTTATTACATATTGGTATAAAATACTTTTAATGAAAATTACTTACATAAATATAATTCTCCTAATTAATAATTTATGTAATAATGTTCTTTAATTTTTGGAATCTATGACTTCCTTTTTATCATAATTCTTTGTTTCGTTTTATAAGCATAATAACAAGGGTATATGTAATCCGTATAGTTACAAACATATATTTTTCAGAAAATTTTTAAGAGATTCCAAATATTATGTAAGACAATACAACATAGAAATCTTTTACAGATTTTTTTTTTCTGCGTGTCATTTCCATTAAAGTGGTTTATTAAATATTTTCTTAGATATGATTTTACATTCGCATAATAAGGAAGGAAATTAAGGAATAAGGAATAAATAAAGGAAATCTAATAATTAAATGATTGTGATAAAACTAATATTGATTTATACTAGTATATAGTACACATGTATATCTACATTTTATAATAATAATTTGAAATATAATATTTTATACATTAATAATATTAATGAGATAATCATAATAGGAAAATTATATATAAGAAGTAATAACTTAATTGTAAAGCTTTGTTCTTTCTATCCACGAGAGTTAAAAGAAATTATTTAAGAAAATCAATCTTATCACCTTCAGAATTCTTATGAAAAAGATTGTTATATATTACTCTCATTTGATACACCTGAACACAGAAAGTGTAGGATAAACCACCACAGTCGATTAAAGTTATCTAGTAGCGTTGACAACCAACTTATACAATTCAAGGATGAACGTCATTATTAGAAAGAAATGCTGAAGAAAATAGTGGCTGTTACAAAATTATTTAGCATCAAAAGGACTGCCTCTTTCAGAGGGAAAAATGGAACTAAAGGTTCAGTGAACAACGGAAATTTTCTAGGCACTTTGGAACTTCTAAGTAAGTTTGGCCCATTTTTAAATGAACATATTAAAAAGTACGACAATTCTGGAAAAGGTAATCCATCATATCTATCTGCTACAATTTGTGATGAATTCCTTGAACTCGTGGCGTTAAAAATCTTAGTAACTATCGTCACTGAAAAACAGAAAACTATAAATATTATTCTATTTCCGTTGATTCTATCCCAGATGTGACTCATGCTGACCAACTAACTTTTATTTTACTGTATGTCCAAAATGGTGCAGCCATTGAAAGATTTTTGCAATTTATTAATAATAATGGACATACTGCAGAGTATCTGACGGATATTGTGATTTCATTTTTGGAAAATAACAACATTTCCTTCAGTAACTGTAGAGGTCAGTCATACGACAATGCCTCGAATATGCCTGGGAAATATTCAGAATTGCAAGCCCGACTTCAAGAAAAAAAATAAATACCATGTGCAGGACATTCTTTGAAATTAATTGACGTCTAAGCAGTAGAATGTAACTAAAATGTAACAATTTACTTTGATTTTGTCTAAAATCCTTATAATTTTTTCTCATAGTCAACCCATCGTTGAAATATACTATCATTAAATTTGAGCTGTCATAGAAATAAAAATGTACTGAAAAACCTATCAAAAACACATGGGTCAACACGCCCAGATACAATTAAAACTTCAAGCTCCGGATATTCAGAAATTGTCTTGAGCCTGGATTGCTTAATTAATGACGAATTACAGACAGCGGATACTCGACTTCTGCTAAAAAATTAAAAATTATGATGAATGAATTAGAAACTACTTTCTTTTAACTATCCTTTGGAATGATATTTTGACACGTATTGACAAAATATATTTCTCCAGAGTAGAAATATGGATTTGTCGAAAGGTCTAAAATTATTAAAATCACTAATGACATATATAAAAAACAACAGAGACTCTTCTGACTATTATGAGTCAAAAACCAAGGAAGTATCAAAGTGTTCACAAGTATGTAAGACAACGCAGTGTTAGGGTAATTTTCTTTGAAGGAAATAGAGACACCGACACAACATTTGAAAACAGCCACAGCCAGAAATTTAAAATATAAACCTTTTTACCATTAATCGACTCTCTAATTTTCAATATACGAACGCGTAGTAAAAAATACGTGGAGCTTTTTGAAATGTTTGGATTTTTCGAAAATATTTCTAATTTGGATGAGACAGAAATTAAAATAGCATTCGAGAAAATATCAAAATTTTACGATAAAGACATTAATAAAGAGGAACTGAACTTGAAATATCAATATTTCAAGTTGTACATGATCATTGATGGCAAAAAGCTGAAGAAAAAGCAAATAGAAAAAATGAAAAAAAGGAATATTAATAAAAAATATCTTTCTAAAAATGCAGATGAAGATGAAGAACAGTTGTTGGATGAGGGGACTGGAATTGGGATCAACACATTCTTTACTTACATGTATAATGAAAGGCTATCCAGTATTTCCCAAAATTGAAATAATAATGAGAATTTTCTTATCAATGATGATTACTAGCGCGGGTGGTGAGCGTTCATTTTCAAAACTCAAACTGGTCAAAACTGAATAGAGAAATTGTATGACTCAATCACGTTTGAATAATCTAAGCTTGAGGAGTATTGAAAATGAAATATTATTAATAATAGATTTTGAAAACCTGATTAATAATTTTGCGAATTTAAAATGTAGAAAATGAATATTCACATAAAACCTCATTTTATTATGGATTGCTTTTATTGAACTGTACATATATATACACCAAATTAGATTAAAGGGTCACCGGTGGGGCCTATTATTTTATAAGGCCCAGGCCCTCAAGAAGTTTTAAGACGTCCCTGGTGACGTTAATAAACAATGAGTCAATCGACCAATCATTAAGACAACTGAATAATAAGAAATATGCTCATTGCATAAATTTTATAACCCCTTCCTTCTCGAATAAATTTTACTTCGCAGCCAGTTTGAATTTACCGGATATATTTCCTCAAAATTTAAAAAAAGAATCCGGATTCATTAATTAATGCGCGTTGTTTAGAATTTTTATTTAATAGACTAAGAACAAGAACCTGGATACAAATGATTGAAAAGAATATTATTTAAGTTGGAACGAGAGTTTAACTGTGTCATTAATTACATAACATAGGGTTTTTGCAATAGCTACAATTATTTACTATTTAATTGAAGCACATTCAAAAATTAATTACTATAACACAAAAATTTGACTTTTGTTAAAAGCTGCATTTTCATGTCAGTATTGAATAGTTTATTTCACAGTATTCTCAGGCAGACGATATTTCCACTTTATTTTTTTAAACAGTTTATTTGGGTTTGTAATGCAAATGATTGTTGATGCTTGTTGTAATTTATAGTCATTATTGTGATTGCATCCGTAACACTCTATGTGTGTTTGGCAACGGTAACGGTAAACAGTGTTCCAAAATATGTCAGTTTGTCGCCATGATGAAAAAAGCAGTGTTTGTACTGTTACGGATGTATAATGAAGAATATATAGTTACGTTCTTCCCGCTGAAATAAGTTGAAATAAGTTCATAGTCTTAAAAATAGCTCTCAGAAAATCTATTTGTTGAACTATACATTTTTCTTTCTAGTAATATTCAATAACAATCTTTTTTTAATTTATAGTCATTATTAAAAACTAATTATATAAAAAAACAAACTAAACTAATTATATAAAAATTTAATTTCATTAATTTAGTTTCAGCATTATTTGATGATGGGTAATTAAAACAGTGTAAACTTAATGTATGATACTTTTCATTCTTATAAATATTAAACAAATAATGAAGTCTAAATAGTTTGCATGAAATTTTCAATTATTTTATGTAAAAAGTATATAAATTCTACAAAAAAAAAAAAAAATAAAAAATAAAAATAGAATACTCGAATTTTTTTCTACGGTTTTACAAATATTGTAATTTTAACTAACAACTTACGTGGTTTCTTCTTACTGAATGAAAATTTCTTTAAAGATAAAAATCTAAGGGAATGTCGGGGCTTTCCCCCATTACTACGTCAATTACTGAACAAAAATAGTAAAAGTTCCTCTACGATGTACCTCAACCTTACTAAAAATATCCCTGTAAACATTACCTTCGTGATAATTAGGTGAACAAAACATGCAGTTTAAAAGACGGTTTGTACGTCACAGTACTGTAAGAAATGAAAGGCTTATATCTAGATGTAAGGAAAAAAAATATAACCGATTGTAGTCGTCTTGTATTCATTGTTAATTCTGGTGAAAAGGCTTCATTAAAATATTAGTGAACAGAAAGATGGTTATTTGTGACCGCATTTGGGGAGGACTCTTATCGTAACTTTATCGAAGCGCACAGATGGGAAAGTAAATGTGTTTCTTTGTATTACATAATCAATAAACAAAGCTAAACAGAATAAGTGGACACATTTGTACAGCGTTTTAGTTGTGCAGATCCCATGTGGTCTAGTGGTTAGGATTCCTGGCTTTCACCCAGGCGGCCCGGGTTCGATTCCCGGCATGGGAAGAATTTTTTTTCCCTAATCGTTCTAGTAGATGTTAATAAAAAAAAATTAATACACTGCTGCCAACAAAATTTCTTTTGTGTGTTCATGCAGTATTCTCTTTCATCCGATGTTCTGGGATTCGGCACATTTTATAATCCGGCACGAACGCTGCATTTGGATTCGGGAGTTTGTTGACTTTGACTGCCAGGTCGAGACACAGCGCTGCTCGTATTTTCCTCACTTTTTAGCGGATTACATAACACGTCTGAACAACATTACAATTGTGTCCATTCACAAAAAATGCACAGTAAAATTTTTTCGAAGACAAGCAGATGTTCTTCAAGTGCTAATAAAACAAATGAGTGTAAGCATGTAACTAGAGTAGCTCGTCACAACTTGTTTTAACTATCATTTGTACTGCCTTAATTTTTTTTGTGGCATGTTTTTTATTCAAGAATATTTAATTAAATCAGTGTTCAGACTTTGAATTTGGAATGAGTTAGTAGCTACTAGAATAACAAAAAAAAAAAAAAAAAAAAAAAAAAAAAAATATATTTATTTTGTTCGCACAAGTTTAGAATGCACGAAAGCACATTAAAAACGTTCTTCTTCTTATTATTATTTTTATCTAAAGCAATTTATTTAAACCATCCCTTCTAAAAGTATATAGACGCTCGATAATCGTTCACAGCTATGGCCCCAAGTGTCCTGGGTTAAAGAGAGAGTACTATGATAAAAGAAAATTAAAAAAGTTCTATGCAAAGAACAGATGTAGTCCTACCCCAGGTGCTTTATTCTTTTAGTTATTATTAAATTACTCAATTAAATATAAGAAATAAAGTAAACGGTGAAATATCGAGAAACAGACAATAGTAAAATTTTCCGATATTAAAATTAAAGCAAACGATAAATTATTAAATTGAATATATTTAAGCTAAATGTAATTGAAATTAAAGCAAACGATAAATTACTAAATTGAATATTATATCAGCTGCATGTAATTAAAATTAAAGCAAATGATAAAATTATTAAATTGAATATATTTAAGCTAAATGTAATTAAAATTGAAGTAAACGATGAAAAATTGAAAAGCAATCTGGTATGCCAAAACGCCCCAGCTAAAGCAATGGCCCCTCGGACGGCGAGTAATAAAATGAAAAGATTCTGTAAGAAATAGCCAATAATCCTATTAATTTTACAGTACATCCATTTTTTAATATCCAGTTAAGTAGGAATTTATACGCAAGATACAGCATTCGTTAAACAAATAGCTTGGAAAATATGGAAAAAAAGGGAAAAGTTGAAGGGAAATGTTTTCGTAAAAGGATCAAATCAACCATCAGGAGAATGTTACAGGACCTTCTAGGTACACTATGTATCAGATAAATCAGTTTCACTTGACAACAGGTTTCGGATACACAGGTATGCGTACTTATGCGTAAATTTATGGGCCATTCCTTGTGGTCTCATTGTTTTATCAGAAATTATACTTCTACTGTGATTCTGAATGCCTTTTTATTTTATTACTTATGCTATATCACCGTTGACCTTTTATGATAGAAAATTATAGAAATTACAGATGTACAGATATTGTTTTTATCGTTTGAAAACAAGTGATGAAATCAGAATTTGTACAAATAATTTAAATCATTTAGTTGGTTAAATGTTTAATACTTCTTTATGTATTGTTTTTGTGTGGCGAGAAAAGAAATGAAAAGTGTTGCACAGAAAGTTTTATATCGTCAAATGTTGGAGACACTGAATTAGCACAAAGGGATGTATTTTTTTAAAACCCCTATAACAGACACTTTTAAACGTGATTGTGGTAGCCTAGTAGTCATGGTTGTGGACTCCGGCCGGTTTTGTTTCCGTCCAGTCGTGGGTTCGAGCCCTGATGCCACTAAATACTTGGAAATTGATGCACATTAAATCTCGTCGAAGTCTTGGTCTGGTTCCGTTTGCGTGGTGCGGAAGTTTGGAGAGGGAGGTGCCACTTGTTGTCCATGTCATTTGACTGAGGTTAAAACTTAAGAGGTCCGTCGTCAATAACCCTCGTGTTACTTCAATGCGACATTAATGAACAATTACAGAAACTATCAAGTGGAATCTTATGAAATTTCGATTTCAAGATCGAAAAAATCAGAAATTCGGGGGCAAAATCCTAACCGATAAAAAGAGAATTCATTTTTTAGATGTAATTATCAATGCAAATTAGTTTATCCATTAACACCATAACTAAAATCCCTTAGAGCTATTAAGAATGTTACCGTATTTGTTTAGCTTCTATGAAAATGAAAGTTTTCATGCAAGGGCATTCCTCTTTTTTATAATTAAATATCATACATATTTATATAATTAAAAATATACATATATTAAAAACGTATTTAATAAATAGTTATATATTGATAAAATACATTATTTGAGACTAATTATTTAGTAATATTTTCTCTGAATTTATTTTTTAATTTTGCATATAAGTTTTACAGCAGAAGAAAATGGAGAAGCTGTTTCTCTCTACAATGAAGGTTCAAAATAAAATGCAATTAAAAAATGAGTTATTTCTTAAGGAAGAAATTAAAAAGTTCGCTGTTGGTAGATGCGATGGTTTTATCGAAACATATTTCTTTTTCCTGCAACATTCAAATAAATAAGATATTTATTTGATTTTCTTTCTTGGTAAAAGAAAAATTCTTTTTTTAAAATTTTTTTACTTATTCTTGTTGCTTCATTGTTGGACAATTTTTAATAATTTGTTTATTCTGCTTTCGTGACTAACTTAACTTAATTTTGAATTTTTCTTCACTTTTGAAAATATTCCCCTTGCATATTATTATTTACACTTTCAAATTGATATTCCACTTTGAATTTAATTGGTTATTTCCAAATTCTTGAAATTCAAAATTGGTTATTTCCAGTAATTCTAATACTGTTAGTTACTTTTCATTCTAAAGTATACTGATTACCATTGTTATAAACTTCATTTCATAATTTCTATCTTATTCAACAGATTAATTTTTCAAAACTTTTTTAAATTAAAAAATTAATTAAAATTAAATTTCTTCAACTTCTTTATGCTGGGGTATAATTTAAATATTTTAAAGAAACGCAATTCAAGAAATTTGCCATAAATTTGCTTCTAATTTATCTTGAATTCCCTTTCTACTTTTAAGAGTTTTTTCAATAATAAACAGGATGGAGAGGAGGCGTATTACGGAAATTTTTATAGTATTATTTCCTTTTACTAGTAGTAAGCCTGTAATGAATTTTAATTTTGAATTTCTCTTTTTCATTTCAAAAACATATTTCACTTTCAAAAGCATACCTAGGATTGAGAAAATCTGGTTTGTACAGTAAACAGATTCCTAACAGATGAGTTCTGGGTTCGAGTCTCGTCATTCTAAACAAATATTATTGTATAGCTTGGGTTAATTTACATTAAATCTGTCTGGGTTCCAAGTCCTTCAGTTGGCACGGCATGTATGTGGAGATCGGGATGCCAGCTCAGATGCCGACCTCGTCATCTGACGGTAGTTTAAAAGTACGAGGTGTATCAGCTGAACGAAATTTTATGTCGGGCAGAAATGGACATCTGAAAGCGTTCAATTAACAAACATGAAACAGCGAACTATTCCATGTGAGATTTATGCCAATGAATTTAGATTTCAAGACAAAAATTTACCAATTCCTGGACTATTTGATACAATAGTGAACAATAGTTTCTGAGATCATTTCATAATAACTCAACAGAGGCTTCAAAAAATTATAACATCTATAGCAGGCATCAAGAAATAATCCTCGTTTGCCTGCAGCATAAATCCCATTAATTCTATATTTACAGCAGAAGTACTAGTCATATGTCAAGCTTTAGAGGATGTAATAAAAAATTAAATAAGATTAAAATTAGAGGATTAAATAAAAAAAATTATGCTGTCCAACTACTACTTTATACTACCTGCACTTAAAAATAACAACATTAAACCACCGAAAGTTATTTATAGATTAAAATATTTACACAATCGTATTTTCATACTCAAATAATACTATTTTAGATTCCGGAGTACTCGAAATTTTTTTGGTTTGATCAGGTGGATAGTATCGCAAAATAGATGTAATAGAGTCCAAAAATTAGCACATCAACATTAGTACATTGTTATACCAGAGTACATCGACTAGATTGCCTCAGAAAATATTAACAGTAATACTTACAGAAACAGAATGAAAGGAACCAACGAAAGTTTTTATTCAAATAAATAATTCAAAGTTTTAGGAAACATCATATCCACAGCTAACATATCCAATTGTCAAAAAGATGAAGATGGGAAATTCTTAGCATTCGAATCATCTGCAAAATGATCATAACTCACGGGCATTTTCACAAATTCAACCTATAGGGTAATCCAATGTGTAGTATATGTAACCTTATTGAATGATTTGGAACATATTTTTTTGACTTTTGGAATATACTCAGGATAAATGCTGGGGAAAATGTTACATTCAAAGAATTTTTGGACAAAGAAGTAGCTAATAAAAAAGTGTTCAAAACATTCTTGTTGAAGAATGAAATACTTTGACATCTATTAAACAGGAAGCATCTTTTAAAAGGGATTATAGCCTTTGTTGTTCTATATCCCACAAAAATCATACAATCACTCAATCAAAAACAACGAACTTAGCTTTGGGATCATCGGCATAATATATTCACAGCTCCGGGACTTTTATTCAAATTTAATTTACAGGAAAGTGTATATTGTAGCACGAGAGCTTGTAATCGTATTAACAATTATAAGCACATTCTTCCGACTTGCGAAAAATACACATCTCATCGAAATCACCTCTGGAGCATACTCAAGATAGACCCACAAAGCAATATCATTTTCAGAGAACATTTGGACAAAGCAGTAACTAATAAACAAGAGTTCAGAACTTTCTTGCCGAAGATGAGATCTTTGATATTTATTAAATCAAAAGAATATTTTGAAGAGGATAATTGTGCCTTTGTTGCTCCATATCCCATAAAACCATTAAATTAATAAAAAATGAATAAACGAAATAGAGAGTAGAAAGGGTCCAAGGGTTATTAGAATTAATCGAAAAGTTAATGTACACGTGTTTTCATATATGTACCATTACAGAATATGACGAAAAAGTTTATTTGAAAACAAGATCTAAAATAATTATATCGCATAACCGTTACAATGAAATTATAAAGAGATTCTTAAGCCTTGATTTTTGTACACAACGATCAAAGTAATGAACTCAGTAGTAAAGAAAAGGCGTGGAAAATAATTGTTATTTCCTCGATAATAATCGAATGTCAAAGAGCTAAACTGATATTTTATGACTTATCTCATCCAAATATCATTTTGATATTTGTTCTAGAACAAAAAATACCCATTTCACTGTTTCCAAGAACAGTGAACTAATTTAGGGCTGATGATGAAATTGTCTGGTATGAAATGTGCGCCTTTTAAGTTTATGGAAATGATTAAGAGAAGGAACTTATATATGTTTATTATATATATTTCTTAAAACTTTTTCCTTAACTGGAATATTAATGTTGTTTTCCCATCCTTTATCTGTTCAGTCAACTTTACGAGGGAAACAATTAAATTAGTCGTTGTTCATGTAAGTTTCAGAGAAAAGATAAAATTTCGAATGTTTATCAAACAAAGGTACCCTGAAAAGACGACTTTAAATTACTGTAAGAAGTTAATATGAAGTTTAGTTTGAGCTACTGATATTTTTTAGGGGAGGGGCTTGTCTTTATATCTCTTAAATATTTCTTTATTTATGGGTTCTGAATTATCCAAAAGAAAATTAAAAAAATGCATTTATCACACAGAATGGAGATGCAAAAAATGTTACACAAATCCTTTTTTACAAAAATGTTCATGTTTGCTGTTAAATTCTTAAAATTACGGTTTTTTTTCCTGTCCCATGTAAATAATATTTCGATTGCTTATTAAAAAGTGTCAAGGAAAATAATTGTTTGAATGAGTTAATAACTTAATTATGATAAAATATGGAATGTAGAAAATTGAGCTAGAAGCTTAAAAGATAAAAAGTACGAAATGGTATTTGAATCATGGCCAGTTTTGTTTAGTTTAAATTAATATCACCATGTAAAATCACACAAAGGCTGGTGGCGACAAATTTCGTAACCTAGAAGCAAAATCAAAAGATGATAACTATAATAAGCTCAAAGATGATGACTGTAATTGATAAATTTCTATAATAAGTTTGTACTTTATTATAGTGACTCTCTCTTTCATTATACTATGTGTCGATTTCTAGACTTAATACAGCACATAGCAACACACATTACACTATAGTCTTTCTTAATGGAATCAAGAGGTGAACTTGCGGCAGAATTAAAGCAAAACTAACCAGGCTTTGACCTAAAGATTACTGTTATTTAACACTAACAGGACAAACAATTAGGGGTTAGATGGGCTAGAAGCCTTATCTATGGCAGCCGTGATAGAAAGCGGGAAAACTTGTTTAATAGATGTTTCTGTCTTGAAGAGCTAAAGGCTGTCGAAATTGATGCTTTAAAAACTTCTGGACTTTATGGTATACATGGTCAAAAAATCGTTAATCTTAAATGATTTCAGAAAACATATACTACTCGATATATTCAATCAATTTTGGAATAACGGTAAGCTCCCAACAGAATGGAAGAAAGTTTTTATCATTGCCATTTCAAAACCTGAAAAGTTCATTACTTCACTTGATGGTTTTCAATCAAGCGGCCCTTTCACTAGCACATCATATATAATATTTGAGAAAAATTGTGTATGATATTGTATTATTTATATAGCAGCGGTCTTCTTCCTGAATAGCATAACTATAGGGATATGGTTGTGTGGATAAGATACTCTATATAAGTCAACAATTTGGATATACCCAAAACCCGAGTCCAACTAATAACACGGTTGTGGCCTTTCTTGATCTTTCAAAGGTTTTTGATAGAGAAAGGAAGAATAAATTTATTGTCAAGTTGCATGACACTTTTGATATAAGGAAGGTATTGCCACGGATTTTCGTCTTCCTCCAATATAGAACCTTCAGAGTTACCGCAACAGCTATTTTAGATAAAGTCAAGTTGTTCTACAGGGGTCGATTTTGAGTCCCATACTATTTTCTTAATTCATGGCAGATATCAAATTCTTGATCAGTCTAGGTTGCGAGTTCAGCATGTTTGCCAATGACGTTATTTTATCTTACTCCAGCTCTGAAACTTCTTTAAGTATAATCGAATCACATATTATCTGGTGAAGTTTCGGTAATTTGCAGAGGAGCATGAGATACTTTTTAAACCTAATAAGTCAGAGATTAGTTTTCACAACCAACAAACATTTGTACAACTACCGTCCTATAATCTTGCACAATAGTCAACAACTTAAAAATGAAGAAACGTCCAAAATACTTGGGATGCTTTCTTGATCCCGAAATCTTTAGCAATAAACACACAGATAATTTAGTTTTAAAATGCAGAATATTCTAAAATATTTTTCAGACCAGGAATTGAGTGTAAATGCTTTTATATTGAGCGATCTATGTCTATTCATAAGGCTAATTTTGTAATATGGACATCATATTTATGTGTCGTATCGGATTCAAACGCTGTGCCATTGTGGTGTGCAAATGGTGCTGCCATTGTGTTCTGCTATCTGACCAAAGGCACCAAAACAAATTTGAATACTGATTCATCTGTTAGTTTTGATTTGGTAGCTATTTGCTGCCAAATCAAAATTTGATTGCCACCGCATCAGGTTGTCATTGTCAATGAGACCTCCATTCATCCTGTTTACCGGAAATATTATAAATATACCGGAAATCAGGCAACAACGAAAACAATGGGTTGCTTTCGGTGAAGCCACTCCAAGGCTGAAGATAATCTCATTGACCAGGAAAGCTAAAATTTGGGAATGCGAAAAGTTTCATACTGTGGACTTCTTAGAAAAAGAAAAAAAAAAAAACAATCCCTGGACAATACTGTAGTACCTCATTCTCAATTCCCAATCTTGATATCCCATTCCCATTCATCATGGATGCTTTAAGAACCACCGTCGATTTCAAAATTTAATCACGTCATGTCTTCTGAAATCTCCTTTCATGGATTTAGTCTTAATTTATAATTCAACGAAAGAGATTCTTACAATAAAGCGACAATCTTTTAACTCCTAAGCATTTTGATAAAGACAAGACTATGATTTTAAATTCAGATTTTGATTGCATCATTGTATATCTATTCACATGCAAACGAGATGATGGAGAGGATGGTAAATGTAAATAATTACACCTGAAAATTTACCTTGATGAAGCAAGATGTAAATATATATAAGGATAAAAAAAAGCATAAAATAACTGAGAATATTAATGAAAAGGGTTGCGTGTGTGGAACAAATGAGTTTGTTGTTAGTGTGATTGATAGTTATCTGTCGCCTTAACTACTCCCGCTGAATATTAAAACAGAGTAATGATAATAGTTAGATGTAATGATTATGTAAATATTTCCCTTTGTCGCTTATGTAATTGAGAAGAAAACAAATGTAAGTAAGAATAATTTAAAGTCATGTGTTTACTTAAATTTGGACTAAAAGATATATAAAAAAATTAAATGTAAAGTAATACGTAATTTATGAAAGCTTCAGGTGTTTAACTATGGAAACTAGATAATTACTAATAAGTTGAGTACGATAGCTACTTATTTATATACGAGATCAAAAGAAGTGTTAAAGCTTCAAACGTTTATAAATGATGTATTATTTTACGTTCTAAAAAAATATTTTTAGTCCATCTTAAATAAAAGCTTGATTTAAAAATATTTTTTTACTTATACTTATTTAATTATTTGCAGTCTAGAAATTTAAGGCTAAAATAACAATTATGTGAGGAATACGAGGTGTGGATGTAAAAAAAAAAAACTTGACTGACGCTGCTACAGAAGAAGTACGCGTGCACCAAACGCCAACAACCAACAGATGTTTAATGTGAATACAGTGCCTTCTCTTTCGAATACAGTGCCTGTGGCATCTGTAAACAAATCCGTATAGCCATTCGCATTTTAGTTTTTTTTTTTTTTTGTTTCGCCGAAAAAATGACAAGTGTAACAATAGAGTAACGATGGTTGTGAAATTTCACATGAAACTTGAACTTATGATTTATGAGCTACTGAAACTTTATTGAAAGAAGTATATGGCAATGAATGTTTATCATGTTTACGTATTTTTCAGGGGTTTAAGCATTTTTAAGATGGCCGAGGTCAAGATTCGATTTGACCATTGGTTAAGTATTCGTGCAATTACTGAGACTGTAGGAATTGACAAGAATTCGTACGGAAGATTTTACATAACAATTTTAATATGCAAAAAGTGTCTGTGCCAAAATTGTGCCTCAAATTCTCACTTATGAGCAATAAGAAGCTCCCAAAAATGTTTATACTGACACTTTGAATGCTATTGAAAATGACCCAACTTATTGCAACAGATAATAACGTGTGACGAATCGTGATTTTTTTTTTTTTTTTTTACTTATGGTTAAAAAACGAAGCGCACTGGAAAAGCCCGTCTTCACCGAGAGCCAAAAAAGTTCAAATGAGCAAATCGAAATTCAAAGCAATCATTTTTCTCTCTCGATAATCATGGGATTCTGTACCTTCGATGGATTTCTGAAGGTAAAACTATAAATCAACATTACTACCTTCACATTCTTGCTGAACTCCGTGAAAGAATTACGCGAAAACAACCCAAATTGTGGAAGGACAAGTCATTCCGCATTGTCTGTCAAGAAGTTTCTAGACAAATACAGCTTCCCAGTGTTGGACCATCCGCTTATTCTCCGAATTTTGTGCCCTGCGACTTCTGTCTGTTTCTTAAGATGAAATCAGCATTTAAAGGAACAAGATTTGAATCTGTTGACGCTGTGAAAGAGAAAATGGCACATGACCTGAAGAAGCTGACAGAAGACTTCCAGCACTGTTTCGAATAATGGAAGACTCGCATGGAGTGTTGTAGAGGTAGAGGAGGGGTGTATATTGAAAGTGATAATAAGTAAATATGTCTGAAATAAAAAAAAATGTTTTACAGCGTTAGTCTCGTTATTTAGTACCCACATTTGGTACATGTGTGCAAAATTTCAACTGGATGTCGTTAATTGCGGGATCCGGATCCCTAAGCAAATCCTTGCTAGAGTATGCAATATTATTGTATTTGGAGAAATGTGTGTGTACAAAATTTCAACTGGATGTCGTTAATTGCGGGATCCGGATCCCTAAGTGTATTGTCTGTGGAGAAATTTGTGTGTGCGAAATTTGAGCTCCATCGGATGATAAGAAATGGGTTAAAATTTGACTTCAAATGTTGAACTGGAAAAACATATACATACATATAAATAAATATAGCAATTTAAATAAAAGGTTGGGGGGGGGAAAAAGATAGACTCATCGCGCGTATTTCCTTTGGGTTTATATGCACAATTTTTCTTTTATTTTAAGAATTTAAGGCGTGATAATAACTATTGGAAATACTGAAAAAATATTTGCTTACTTGCTCATGAAAATTATCAAAAGGAGAAACAACATTCGGATTAATTATCCGAATTACATCTACGACGTTATACTTCTGACGCCGAGGGCAGTATTTATTACAAAATGAATTTGAATTTTCTTTAAGAATTGGACACATTATTATTAAGGTGTTCGCCCCCCCTTCCCCCCGGTAATGATTCAGAAGCCTTTGTTACGTGGTGCTAGGAAAACCACCCGTGGGGATGGGGAAATAGAATGTCTTTTTGTAAGTCGAAGACCAGTGGCGGGTTGAACAGTTACAGTAGTTGCCTGCAAAATTTTTGATCTTAGAATAAAGTTTTTATTTCATTTTAAAAGTCGTAATGTATTTCACTACGTCCTCGAACCATAAGGGATTTCACCCTGGCACAGTCTGGTAGGAAATAGGGAATTTTGAATTTGTTCGGGAATCAGAGAATTTTATGTTAATTTTGTTGCTGATGGTTTGTGAATCACAATGGCTTTCCTAGCGAAGCGAAGAATTGAGGACTTGTAATTCGTCGTTCAAGAAACTGGCATCGAGAATGTATCGGAGATGACAAGAGTTATAAAGAA
This sequence comes from Nephila pilipes, assembly GCA_019974015.1. Classification (NCBI taxonomy): domain Eukaryota; kingdom Metazoa; phylum Arthropoda; class Arachnida; order Araneae; family Nephilidae; genus Nephila; species Nephila pilipes. The sequence goes on along the minus strand of BMAW01088925.1, from coordinate 299,479 downwards.
GGATGCAATTTGGAAAACAAGTTTATGAGGAAGAATTTGGTAGAGAAATGATCAATACATAGGGGGAAAGTAGAAAAGAATTGGATAAAAAGAATCGACAAAATTAAAGAGAGTTTCTTCTCATCGCACAGTATGGAAATCAAGAGAGTGAAATGCTATTTGGTAAGATGTCCATGTCTTCAGAAATTCAATTTTTTGAGCTTCGATTTCAATAAAACAGTTGAAAAATTTGAATAATTTATGTAGTTAAAAATATAAAGGAAAAATATGTTGTATGTAAAATGTTCCAGGAATAGTTGGAGTATACAAATATTTTGTTCCTTCATTGAAAACAAATGTTCCATCAAGGATTTCGGAATTTGTTTATAGTAAATTGCCCAACACTCTACTTCATCAATCGCAGTATCACTTTTCATCAACTTGACCCAAACGTAAACAGAAGTTCTTTGGAATTGTTTATCTCTCTCTCTTTTTTAATAAAATGTGTGTTAGATTACGAGTTGCTGCTATTTTTAGTAACTTTATCAAGAAAGATGGCAAACTTTGTGTACAGAATCTTTTGTTTGTACTTATTTTTAGAAGTGTTGATAAAAGTTCTTGAACTTTGAGTTTATGAATGAGAACAGTTTCCTAACAAACACAGTAGAGAATACTTTTACAACGATTTCAAAACTAAGAAATAAAGAATTTATACATTTTTTTTGTATGTTCGATTAAGGATTATTTACTTTGGAGCTCAAATCGTGAAAAATTATCTTTTATATAGCAGTGAAAGGTTCGATAAGCAGTTATAAAGTTTCTCGACCTTATAATCCATTAGAAAAAGAAATTTTCAGTAACTTTGGCACTATGTATTTTTAAATTTTGTTGTACTATTCAAAATTACCAAATAAAAGAAAGACGATTCAAAGATCCATTTCGAATTTTTTTTACATAAAATTTTGGCGTTAAATAACATTATCAAATTTTAATATTCTTTTTATATTTTACAAAGATGTGTTGATATTCAAATTTTGATTCTTCTGAAGAAAAGTACTCATTATCTGTAAATCCCTGTATTCGGAGTATTTAACTATATTTAATACGGAAGCAGTTTTAAATGAATGAATGAATTATTTTTACTAAGAATATACAACTTATGAATAAATGTTCTAACATAAAAATAACGTGTAAATATATACCGTATATTTCCGCAGATAAAAAGATAGTTGAATAATAAAAAAAAATCCAATATATGGAGTCGTCTTATGACAGAGACAAAAAAAAGATTAAATTTATGTGAATTAAAACTATTATATAAAATAAAACAAATATCTCCAACACATTCCAAATCCTGCAAAATTCTCACATTCCTCATCTTAAGCAAATAGCTCCTCAAGTGCGTCTTCTCTTTCGTGGTTGAGAAGATCCATAGTACGAGTACCATTCCTGTACCTAGAGAATAATTTCCGCTGCTTCATCAGCATCCCATAACAAATCGTCTTCAGTGACATCCATAGCATTAGAAATCCCACACTTTTTGAAAGATTTGTTAGAGGTACATGTGAGTTCGTGATTTGGCAAGTGCTTCAATGGGCAATGCTGCCAGATGTAAAAAAAATAAAAAAAAAAAATTCTAGGTGGTAATCACTGGCCTAAATTGAATTCATGGACTGTTGATAATTTGGAGATCGTCCTATAGGTCAGATATATGCTAAAACCACAAAATTCGACGCAAATTTATACCTCATCTTATATATGGAGATATACGGTATTTATACATGTATGGAGCAGTAAAGATTACAAAGTGTCTTTAAACATTGAAAATCTTTGATGCACATGTTAAAATTCATGTTAAAAACAAATGTGATGAACTTTAAGTGGTTATATTTCGGAAAAAGCGGACTGACAGAAAAAAGACCATGCATGCCCTTTTCAGTATTAAAAATAAATTTAAAAAATTAAAATTGTTTTCTAAAAAAAAATAAATATATGAAAAGTACATTCTTTGATATAGATAACACATGCTGATTTTTTTTTTTTTATTTCCTGCAGAGTTCCTTTTAAGAATCTGAGATATCGGTAAGAATTGTGAATTGAATAAAAATTTCGGTATGTTTGATATTTAGAATGACATTTTTGAAAAAGAGAGAGAGATAATGAGAGAAAAACTAATATATAGAGAAAGAGAGAAGTAAAAAGAAAGTGAGAGAAAAAGAGAAAAAGAAAGGAATAGAGAGACAAAGAGATATTTTTTGTTTGTTTACTAATGTCCTTTGAAGCTACACGAGATTTGTTAGGGACGGGCCTCGTGTTTTTTGAATCTTGATCAAGTGACGAAAAAAATACCTGAGTTGGAATTTTCCTTTCAAAACTTCCAAACCACGCCTACGGGACTAGAATTTGGAACCTCGACAAATTTAATGTGCATCAACCCCTCCCCACTGCAGTACAGAGAGAGAGAGAGAGAGAGAGAGAGAACCCCTTTAAAGAAAACATGCTCTTAAGACGTTTGTTTCTTTCCATAGTTGAATTCATTTTTAGACTATTTTAATTTAAAATCATTTTAAATTGGAACCATTGGGAATTTCTTAAAAATTCTTGTTTGTGTTATTCTAATGTAATCCTCCAGTTATATTAAAGTGTAATTTTCATTTTTCTCATTCCGTTAAAGTACGAAAGGAAAAATAATTCATTTGATTGATAATAAAAAAACAAGACAGCAAATAACTCGTCTTAGATTAAAATAGAGATATGTATGTATATTCATACTCCAAGACAGGACACATCAGCTCTGTCAATTGCTCCGAATTCTCTAAAATAATTATATATGCTACCTAGAAATTAAATACTGAATATAAATATTTAAATGTTAATGATGCTTTATCGATATGTTCAAGGAAAGATAAAGATGAACGAACTATCAGAGTAATCCTTAATTGTTAGTTTAGTTAAACGAATGAAAAAGGAGCCATTTATTCAGTTATAAATGGCATAATTTACTGAGACGAGTCCGAAAAAAGTTTTTACATTATACATTTTACTTTTGTGTATCGAAAAAATTTAAATTGCTGTGCAGTCTAATCATGTAATTAACTTGGGGGAATAGAAGCAATTCTTTTAATATGAAGAATACTGTATGAAGGGAAGGTCTCGCACATTACTTAAAATAACTATCTTGATAACAATCAAAACGTTCTAAAAGATGTATTGTTTCGATGGAAATAACCGTCAAATTACAGTATAAAAAGTATAATGTATCCTGTTTCATTCACTGGTATTGTTAGTAGATTTGGAAGAAGTTGGTTTGTTACTGCTTTTGATTCTTTAACTTAAACATAAATGCATAACTTTGGGTTTATTTAATAAAATGCTTTGTCGAAGTTCAAAATCCTCTGGTAGGGATAGTGCGGAATTTAGGAGAGTGGAATGCTAGTTCAGGTGTCACCCACGTTACTTTACCAGGCTTCAAAAATGTGAAGTTTGACGCCAATAGCTCTCGAGTTGCTTCTAAGTGCGATGATAATAGACAATAAATCGTTTTAGAAAAGGCTTTATTTTGTGTGATTGAACTTCAAATTATAATCACTTTGAAACTATTGAGAAAAGATATTTCTATCTTCTAAATTTTAGAAATGTTGATAAATCCCTTATTAATTAAACTGATGTCTTAAAATAAAGAATGAGTTCTTGTGTAGAATGACTTATAACGTTTTACAACAGCAATGTTTCTTATAAGGTTTCCGTAAAAATTTTCTTCTAAAAGAAAATTCGCTCTGCAGCTCTCTTCTCAAAGCCACCTTGAGTTTGCGAACCTATAGAATTTTATCTTATGTGCTCAAATGTGTATTATATTTTCACGAAAGCAATAAAAGGAATCCTAGAGAATGAAAAATAAGGAGGTTTTTTGTTTGTTTGCATTTCCCTCGCCCCTTTTTATTTCAGCAAATCTTTCTTTTTAAGATCTGGAAAACTCGATAGCAAAAAGTCACAAAAACAGACATAAAATCAATCTAAAAACGGAAGGAAACTAAATGAATAATTAGCATTTAGAAACAACTCGGGGCTAATGGCGGTAGGAATACTTAAGTCAAGTTAATGATACCTGATTCGACAACCCACTGATCTAACTTCTACACCAAGCGAACGTGAAAATTTTGAGCCCCGATGGATTTAATAGGTCTTTAGCAAAATCAGAATTCGAAACACTCATAAATAGTCCATATTTGAGAAAGGAACGCAAAAAGATTAAAATTGCATTTATGAATTTTAGGTGGTTGGTAGAGGGGAGTCTTATGCTTATGATTATTAAAATAAAACTCATACGTATTAAATTTTTGGTAGTCTTAAAAAGATATATTAAATAATATACCTTTAAAATAATCTATCGTTTTATATGAAGACGACAGCGCTTTGAAAAAACTAAAATAGGGTTAAAATTTGTGCAGTTTTCTCTGAGTAATCCGGCTGACGTCGGACCAGAGAAACGGATTACCGAAAATGCTAGATTGCTGAAGGTAATTAATAATGTATGTAAGCAACAAAAACTGTCTATTATAGAATGAAATTTAATACAGTACACGCAAATAAAGTGCCAAAAACCACGATATAGCTAAAACTGAAAAAATGTATTCATACCTACATTATTCCATTGAATCCATTTATTGATTGACTGCTTATTAACATCTACTTAGAAACAACACGCGGGCTATTCACCTCGGAATTTTGAACCTTGGTAAAGCAATGAGGACAACACTTGAGTTGGCTCAGTCCCTCTGCAAAATTCTACTCCATTTCAATGCAAGAATTGTGATCCTTGACATTTATACAACGAATTACGAAAATCAACACAACACAACGAATCTTTAGTGTATCGCCTGGACTCGAACCTACGACTCGACTGAAAAAACACTGGCTGCGAGTTCACGACCATGTCCACTAAGCTATCATGGCCCAGACAGGAAAGTTGAAGTTTCTGAAAGTGAAGTAAGACAGAGAGTACTTCTTAAAAATTTATACAAATAATATTTAATATTTAAAATATTCTTCATATATATATATATTATTTATAAAGCAAGTGTAATAAGACCATTACTTTTTCTCATGGTCTATCACCTTAATGCATTTCACCTTAACTCAATTTCTATCGAGGATATTTATCATACAAAAATTCGATATTGCCCTGAATTGGCATTCTTTTGCATTCCACTAATTTTTTTAGCCATTCTAATGATTACAAAATATTTGCTTAACATTAAATTTTAGGAAATTCAAATCTATTCCGCGTGAGGATTTATCATCAAAGTGTAAAAACAATTCAAAAAAGAAAGACGAATGATTTACTAAATGTGGTCGCGGTAGCCGAGTGGTCATGGTTTCGGATTCGTGACCGGCCGTTTTCATTCAGTCGCGGGTTCGATAATTGTCTGCCAAAGATCCGCCGTGTAGACGAGGCTGATGCACGTTAAATCTGTCGGGGCCCAAAGTCCTCCCGTTGGCGTGGTGTGGAAGTTAGGAGAAGGGGCTGCTAGCTCATGTGTCGTCCTCTTCACTTGACCGTGGTTTATAATTACGAGGTCCGTAGCCACCAGCCCTCGTGTTGCTTCTAGTGTGACGCTAATAAAAACTAAACTAAACATGGTCAAAATATCTATATTTTTTAATTTTTGGTCTCATATTAAAATTCAATCTTTAACCGTTAAAAATATGTTTGAATTTTTCTTTTCTATCTTGTTTAGAAGCTGAGTTACAGCTGTTTAAAAATTACTTGATCATGAATTTCTCTGACCGGAAAGGTTTTAAAAACAATATTATTCATTAGTAAAAAACTGAACATCTCAAAACGTTATGCATCATGAACCTAAATTTCATACATACGTTTTTCAAACGCCTGTACATAGAATAGACTATTCACGAGGTTATATTTTGAGTAGAAGATTTTTTTTTTATTAAAAATAAATAAATTTAAAATTATAAATTTTGTAATAAAATGAAAATTACAATGACTCCAAAGAAAATGTCAGTGTTCAGAACTCGAACTACCAGAACTTCCTATGTAAGAGTTATATTATTAAAATACTAGTCTATTCCCTCTCTAGGTAAGCTTACATTCTGTATTATTCAATTTACAAAATGTCAACATATTTGTTTTCTTTTGAATTACCATGTTTTGTAGAAAGTCATGATTTTTGCTTATATTTGTATAAAATTCTCCTACTGATAGTAAAAATATACACTAACAAAACTTTTCTTGGGTTTGAAGCCCCATAAAATGTGCATTTGTAGGCAAAATTTGCTTTAATTCATTAACTTTTCTTCGAAGGTGTACTGTTACCTTAAGTGACATCTTTTGAATTTCCAAGATTTATTCATATGTTTTCAAATAAATAATTTGTTTCGAAACTTTATTATTAAATTTATCTGATTAGTTTCAAATCGCACAGCAACAGCGAGAGAATTTAAAACAAACCCACAGAAATGTTCGTTCTCACGTGCATGCACACACACGTGCTGTTTGTAAACACGCACCTTTGAAGAATTTCCCGACATACTGAAGAATATTTTAAATATTTATGTCAAGAAACTTCTTCGGAGTTACCCTTTATCTCTGTTCCGATCAGTATTTGTCTGACGGCGCTTGACGTCAGATATAATAGAAGAAGAAGAAAGCGCTCGTGGTTTAACCATAGTGCTCGAACTGAAAACCACGATTTGATGAAAAGCAAATCTGATATGAATGTTTCGCGAATTACAAGAATTTAGAATATTTTGATCAGCAAGAAAAGATTTATAAATATTTAAATTTCCAGTTTTATGCTTTCCAAATAGTGGAATAAATCTTGATAATTCTTAAAAATTTCCGAGGAAGGAAATTCAAAACAGAATCGCAGTACAATGTCATTAAGTCGAATTTCTGGATAACCCGAATCGATGAACTCGAAGAATTTTTTTTGAAATTCGAGAAGCGATCTGCGTAAATTTTCATGATGTGGTCGTTTATTAACATCACACTAAGAAGCAACACGAGGGCTAATGGCATTGGGCATCATAACTTTGAACCATTGTCAAATGATGAGGACGACATCTAAGCTGGCATCTCCCTTCGCAAATTTCGCAACACACCAACAGGAGGACTCGGGGCATGACCAGATTTAATATCTATCAGCCTCACTACTCGACAAGTCTTTTGCGGCACCAGGACTCGAACCCTCGAACAAAAACAACACCAGCCGGTAGCCCTCGACCATTAGCTTTGAATAATTTTCAAGCTATAGCATCAGTGAAAAAGATTCTATAAATGCTATTACTATTTAATGTTTAATCAGGATCATATTAATCCTTCGCAAACCCAAAGGCTTTCAAATACTCTTCGAGCATTTGTTCTGCTATTGAAAATTATATTAGTGACTTGGAGCAGTACAATTTTCGGGTCCTTGGATTTCAATCTAGTCAGCCTAATGAATAATATGACCCCATATATACTGAAGTACCTTCAAAGTTAAGAAGTGCCGTTTTAATTAAGCAGTCAGTAAAATTTCTCAAAAGAAAATAAAAGAGTGTCCAGACATCCGGAACACGGCTTCTCTACTTGATCAATAAATAATTGAAAAAAAAAGTTTACGAACTATCATTTGTGCGACAATAAAAGAAGTTAGAAAAATTCCAAGGTATTCTTCAGAATATTCCAAATTAGATGAACGGCGATGACGTGATTGTTGTGCAGGAACAATGAATTTGATAGTGTTAACCAAATTATGATGGCTTAGCTTTCTTTCTTTTTATAATGGTCTTTGTAAAATTTTATTTTATATTGAAATGTTATATATTTTCTAACAAGGACTCGACTGTATGAAAAATTCCGAGACAAGACGTAACATGTTGCAGGTGACATAAAGCCTGTAACTCCCAAGTTACTGAATGGCTATGAAGAGACCTCGAAAGATACTATAGTTATTGTTAATTATTTATTTCTAAACTCATTTTAAATTATTGTTTCTCGTCCTTTCTTAATGTATACCATAAAAATAAATTCCAAATAAGAAAACGTTGTATAATTTAGCAGAGACGGAGATTTTATTCTTTAGAAATGGTTTCGTTCCCAATTTTTCTTCGTTAGCGTGGTGCGGAAGTCAGGAGAGGGGAGGGTCAGGTGTCATCCTCGTTACTTGACCGATGTTCAAAATTACGAGGTCCGTCACCAATAGCCCTAGTATTGCTTCAGTGCGACGTTAATAAGAACCAAACCAAACTCAATTTTTCTGTTCTAGATATTCAACGACTATTCAGATAAACACACTAGTTTTTTTTTTTTTTTAGAAGTATATTATTTTTAACATCTCGTCAACTAATTTGTTATTCAATGTTTCAAATAATTATTCTGAAACCTAATTTTTACGTATACTTTAAAAAATGACAGAAAAGAAGCTATTTTTAAAGTAATGTCTGATAGCGTTAATATAACTACGAGGCAATAATAGTATATTAAAATATTTTAGCATTGGTTTTAATACTTTTATAAAGAAACAACCATTAAATTGAAATTTTTGAAACGGATAAAATGTTTAAAAAAATCTTTCTGTAAATACTTAAAGATTGCCAGGCATTTTCATGAATAATAAAATTTTAATTTTTAAAGTAGATTAATATTTTTTAAAAAAATACATTAATTATGAACATCTATGAATTATACTCGCCATCTTCAGAAAGAATTCAAACGGAATTTAACAAATAGTTGTGTATTTCAATCACCATTTTGACCAAATGTTTACGCAGATAGTTTAAAAAGTATATTTTTATTGACAATTCTGTTGCTAAGGCATGATAGCATTACCATCATGTGCTGCCATTTGTCAAATGGCGCCAAAACAAATTTGTCATTGACTCCAAAGTTAGTTTTGATTACTGTTGTATCGAGTTGTCACTGTCAGTGAGTCTGAATTCCTTATTGTGCACTGTAAACAAGCAGCAATCAAAACTGTGGGTTTATTTCGGGGAATTTGCTCCAAAGAAGGCGAAGATGGTCTCATTTGCCGGAAAGGCTATGGTGACGATTTTTTAGGATATCTACGTCATATTCGTGGACTTCCGAGATTTAATTTTGACTGGTATGTTGATTAACATAATCTGAAACGAAGAAGCAACAGAGGGCGATTGGCGATGCAACTCATAATTCTGAACCATTGTCAAGTGTCGAAGATTAATACCTGAGATTGCACCTCTCTCTATTTAGTCATTATAAACAAGGTCTTACAGTTTTTTTGAATTAGCATTTTTGTATAAGATGTATAATAGTCAATATTATGATAAAATCTTTTTTTTTAATATTATGTGATGAACCTAACGGGCGTGGGGGGGGGAGTTATTGTCAACAGTTAGAATATTTCTTCAAAATAATCCATAATTAAAATTCTTAGTACACATATTCTTAATACGGAATATGCTAAGAAATGGAAGGATATAGACGGTTTCAAAATTCGTGATTTGAAATACCGTCCAAAACTGATTTGGATGCAAAGAAATTTCAGTTGGAAAAAAAAACAATTAATTTTTACATAGTTATTCATTGTATGCATTGAATATTTCTTATCAGACGTAGCTTTATATGCTTTTATTTGGACTCAACTTCCAAAAGCATCTAAAATCCAACGTTATCATTATTGATAAGATAAAGTATTTAACTAGCATATTTTTCAAAAAAGAGGGGGAAAGAAACTTGTAATGTTTCTTATCCGAAAACAGACATTTATAATATGTTTTTTTGATTTTTAGGAATCATTTTGAAAAACGCATTGACCTTTTTTAAGAAATATTTTTAGAGCTTAAAACAGCTAAGATGACATAGATTGAAATTTAAAATATTTTTTACTTCTTTTTAATTGAGTAGTTTATTGACATCGTACTTAGAAGCAACAAGAGGACTATTGATGACGAATTTCGTAATTTTGTACCTCGGTCAAGTGACAATGATGACACTTGAGCTAGCATCTCACCTATCCAAACTACCACATTACATCATTGGGAGGACTCAGGATCTCGACATATTTAGCATACATCTATTACAGTTCCAGTGGCATAAAGGTTCGAATCTACAACTAGATGGAAACGACGCTGCCACTATTCCGTTTTAAAAGTACGTGTTGTACTTTTTATTTCTTTGAGATATTTTTAAAAATGTCAAAATATTTATTTTGAGTTATATTCTATGGCAATCGAACCTGATAAACATATGTTCTATGTGTTTACTCTTATTTATTGTATTAATTTTGTTCGGTTTCATAATTTTCGTTTATTTATTTGTTTTATTTATATAGACATTTGATCTTATGGTTTAATTAACGTAGGGCTAATGCTGCGTAATAAGTTGCTGAGGATAGAGTTTATAATCGACAATTTTCATGACGACGACAAGATCGACAACTCATCTGATAACTCAATTGCCTCATTTCTACGTCAAACCATATGAAGCTTTTGAAAACCAGTCAGTTATAGGATCAGTTTTTGCAAAAGTTAGAGAATTCTATAAAGACAGATCTGAAAGTTTATCATTGTATCACCGATTTTTGTATCTTTAAAACTTACGTTCTAAAAAATGTTGACCAATTACCCTTGAAAAGTCCTCCAGGAACCTTTCTCACCCTTTCCCCCCCCAAATGTTCCAGAAGTTTATTCTCGAAAACACGTCTTATGTTGTTCCCTTCAACCAATTCTGTTGCTTGTGTAAGACGCAAATTCAAATGTCATATTTTATCAAAATTGTTTCCAAATTCCTTCATAAAACTATAAAAAACATTCTTTCGTCAACATCAAAATCAAAAATTATGAATTTAATTTCAACGCCGAAGTACAAAAGCGTGTCATTACAACCGTCAATCAGTCCAAAAGAGAGAGAGTTCTTTTTCCCGCAAACTTTCACCTCTGTGTGCTGCAATAAAAATAACAAATCAACATGCTAATCAAAATTTTGACAAGTCCTTGGAATGCGAAGTGGAAAGACCACGTTTGGAAACTAGAGTTAATAAGCAAGAAACCCCCTCGGTGAAAAAAAATCTCAGCTATTCCGTTTGATGCCATGTCCGAGAAAGATAGAGATAAACAATGAAAGGATTTTCTGACGTCAATATTTGGTTTATCATATGGAAAGGCAACGTGCGCTGTCGGTCGTTAGGAGCGACAAAAAAAAAAAAAAACCCTTTAATGACTCGAGATATGCACGTTTCGCTATTAAAGTGTCATGAAAAAGGCTTCATTAAAGCATTTTTGAGTTGGTGTCTTAGAAGTTTACCTATGTAATAAATGTGCGTATGAATTTTGATTTTGTCTGTTCGTAAAAACTGATGAAGCGTGCTTTAAAAAAAGTTGTGATGACAGACGGGTCTAATTGGTTATAATTAATAAGGATAAATTGTGAAACCGGTTTTAGTTTAAGTTTTTACATTCAAAAGATAGAAGGTACTCTGAACTGTGCATATTTTATCACCGAGAATTGGCAGCAATTTCAATATTTATTCATAAAAAAAGAAATTACTTTATTATAGAAAAGAAATATTGGCAAATAGTTCACTGTTTCTGTACACTTGTTTATTGCAAATTATTTTTCGAACATATGCTTTCCTTATATTCTTATTAAACCAGTGGAAATAATATTATCGATAATTACAGATATATTTGAATATGATAATCTAAATTTTTATCACTATTATTTATTTATACCAATTGCTAATTATTGAGAAAGATATTCAAAAGATTGACAAATATAAGTATTTTTTAAAACGTAAATTATCGATAATTACCGATAGTACATTGTTATTGATTCAGATATTTCAGTATAATTACAATTTTTAAAATAATTTTATAAAAATAATCTGTATTATTTGCAATATTTATCTTCAGCAATTACTGAATATTGATTTCTGAAACCCTAAGAAATGAAAAAATTCACAATTCTCTCGTGACTTCTTTTCGTTAAATTAAAACTCTTTAACTCGCTTCATACGAGGCTCGATTGAAGAGAAATACCTCCATGGTGTGAGCGTTTTTATTTGTCAACATATTTTCACAATTCTTGTACTTGAAAGTTAAATGTTGTGACTCGTTGAAGAAGAAATCCGGCAGCTGTTGTCGACAACAAGCTTTAATGGCAACTTTGTCCTCATCATCAAAACGCAAAAAGAAAAAGAGTCCCTTAAGGTTCTTTTTCATCTTTGGAAAGAAGTGCAGGTTTGTGATAGCATGGTTGCGAGCTCATGACCGGCGTTGATTCTGTTGAGTGGTGGGTTCAAATCCTGATGCTACTTAAGTCCCTCCGTAGAGCGGATCTGACTCACTTTAAATCCGTCGAAACACCAAATCCTCCTATTGGAAGTTTGGAGAGGGGTGCCGTCCTCGTCATTTGACTTGACTTCAAGATTACGATGTCCATCACCAATAGCAATTGCATTTCTTCTGAGTGCGACGATAATAAACAATAAACCACAAACTGCAATGACGCCTCGCTGCTTCAGCCTTATCCTATGAGCTATCTCTTCTTCAGTTCTCAGCACATCAGCGCACCTGGGGACAAAGGAAACAAACGCATTAAGTAGAGGACATGTGTAGTTTTCAGGCATATCAAGAATTTTGAAAATCGGGTAACAAAATTGTTGTGGATTTGAGGAATTACTTTGCAACCAATCCTTGTGCTTAAGATGTTAAGAATTACGTATGACGCCGTAGATTAGCACAAAATATGGATGTGTTAAATGAATGCCAGTGATGTATTAATTATAAACTATTTTAAAATTATTTTATTTTTTGAACTGGAATTAAAACCAGTTGATGTGTCTTAATATGTGACAGCAATACGAAAGATATATCCTTTTACAGAACCATATAAGAAATTGCGTACAATGATTACACCAACAATGAAATAAATAAATTACATCGGAATTTGTACGAAATTAATAACAAACAAACAAGGCAATGAGTGGAAAAGTTACACTGCCTGCCTAAATTTTTGGAAAAAATGCTTAATTTTATTTTAAAAACTTGAGAGATGAATTTAAACATGACCTACGCTCATTCTAAAAATTGAAAATCTGAGATAAATTCATTTTTTTTATATATAAATGAGAAATTTACTTCATTTTATGATTTTTTTTATTTTGTTTTAAAATTCAAGAAATTGATTTAACATTATGGTAAAATATGTCGAAAATGTGTAACTGAATTGTAAAAAGTATATTATTTATTAGTTTCAATAAAGGCTAAACATTTCTTTGATTCTTTTCTTGACATTTTTTTATAAAATTGCAACACCTTGATATAAACAAACCACTCGATAAAATTTCTGGGAATACGAAACGAAATTTGAAAAAAAATATTACTGCAATCAAATTGCTAGATTGAAAACAATTATTAATTGGAATTCAGACTTTGAAATTTGATTGCAAGTAGATGCTATTGCAAAATTATATGCAATTCCCTTACAGTATTATTTACTCAGAAATAACTTTTGAAAATTCTTTGTAATCAAAATGCTTGAACTTTGAATGTAAATACTTTAAAAGTTCTTAACATTTTGATCTACTATTAACGTGCAATGAACTGATATGACTCCATTAAATAGTAAGAATATAATTCAATAAAATGCTAGGTTGAAAAACATTTCGTGAAAAATGTAGAGAATAATTAACATATTTAAAAATAACAAACATTGAACTGAATTGATAAATTTTCAGAAGTGTAATGTAATTATGAAGTTATAATAAAATGCAGATCTAAAAATTTGGTTAAATTATACAAATTCCGTAATTCTTTTACAAAAGCAATTACCCTTTTTTGAAAAATATTATTTTACTGAAAAAAGTATTTTAGTTTCAATAATTACATAAAATGAATAACTTCATTTAAGGGGGAAACGACTTTTAAATTTATTTAATAGTATCGTTTGATATTCATATTTATTCATTTAATTGCTGATGCATTTTTTGAAACATCAGACAAAAACGTATGAAATGTAGTTAAGACTATTTGAATTTCATTTCACTTAGGCTTCTTTTAATTTACTTCTATGCTGAAATCTCTGAAGACAAAAAATAGCAAGTAAACTTATCTATTTTCATTATTTGCCAAAAATGGTATTTATAATTCTATTTACAAAACCATTGCCATTCATAAAAACATAAACCCTTACAAAATGGAGATAGTAATCAAAATATAAATACTCAAATTTCAAACAATGTAAAAGTAATGAAAATTATACATAACTTAAATGTAATTAAATATTATATGGTTCTTGAAATGTAAGGAAAAATAATGACGTCACAATCTTGTTCACCAAGATCACTAGCAACAAAAATATTGTCAAAAATAATGCGAGAGTTTTGACTCCCTACTCAATCCGGAGTGAATCGAGATAACTGCTTCAGAGATTACCCCTTTCCCCATCCAGCGGACGTTCAACTGTAAAGTGCAGGTGTTCCAGAAGAGTCCCACTGAAGGCACAAAAAAGTTCCCCCAGTAGTGCTTGGATGGGAAAGAAGAAAACAATACAAGCAGTGGAGCCACAGTCAGACGCAGCCAAAGGAGAAACGAAAAAATGTGGTTTGTTCGGAAAGTGTTGAGCGCGACGGTTTTGATAGTTTAGAAGGGGTGAATATTTCCTCATTGTTTATGTTGCTCTGTCAATTTGAATACTGCTCTATCATTAAATTTAATTAATTTTCCAAAGTTATGGAGCGATTTATATGTCAGAAAATAGTCCCAACAATAATATAATCATAATCGGGAATCTAAAGGGTTATTAACTCTCATTATCCTTTTGATTCCACAAGTAATAAACTTGCAAATTATTCACGTACGATATCCTAAACGCTCTGGTACTGATGATTCGTGAATATATTATAAGAAAACAATAAACTGAAAAACAATTATCTTCATGCTTATGGGGAAAAGCATAACATTACATAGAAAAAAATGTCGACAGTATATTTACAACAAATGTTCAAATATGATCCCTTTTCTTGGAGGAAAAACTACTTAGTTGATCCATGTTTTGAACAACGGGTTTTAAGATACTGGGAGAGACTTTTTATATCCTTTGAATAATATGATAGCTTTCAAATCTTGTATTGCTTGGGATTATTTTCATAAACTTTGTTTTTTTTTAATATTCCCACAGAATAAAGTCAGGGAATGCTCAGATCAAGGGAACGAGATTCTTGGCTCAAAAAAGATAATGCAATATGCCATACGAGAAATGAAACCTTAGAAATGCTTCAAGATTTTTCTTTTCCTTTTTTTTGAGGGGGGGGGGGAATCGATTCATCTCAAGAAATCTTTGGCCACCTCGTTCCTCTGTTTTGATTTGGTTGGTTGGTTTTATTAACCTCGCACTTTCACGAGGGCTATTTGTAGAATGACCAAGGGGACCAAACACACCCAAAAGGTTTAGAGCTACAAACCGCCCCCCGGGAGACAATCACCCTTGCACTCAGCATTTATTGGCAACAAGAATTTTTTTAAGAAACAATTTTGGGAAAAAACATAATGGTACATGTTGGGACAAAGAAAAAAAAGTATTTCATAATTTCTAAATTCAAAAGAAAATAAAAACCAACAATGATGTGTTTTCAGAGTGTGACGTCATGGTTCAAATACTTCCAATTTCTCATTTTCTTTCTCTCTTTTTTTGGAATGTATATCAATCTGTATTCCACTGACGTCACGATTTCCTGCAAAGAATGGAGGCTAACACTATGACTCACGGCTACAATCAGTCTGCTCAGCGACGGTCGACCACAGTGTTGGTACAAGGAATGCACACAAAAAGAACAATTTAAATATTCAGAAATGAAGCCCTGGACAAAATTATATACATTTTTTCAAAGTATACAATTTTTAGCGATGGACCTCGTAATTTTAGCCTTAGTCAAGTGACGGGGACGATACCTGTTAAGTTTTTTTTATTAACGTCACACTAGAAGCAACACGAGGGCTATAGGCGACGGCCCTCGTAATTTTGAACCACGGTTAAGTGATGAGGATGACACCTGAGCTGGTAACCCCCCCCTCTTAACTTCCACTCCACGCCAACGGGAGGACTTTGGACTCCGACAGATTTAACGTGCATCATCCCCGGCTACACAGCGGGTCTTTAGCGGTCAAGGATCGAACCCACGATTGAACGAAACCGTCGGCCACGAATCCGAATCCATGACCACTATGCTACCACGGCAATGAGGACGATACCTGAGTCGGCACATTCCTCTCTAAACTTCCACACCATGACAATGAGAGGACTTGGAACTCGACCAGATTTAACGCGCATTAGTCCCGCTATATGGGGAGGGGGGTTAGTGGCATTTGAGCTCGAACCCACGACTCAACGAAAATAACGACCTCTAGGCAACAAATATATTCTATGATTATAACTTATAAGTATATTCTCGGTACTCTTACAGTTAATACCGCATGTTCCATTATGGAGCATAGTTGGAAACAATCAAACATATTAAAATGAAATAAAATATGAAATTTTTCTCGGAATTTTTTTTTTTTTTAGAAATAGTTGAGTCTTTCATTATAAATTGCTGCACCCACAACAAAATTTTTACGGATTATGTTCATTTTCCCCATTCTCTTTATTATTCATCAAAATTATCTAAAGAAGTTTATTGACTTGGAAGTTCGATTTGAATACATCGTTTCGACATAACATTGCGATATATTTGCGCAACATAGGCTCATCATCGCTTGCATGTTTAGTTATCTCTTGGAGCTTTCCGATAAACTTGTTTGATCTGTCTTGCATCGTAAGTGTTACAGCCTTTGTTGCAAAATCAATACAGAAATTGTTGTGACGCGATTTCACTACATTTTAGAACACTGTTAAATGTTGTATTTACATAAAATGCTAGCAATATTGAAACGAAATGTTGTATATTTTGCAATTTTCAACACACTGCAATACAAAGTAGAAGTGTTATTACGGCTTGAAAATTTGAAATATGTGCATAAATAAGGTCAGGACTTAAAACTATAGAGAAATCACTGTAAAATTGTATTTTCTAAAATACACCGATCCTTCTGAAGTACTTTTTATAATTGATAAGTCTTAAATTTTAGTCTTTTAGTGACTTCGGGATTTCCGAGGGAGCTGCGTTAGCCTAGTGGTCGCGGCCGGCATTGTTTTCGTTGAATCGAGAACCCTGATGTCACAAAGAAGTGCCATGTAGCTGGGCTGATGCACATTAAATCTGTCCGCGGCTTCAATTTCTTCCATTAGCACTGCGTGGAAGTTTGGTGAGGGAGATGCCAGCTCGGGTGTCATCCTCGTAACTTGACCGAGGCGAGGCCCTTCGCCAAAAATTTCTCAGTGCAATATTAATAAGCATTCAAATCAAAGCATACCAGCACACAAATGAACCTTTAATTATATTTAAACCAAATCAAATAATTGCACGCAATGTTTCGTAAAACAATTCTTCCACTTTTGAATGTAAAAAAAACTATTTCTGAGATATTTGATAAAATCTTTATCTTAGAATACAGCCTAACACGCTTTTATACGACGCGTCGATTCACCATCTGAAACAATGATATTTTATTTCATCAATTTATATATGAGATTTCACTCCCTGTTAAATCATGGAATACTTGACTGGCTCTGTCTGAGCACAGTCTTGATTCTACCAAAGTCATTCATGCAGAATAATAGAACTGATGCACATAAATTTAGACAAGATTTCTAAGTTATCACATAACGTGGTGGGGAAATCGGAAGAGTAAAAAGGTACGAAGGCGTCGTCTTCATCACTTGATAGTAATTCAGGATAACAAGACCCAATGCAGAAAAACTCATATAGCTCTGATTGGTCGATTGTTTGTTTGTTAAAGGCGCCGTTCGGAAGCAACTAGAGAACAATTGGAGACGGTCTTCGAAATTCTTAACCTTGGTCAAGCGACGAGGATGACACCTGAGTTAGCACCCTATTTCCGAATTTTCTCGTAATCCGAAACGAAAGGACTTTGAATTTCGACAGATTTCATATACATTAGCTCCTCTGTAACACGGGTCTTTAATGGCACCAGGACTCGAACCCCCGTCTTGATGGAAATAACGTCGATTGCAAGTTAGCAACCAAGATTACTCGATTACCACAGCCACCGTGAAGACTTTGAGACGTAGCTTATGAGTAGTAGCACATATTGTTTCGCAAAATAGTTCTGTTACGGAATCGGGGTTTGATCCCGTGTTTGAATCTGAACTTTGATGACCGTATAGATCGGGCCACGTCTATTCGGTTACCATGACCTTACCTTACAAAAATTAAAATCGGTTCAATCCTTCGTAATCTGGATAGATAATCAATACCTTAAATAAATAAAAATCCATTAGTAAAAGTGATAAAGCAGAATTTGTGAAGTTATTCTCTCATATATATAGATGGGGTGACTGCTTTCCTCCCATTCTCTGAGGTGTGAGCAGAGTTGACCACAGAGAAGACTCCTTTACCCCATCCGGAGGTCATAAGCCCACCAATGCACCCATCGAAAGCTGCGGTGAAATGGTTTTCTTTCCTCAGCCATAGCGTGGAAGGAAATATGCGGAGAAAAGGAGTTCAAGTAGGAAAGGCGAGAGATGAAGCCACAATCCAGACAGGTAGATCAAGAATAGAAGCAAGGTATACAGCTACACTTGGTTGGTCTTCGGAAGAAGAGAAAATACGCTTTCCCTGATGTTTTTCAGCGTGATTCTGATCTTATAGTAGGGGGATTAATAACTCCCCATTACAAACACTTATATAAAGGAAAGTTACGTTTAACTCCAGATGATTTGAGTGTTGGTGAACAATAGAAAGAGCTGTTTATCAATATAATACGGGCAAATGAGTAATAAAAGAGAAAACGAAGAGCGTTCAAAAACTTCTAAGATAAAATACATTGTTAGATAAAAAAAAAGTGATACTAAAATTTTAAGTATTTTTTCTTTCAAAAACTGTTACACAGAGAATAATAGTGGATAATTATTAATACATGTTCAAGATATTGAGTTGATGATATCAAAACAATATGCCTTTTTCTTCAATAAAAATCTTAGAATTAAAATAGAATAAAAACCTTTTATTGGCTTTCTCATCGCATCTTAACATGCATCGAAAAATGGGAAATACTTTGCATTTACTAACATTTTAATTGGTAAGGAAAACACATTAAATCATAATGACAGGCTTCTTAGAGGTGCAAAAAAGAAACTGCTGCGAAAATTATATACTTCTAAACTACGAGGTTTGTCATCAAAGGCCCATTGTGTGTATTGAAGCTAATTTCAACAAACTACACTTACCTAAAATAAAATATAATTATTTATTTGAGTTTCTTAAATAAAATAACGCACAGTAGTCAAATGCATAAAACTGGTACATTAAACAAGTCTATCAAACAAAGAAAACGATGCAATAGACAATAACAAAGGAAGTTTAAGTTCCAGAGAAACTTTAAGAATTTTTCTATCTTCTCTTGAGACCTTCATTGTGAAAAAAACATCTGCAATTCTCAGCATAAGGAAATAACAAACATTTACTGAATTGCCTACAATTTTTAAGAGAGATTCATTAGAATAAATGATGAGGCATTTTTTCCTTATTTATGGAATAAGTCAAAAACAAAGATTGTTTACCTACGAGGTGTTGTAACAGGAGTAATTTGATTTACTACTGCTCATATCTTTAACATCCTTATTACCGTTTTTAAAACAAGAAATGAATTTTCACACAAAGCACCGAATCAGCAAAAATTATTTAAGGTAGACTGCAGAAATATATTCAATAATTACTATTCATCAGTAGACCTTATCAATTCTTTACATGGCTTTATTCTTAGGCAAACAAGATAAGTTTTCCTTAAATGTCTGTATAGTACACCAAGGGATCCATTATAAGTCCATTGTACTTTTTTTGTAGGTACCATGGGTATTTACAGGAAGGGTCTGATTATATGGAATCACACTAATTCTCATTATTTTATGCATAACAAATATTTTATTTAATATAAAACACTGGAAACTTTTAATGAGATAAATACAATTTTTATTCATTGAAATTATATATGTAGTCAATATAAATAAAAAAAAATTTGTTTTTCTTTTAAATAAAATAAAAATACGGTCAAATGTTTTTTTTCCAAGTGTACAATTATGAGGATAACTTAGTTTTTCATTATTTTCAACCGATATTCTTTGAGTTAATATTTTGTGAGGCCTCCTTTCTTAGGGAGACAATGTGCGATTCTGTCTGGCATACTTTCAACACGCTTTTTCAAATATTTAGGATCAATACTATCCCATGCTGCATAGATGTTATCCTCAAACCCTATTCAAAATAAGCATACTGACCTTGAAACAATATTAGCCGCAATATTTTCTATAATACTTAGGTCCAGAGAATTGACTGGACACTTCAAAATACAGTTACGAAGCTGTGATAACGTTTTCCTGCAGAATTACTCCAAAAAGAAGAGAAATTTACAGAAATTTCGTCGATCACCAAGGAAAGCTTATGCAATGACCCTCGGGACTTGGCGACTTGACGCGAAACTTGGCGAATTTGGCAACAAAATGATGCTTCTTAAAAATGCTGGAAGCTTGTCGATATCTCGATTAGGACGAAAGTTAAGGAATTTTCCTTGTGACATCATACCTAGGCGGTACAGCTATACATACGGAGATATGCTGGATCAAATAGACTGGTAATTGGCCAAGCGAAAGACGGCCTGTATCGGTCGGTACTGCTGGAGTCCGTGCTTAATATTTCTTAGGATATTTGTTCATAGTGCGAACTAATAAACTGATGGAGTTAAACGTTATTGAAAGTACTGTGACTGTTATTATGTGTTTTGCTTTATCCGTGTAAGTACTGTCCCTATTATTTCGGTAATCGATAAAAGTCCCATGTTTCCTGATCGAGTGGTTAATCTGTCAAAGTTTTCGTATCTGTGTTCGTCTTGTCCTGAAAATTTATAAATAAAGTGTTATTTGCCAATATTCTCCCGTGTTCAACTGATTCCAATCGAACACCCGCACGTGATCGAAGTTTTTGTAAAAATATTGGTTTTTCCCTCCTTCAAACCATTTTTTGTTGCTCTAAAAATATTGCAAGAAGCCCTATCTAGATGAAAAGTACAATTATTACCCATTATATAAAGGTGAACAACATGCTAAGAGTAGTACAATTCTTAATGTTCATATAAGTAGGCATAATTACTAAATCTGTTTCGCCCTAAATTGAAACTGCTCCCCTAGGGCATCAAAGATCCTTCTTTAAAACGCTCGCTTCTTCTGATGTCTTCTTCTTTCCTAAGATCGCTCCAAAAATAATTAAAACCATCTGGTCCACCAAGTTTAAAACGTTTCTCATCCGAAAATATAAAAAATTTTCCAGTCCTTATTCTGTAATCCATTTTAGCACAAATTCTCTTCGTTTCGTTTTATATGTATTGGTTAATGCTGGTTTTTTATTCATTTTTGAATACTTTATAATTAAACAATTACTTAAAGGTGAGATCACAATTACTTAAAACACAAGTAAGTGTTAGCCTTGAAACACTTGCGTTAAAATTACGAGCAATTTCAGGAGCAGAAATTTTGCATAGGGCAGCAAAGACGGATAATGCGACTTCGATCGATATGAGACAGCTTTGATTTTTAAGCAAAAGTTAAACCAAGTTTTATCGCATTCATTATTTTATTTTCTGAGCTTCAAATTTCTTCAATTCTACGGCGAATAGTGAAATTTCATTACTTGGTTTAAACTACATTTTTCGCCTATTCCAGTGAGTTATTTTCAAAGAGGAATTTTAATTAATGCCCGTTGGAGAGAACTTTGGAGCTTGTACATGTATATGAATCGGTTGAGATTCGCAGTTAAAAAAGTTACCTAATGATCTGTAAATATTTACTCAAAAGTTAAAACAATAAAATCTCGATTGTCAGTATACTTGTAATTATGAAAGTCTAAAAATATAAAATATATATATATACAGGTTTCTGAATTCTCCCTGAATACTTCTTAGATAAGAAATAATTTTTTTTTCTATTCATTATACATTCACAATCTTTTCTTCGAAACTTATCCTGCACAGTTACGATTCACAACCAATTTACCTTCCATTTCATAAATACCATTTTACCGAAATAAAAAAAAATCTTAATTCTTAAGAATAATCTGATAATTTTGTGTTTGAACTATTTTCTCTGGCTAAATAGATATAGATAAATTCTGCCTGAAGGCTCTTAGATAAGCAGTCGTTTCTTTTCCAATCATTACACTTTCTATCTCTACTTTGATACTCATCCATCACCACCGAATCAAAGAACCTCAAGTATTGAAACTCCAGAGCCGTGCAAATCAATCGACCGATAAGAAAAAACGGCTATTTGATGATAACATTTGAGTCATTTAATTATGGCTTAGTGTAGTAACGTGAGAATTTTTATATATGTATATGACTTGCCATCTGTCTGATGTACAACTTGTTTTATAACAAGTAATAGAAAAAAAATTAAGTCAATTCCTACTTAAGTCAACAAAGAAATTTTTATTTTAGTTATTTTTTATTAAATAATTACAATTAATATAAATATGTATATACATATGGCAGAATCACAATTTAAGTGGCAAAAGAAATTTTTTTCCAGCTATCTACACACTTCGTCACTGACGGTATTTATTCCTACATTTATATCCTGCTAAATATCTAATATAAAATATTTTTTTTCTCCCATATAAAACTAAAATTAATTATTTGAAAATCAAATAAAAAAAAATTTATGCTTCGACGAGATTCGATCCGAAGGCATGAAGATTCTACTTCGACTCTCTACCAAATTTACCATTGTAAGACAAATGACATAGTAGAAGCATTGGCTTGTTTCTTAATGCATCCGGTAAATTAAATGGTTAGAATGCAGTTTAGTCCAACCAACCTTGGCGACAGGAATTATTTGGCGGTACTTTGCCAAAAGTGACTATTCTGGTTCTGCTTCACGGATTTAACGTTCAGCCAAAAAAAAATCGCCAAGTTTGGCAATTTTTGAAATCGCGCCAAGTGGTTGGGCTAAACAGCATTTTCACCAATTAAATTTAATTAAATGAATTAATATTTGAAGAAACTGTATTAACATCAAGTGTCATCTACTACAGGTTTTTAAAAAAATTATTTGAACTTGAGTGGATGAATAAAAAGTATTTTATTAACGACTGAAAATTTCAACAAGATATATATAGGGAGAGAGTGAGCTAATAGTAGGAATTTAAAAATAAAGGCATCATTTTTGGAACAAATCTTGAAAGAAAGTTGCCCAACTAAAATTCTGATAATAACATCAAAGAAAGATTTTGCTGATGAAATAAAACCTCAAAGACTTTTAGTTAATTTGAATTGCATAAAATAACAGCTCCTCGCTAACCCAAATGAAACGTGATTAAGTAAATTAGATGAAGAAGAGAAGTGTAATTAATTGAACAGAAATATAGTTATATATAAGCAAATTTGAATTGAAAGGAAAGAGAAGGGAAACAGAGAATAACAACAAGCTGATAGATGTTGGTAAATTTGATTTATTCATCGTAATTAATCGTTTAGTTTGCAGCGACTCTTTTTGTTAGAGTAATAAGAGTCGAACCGGTTTCGAGCAAGAATTCTATTAATCGGAACGGATTAAAAGGGATTCGAGAGAGACAGAGTAATTTTGATTATCATATATATGGTGACAGCTAATAAACTGTATTGTCCTCTGGCGTATCTTCTAATAGGGTTCAGAGCTTATTGACTTTATGATGACAGTAGAGTTAAATAATGAAGGGAAAATTTCACAATCTGAAATTAATTTTATTGACAAACAGGTGATAAATAGAGATTTGTATGTTTTTGTGTTCATTTCGAAGTACTTAAAATACTTATTTACGAGGGGGGGGCAAAAAATATTCGTGTCAGGAATGGGGTAATTCACTGTAGTTATTGTCTATAAATTACGATACATCCATAGATTTAACGTATCAGCCCCACTATACGGTGCTTCGTTAGTGCTATTCAGGACTCTATCCCACTATTCGATAGATTCGCGACCATGACCATTCGGCAACTGCGACTCCTTGCCCCTTGCGACTTTCACCTTTTCCCTAAGATATCAAAGAGTACCCTAAGGAACACCATTTTCGTTCTGACAACGAGGATTAAGCTGACATTAAAACTTCGTATCGACAACAACTGCTGGAATTTCTCACCCATAGGTTTGTGCGACTAGTCACAAATCTATTGGAGAAGAATTCCGATTAGCCCACGTCAGCGCAAGTGCGTGGGAAGCGATGAAAATGACGTCGCAAAGTGAGTAATGTATTATGTAAGGGATTCGTGTAAATTTCAGGCACAGTAAGATTTGTGAAAATTGGATAGTGTATAAAAAAATATGTCCTTGGAGACATTACTTTTCGGTCGAGTTTCGTATAAAGAGCAGACTAGTTCGAAGAATAATTAATTTCTGTTTGAAAAAAATCAACTTTTTCTTATTTAAAATGCACTTCGTAATTCGTCAACTAAACTTTCATAACAAATTAATTGGTAATTTTATATGCTAAAATTAAAAATAACACATTTATTAAATGCATTTAGACCACAAGAACATTGTGGTGGCTGTCTTCAACAACAATGACTATAGTTAAAATGCCTTATAAATTAGCCTAAGAGCTAGTCTCTTTCGCATTAGTTGTAAAGAGCACGGTAAGAAATGATGGGACGAGTTTTCTGGAAACCGACAAATCAAGGGTTCGAAACGTGTATAACACATGGATCAATAAGTCCCAAGACTGTGCGGTCGTTTTTTTGCGATTTCCTCCTTCAAACGCACCACCAAGTCAATATAATAATCACTGTTGATCGATTTACCTTTTTCGAGGTAGTCAATGAAAATCACGCCATGCGTATCCCAAAAAAATGACGCCATGACTTTGCCAGCTGACTGCTGCGTTTTCGGACGGCTTTCGCCAGCTGTGCGCCACTCAGATGACTGCCGCTTCGACTCTGGAGTGTAGTGATGTATCCATGTTTCGTCCATGGTCACGTAACGACGCAAGAAATCTTTTTTGTTGCGAGTAAATAGCGATAATCAGCTTTCTGAATCATCGACTCGTTGCTGTTTTTGTTCCATCGAAAGCAATCGCGGCACCCACTTGGAAAAAACCTTTTTCATGCTCAATTTTTCATGAAGGATAGTAAATACACTTCCATATGATATCTGTGTCATCTCAGCAATCTCACGGAGCTTCACTTTACGATCTTTCATTATAATTTTTGTCACTTCACTCACATTTTCCGGTGTAACGGCTTCCACAGGTCTACCCGAGCGTTCCGCGTCATTTGTGTCGGTACGACCACGTTTAAACTCGGCAAACCACCGACAAATCGTTGCTTTTGATGGACAAGAGTCCGGGTAACATTTTTCAATCCATTGTTTCACTTGCACGGTGTTTTTACCCATTAAAAAACAATGTTTTATCAGAACACGAAACTCGGTTTTTTCCATTTTTTAAACAAACTACAAAACGACTTTACTCCAACCTCGATAACTCAGCTGTTTCTGGTCCGATCGACTTAAAATTTTGACACGTTTCAAGCAAAGGTTAGTACTCTAGAAAGACCTGGTTACTGGTTTACTACGAGCGCCATCTCTGGGTTAGTCTCAGAACTTATTGATCCATGTGTTACTTAAGGGATCAACCGTACTCCCCAATCCCGTCTAATAAAACATCCACCGATGTGGAGAGGAAACACAGCTGCCGAAAATAGAATGATAAACAGATATATTAAATAATATGAATACTTGTTTCTACTGAAAAGGTTTTCTAAGGTTGGGTTATGTTCTTGAATATTGGATGAAAGCACCTTTTTAAGATAGATACATGACAATCTCGAATTCGTCAAATATGAGTATTAGAGCAATTTGCAACAAATTCGTTTATAATATAGTCTTCAGAAGACAATTCAGCTGTTTACATTATAAAAATTATATTTCTCTTACTAAGTGTGGGCGTACAGTTGTTGTTATATATCCAATGAGAGTGCTTCTTCTAATTTATGAATAAAGTCGCTGGCAAATTTTACTCATAATTAAGATTTGCAATATGAGTTATAGTACAGTAAATGAGAAAAGAGAATTAAAAATGAGGGGGAAATTCGCACTTCTCAAAAATTTTTATACGTCACAGTAAGACACAAATTTTATTTTAGATTAAAAATGATTCGATAGGAAACAAAAGTTAGCTTCATATCCAAATACATCTTTTTTTCAAATATGCATAAGGCTGGGAGGTTGGGGGTTGTTTGAAATTTTTAAACGTGGGAGAAGGGTTCCAAGACTAAAGGATTTAAGAACCACTACTCTAGAAGAATCTTCTAAACATTCCGTTAGCTGTATATGCAAATCTACACACTTCAATTGCAACTATTTGTTAATCACTTTCCTCAAACCACTAACTTATCATTTCTATTTTTCCTACCTTCTCTCTTCTGTGCTTGGAATAAAGTTAAAAATGTTAAATTTGTGATTAGACTGACATTTAAGATGACAGATGAGTCGGGTAATAGAGATACGCCACAAAGTATGTGTCAGTTCTATACCTGTAGAAAATTATGTAAATCTTTATTATTTTGAAATATCTTCCGTAGATAAGTTCACGTTGTTATGAGAAATGATTACAGGAAGTGTAAGAAACGATTATTTTAAACAAGTGATAATAATCGCTTCGAAAATCCTGGGTAAAAAAGTATTGCGAAGCAAAGGGATAAAAAAAACACCTGAAAAAATTTCCATAAATATTATACACTCCTCCGTCCAAGTATTGAAATACGTGTTTCTGCTATCAATACACTTAGATACAATCCCCACACATACAGTTCACCTGTTTAAAATTTCATATTTACCGCCTAGCGACTAATTTTTTCTCACTTGACCAATTGCTAATCTTTTCTCGTTGACAATCGCTGCTTTTGTTGTCGAAGCGCAGGTGGAAATATGTGACAGTAACCATAGTAACATCATTCTGCCCGTTCTGATAAAAAAATGAAAAAAAAAAAAAGAGAACTTGAGAGAGACGCAAGACACAGCAATTGCGGAATAAATAACAGTGGCGTGATTAATATTAGATATGCTTTCGAGTATTTCATATCACTTTTTATCAATGTGTGGAGATTGTTTTCTGTTTATAATTTAATTATCGATCGATGAGAATCAAAGACAAACAGTGGAGAGGAGATAAAAAAAAATAAAAATAGTTCTTATCTCCGAGAAGACACTTCTAAATTGTCACGTAGGATTCCAGAAGTTGACAAAAAGAAAAGAAAAAGCTACTGGAACTTTTTCCCCCGTTTCAGTATAATCAGTATCGAAAGTTTCAATAATTTTTACCCACGGTTGAAAACGACCGCACTCATTAAATAAATAAAACTTTTTTTAATTATTTCTTTGCCCTTAGTTTTACTCAATAATTGTAATTTTGATAACTTTTTAAAAATATTACAATTTTGTTTTTTTTTTCTTCTGTTAATTTAAGCTTTCTAGCTCGTACATGAGTAACAGTGACAGTTGCGGTTTATGGCACAAGAACCAAATCTGGCTGTCCTGAACCAAGCATTTGTTTAAATTGTCATTCCGACAAAAAAATTGTTTTATAAGAAGTAGGGTCGAAAAATAGAACAGGATTGCTAGAGTAACCTGGGAACGCGTCACCGTGTTTACGAAAGGCAGTAAACCTCATGGGAAAGAAAAAAGACCACAGGGAACCTTGGGGTTATAATTTCTCGTACTTACCTGAATAAGGCAATACCCTGAGGTGAGATGAATTATGAATTCGAAATTAAATTCCGATTAAAACAAAAAAGTTTCGGACTCTACTGAACATTAAAATAATACTGATCCACAAAATTATATTAGTGACTTCATATGGAAATTTAATGAATTAAGTTTAAGTTAACTAGTCTTAGAAATAAAATTCACAAAATCAATTGAGACCCTTCGACAAGAAAAAAATGAGATTATTATTTGTCAACTGCATATAATCCTCACTTTCTTAAATTAAAAGAAATGGAAGTCATATTTTAACGTGATATGTCTATATATCTAGGTTAATGTTTATGCGAAGAAAATACGATTTATATGCATAAGTAATTATGTAAGAGCAATTAATATAATCAGTAGCCATATTTACATTTGTAAGTCATGTACTGTAATTTAAGGTACATGCTGCATATTATCTGTTGCATTTACAACTTTAGAAATTTGCAGAGAGTTTATAAACATAACATTCTATACACTGATTATTTGTTTTAAATTAAATTTAATACAACTTTAAAAGTTTAGATTGTATTATTCAGATTGTGACGGTACCTTATTACCAGTCCCGTCAGTCATCTTAAATACTATTCTAATATTAGATCTAAAATCAACTTGAGTTCAAGTACAGACCAATCAAATAAAACAGTCAATTAAACTTAAAATATAGTTTTTATTGATCCTCTAATAAGCTCAAACAGCTTACTTTCTCTATCCTTGCGTACAATCAAATTCTACAATCTGTCAAAGAATACGCTTTCAGGAATATGATGCGATTACCTTCTGAGATTGTTCCAAACGGCGTTCAATCCTAATCTCACTAAATCCACGGCATCTGCCGGAAGACTTCTCCACATATCACACCAATAATCTTCTTATTATCGGAACCTTAATTAATCCTCAATTCAATTCTTTGTCCCTCGAAAACGATTTGATTATATCTATTCACTCAATTTCCAAGACTTACTTAATTTGCGTCACGTTTCATTTGCTTGGGAAGAAGTTGGGAAATTAAATATAAAAACAGAAACAAATCCTAGACGTTAGTCGAAGGGAAATATTCGGGAATAATCCATGTTGTAAGGTTTTCCTTAGTTTCTACACAAGTATTGTGTGATACTTAAAATTAACGAGTGTTTATTAGAAAGAAATTACGTCCACTTGATAGGAAATAACCTCTTTTCACAGTATGCAAAATATAAGCACTGTGAATGCAGTAGATTTTGAAGAAAGATACCAGAATCCTGAAAAACAGCATTTTGAGTAAAATTCATGTTCAGGTATTTTTATTTATGGCGTGAAACGTTTGCTTACAGTTTTAAAATTCGATTTTCGATCGTTGTATTTGTCAGATTCTCATTATCAATGCATCAACGCAATCGGGAAAGCACCCTCTATTTTGTGACAAAAAAATTAAAAAATGCAAAATTTAAAGCCTTTTAGTATCTCAGTTAACTTAATTAGTATTCATTTTTCTGCAGTCGAAATTTATTGCTTTTAATTAGTAAAAATTTGTTTTAAATTCTATAAGGACTGCTAATTAAAAACGATCAATCAATTCATAATTTCATACTGCGCATTAAAAAAGAAATGTCTTCAAGTATGAGACATCAGAAACATTACATCTGAGATATTTCTATTAGTACAAAAGCACATGTATATACGCTCATTTTTATGACACTTGGAATTGATTCCTAGCCGTTGGCAACAGTATTCGACGCAGTTATTAAGGTTGCCGTCTACCAGCCATTTTGATTTCGTGATCGTAATGTTAATCCTATGGAATTTATACAACCATCCTGAAATCTTTACTATTTTATGTATTTGAATATAAAAAAGTACATTCGAAAGAGAAAAAATAACGAAGGTTTCTGCGGAATTACAGTTTTGCTCTGATATTTAAAAATATTTAACCCCAATTTTAATGATTCTGTTATGGATTTTCCAGTCTTTAAAGAATATTATAAAATATTTTCAAAAATTGAGAGAAAAGATAATTCTGTAGAAACCTTCATTATTTTTTGCTGTTGTGGAGGCACTTTTTTTACAATCAAAAATAGATGATATAGTGAAGATATGAGGACGGTTGTAGAAATTCCTTAGGATTAACATTACGTTCAGGAAATCAAAATGGCCGATAGACGGAAGTCTTAATATGACGTAAGTGTAGCCAAAGGGAATAGTTTTTGTTTTAATATTGGAACTATTAAAAAAAATTTTTTTAGACTTCTTTGATAAGGATGAAGTGCATTCCAAGATACTTCACGTTTTTATTTTGCAAACAATCCACACATAAATTCAATTGAGAATACATACATAATTAACCCTTGACATTCGAAAGTTCCTGATTGGGGTACATGCATTAACAGTATAGAATTCAGAAGGAAAATATGTCTGTAATTTTTTGTAGTACATATATTCAATTTCAACTCCTTGCTAACCAAATGAAACGGGATGAGGTAAATTAGTGGAAGATAAGAAGCGTGATGAGTTGTGAATTATCATAATATACAAACGAAACAGAATTAAAAGGAAAGAGAATGGAGATATATAAGATAATGACATGCTGATAGATATTTGCAGATTGGAGTGAATCATCGTAAGTAATCATTTGGATTGAAGTGATTCCCAGTTAGTGTAATACGAGTTGAATCTGTAATAAACAAGAAGTGTGCAAGTCAGAAAGTGTGATTTGGTAAATGAAAATTTTATTATTAGAATATAAACTAGGATAATAAGTAATATATAACTTAGGATAATGTATAAGTTAAGAGGGATTCGAGAGAAAGAGAGTGAGAGAGATTTAGGATATTCTATGTTAAGAGCTAAGAAATTGTGCGTGTGTTGCCTTTTTCCTACGAATCTTATATTATTGACTGTTTTATTAGACTGTAAGATGGCTGTAGAGTTAAATAATCAAAGAAATACGTCACAAATTTAGAGGAAAGTATCTGCAGAAAAAGAAACCTCATGATACATGTAAAAATGAAAAGCGACTTGACTGAACATTGCGGATTTTAAAAGTTGGAAAGATTGTCAGGTACATTCCAATAGACAAATCGTGAGAGGATGTAGAAAAGTATCAACATATGGTTCAGCTTGTCCAAGGAATCCATCGCTACACTTAAGGGACTGTTTAGAAAGAGTAAATTCTAAATTTAGATTTCACGCACATTTTTTTTGTTTCCTTACTTTGTACGTACTGTAATTAACTATTAACTTTGCACGAACTGTAATTAACTGTACTGTAATTAATTATTAACTTTGCACGTACTGTAATTAACTGTACTGTAATTAACTATTAACTTTGCACGTACTGTAATTAACAATTGGTATACATTATAATAATCAATATAAAGCGTTAAGGGCTAAAATGTATTTAAATATATTTCCGCTACGGACATTCATCTGAACCAGGTTCGTAGTCAGAAGGAGGGTCGGGCAGTGCCCGTACTGGAAAAATGTTTACTCGTACTGACATTTATTTGTCCTTTTTAAATTTTAATTTTTAAGAACGCTTCTCGATATTAAATACGAGAGGAACAGTTTAAAAGTAGACTATCATAATATATATTTCATGAATTTTTTCGTTTAAAAATCCTCCAAAACAAAATGATATTTCAGTGTTACTAATATTATTACTATAAAATTATTGTAATACTGTTATTTAATATAATTACATTATTGATCAAAATACTGCATTTTTTCTAATATCTAAGAGAGTAACAATGTGTGAATAATTCATTTAGGTTAGAAATTTCAATTTATGTAGACGCAGGGCCTTGTAAGAATGAAAATAATTCATTCTTGCCGACTAGAATTCTTTCTGGAAGCAAGTTTAAATAGTTGAATAATATCAATTCAATAAAATGAAATAAGTCAGATAATTCAATAATAATTGTCAATAATAATACTCAATAATTTTTATAAGGCAGTGATACTGACCCTACGACTTTACTAACAAAAACAATAAATTATAATTATTTAAATTTTATACATAAAAGTTATTTTAATATGTATCATAACACCGTATTCTATTAAATGAGTTAACCGTGTAATAACATACATAAATGAAATTTAATTCCAGATTTCTCCAAAATTAAAAAAAATAGATTTATAACTGTATTTCACCGTGCCCTTCCTATAAAAACCAGTGCCCCCGACCTAATTTTGAGTCCTGAATGCGAGCCTGATCTGAGCAGAACTAAATATATTAACGATCTAATTCACGTTTACGTTTTTCAACGATGTTCTAAATTAACTGAAATTTAATTAAATATAATTTGATTGTTTGTTTCTATATGATAAGAACATCATTTCCAACGATATTTTTCTCTTTAGAATACAAAAATTATTCCATAATCGATTCCATTTTTCGACACCCTCCAGAGAAAGATTTATTGAATAAAAATAATAAGTTAATTAGGAAGCTTATGGGATATTTTTTTCTGTTTCTTGCTGTGATATCTGTATCTCTTGACTACGGCAGTTTCCCATTTATGGATTTTTGAAGGCGAATCGATGTGACCTGGTTTTATTATTGAAGTATTAGATAATCGATATAAGCTAGTGATCGGTTTATTCTGTCCTTTTGCTTTTATGTGACGCATTCCATAGCAAACGTGAATAGATTTTTTGCGTGAAAATTTTGTGCGTGTAAACGTGATGAAATAAAATTGGACGAAATGCCATTTTTTTCTGTTTATAGACTAATGCAATTTTTATAATATTGCCAAGAAAAAAAAAGCTGTGTAAAGTAGCTTCTTTTTTACGAGTATTTAGTTGCTATCGGAAATGTTATAAGTTACGGTTAAAGATAAATATATTGCTCTTAATATCTTACATAAGAAATGTTTTAAGCATTATATATATATTACCCAGTGATTTACTGTAATGATCAAGATGTAATCAAATTCTTGTTTATGAAATACAAGCAATACTCACTTCTTTCGAAGGGAAAGAAGTGGAGGGGGAATATGATTTTATTGAACAAAAAAACGTGAGTTTTTAAAGCATTAGTTTTTTCTTTCATTTAATAATTCTGTTCCAACATAATTCAGAATATAAAAGTATCTTACTACAGAAAATAGATTTTAAATTGCTTATTTTTTTTTCATTTTATTACATTCTGATTCATTGTAATGATCACAACATAATCAAATACTTACTTGTAAAATTCAAGCAAAATTCACTTCTTATGAGTATTTGAGTGGACTTAGGGCAAAATATGATTTTTTTGAGTAAAACAGAAAACGTGAGTTTTTATTACATTAATTTCTTTCCTTTCATTTCATAATTTTGCTTCAACATGATTCAGAACAAAAAAAAAAACATCTTGCTGCAGAAAATAGATTTCCAATTGCTTTTTTTTTCATCGTTTTATTACATTCTTATTCATCGTAATGATCACGAAGCTATTAAATACTTGTGTATAAATACTAGAAAAAAAAATTACTTCTTACGAATATTTACTTGCGTGGACTTAGGGGAAATATCATTTTATTGAAAAGAGAAAAAAAAAAAAAAAACGCTAGTCTTTAATGCATCAAATAATTTTTTGTCATTTGATAATTTTATTCGAACACGATTCAAATTTTAAAAAAAGGCATCTTCATTTGGAATCTTGCAGCAGGAAAAATAGCTTTCAAATTTCTTATTTTTTTTTTTCATCATTTCATTTAATTATTTGTTCAACAATTCCGTGATCTCTCTTTCTCTCTCTCAAAGACAATATCATTTACAAATGGCATGTTAGAAATAATAATGCATTAATTCCTTCCCTCATGTATGCATACATACGTATGGTAATTTCTTTTTTTTCCCCAAAAAAAGTTTCTGCTACAATTTTACTTCATTTATGTAAACATATGATTAAAAAAGATGTTACTGAAAGTAACACATGGAAATAAATGGCAAGAAAAAGTAACAGTACTTAAGGCTCCCATCTACCCGCCATTTTGATTTCCTGGACGTAATGTTAATCCTATAGAATTTTGACTTAAATTCTCTCATCTTTATTATTTGATCGATTTGAATGCAATAAAGTGCATTTGAAAGAGTAAAAAATAATGAATGCTTCTGTGGAATTACTTTCTTTCTAAGATTTTTAAAAATATTTGTATTCTTATTTTAATTATTCGTTTTTGAGTTTCCCGGTCTTTAAAGAATATTTTCAAATATTCTTAAAAATCTTAGGAAAAAAGTAATTCCACAGAAGCATTCATTATTTTTTGCTCTTTCAGATGCACTTTATTGCATTCAAATAGATCAAATAATAAAGATGAGAGAATTTAAGTTGACATTCCATAGGATTAACATTAAGCTGATGAAATCAAAATGGCGGGTAGATGGGAGCCTTAAATTTCAAAAGTATGAAAATTTTAAGCAAGTGAGTTAATTTTTTGAAATTTAAATAATTTCTTAATTTTTAAGATTATTATTAAAACATAAATCATCTCAATTTCAAAGTAATTATTAAAATTTTAATAACTTTTAATTTCTAGATAACCACTCATAGTTAATTTGTAAAGATTTTTAAGTACTCTTAAAAATCTTTATTACTTATTCAAATAAGTTGTAACGAGTAACTTTTTTACATTAGAAATAATTTTATTCTGCTTGTTGTTTTACCGAATAAGTTTAAAATTACCTTTCAAAAGGGAGGAATTTGGAACAGATATAATATCTGACAAATTTTTGCTTTTATCTTCAACGCAAATCTCTTCAACGAAGATGGAAATCTCATACTGTGATATTATATGCTCATAAATTCACTGATTTTCAAAATAACTTTTAAAAACGATGAATAAAATTATTTGTTTCACAGCAACTGAGTTCGTTTTCATGCAAAGTTATATTTATTTTAGAAGCTTTGAATCATGCAAATGAACATAAAACTATTTGGAAATTCATTTCAAGATATGTGTTCTTCATATAAAAAGTTAATATCTGCTACAGGTATAAAAATAGAGTAAAAGTTGTAGTAATTCAAAACATATTCCACAGTAAAACCAGATTAATGCTTCCAACAGACATAATTTAAAATTTATTAATATAACAATTGTATTAGAAATTTGACGTAAAAAACTTGAATTTTAAACCAATTCTCTAACAGAACTGTTGAAAAGTCAAAAGGTATTTATTTAAACTTAATTTATTTTTATTTTTGATATTATATTTAAAATAATAATTTATTAACATCAAAATAACATTTCATGAAAAATTGAAATTAATGATCATCAATTTTATTTATTGGAGAATATTTTTCATAAATGCATAACACGAGCCTAACATTAAGCGAATCATGAAAATATAGCTATCACGGAAATACAAATAAATAATCGGCAATGAGAGAGAGAGAGAATTTCAGTTTTTATTATTAAATTACGAAAATTTCCCCCGAATTCCAGTAATCAGTTTTCGAAAATCAAATAAAGAACGGGATGAAAACTTACTCCTTCGAAAATTGACCTGAAATATTCCATGAACTCTGATAATGAAAAATCCCCAAAATTAATATCCAGGAATTTCAACTATGCATCAAATTCCGGACTCCTTAAAAACGATCTTGCTTATTTGACGTTCGAATGATGCAAGTGACGAAACTTTGATCCTCCCATAATTTTTTTTTCTTTGTATCAATGATGCAACTGATCCTATCGAATTTCATCATTGAAGACAGATTTCGTCATGTGTTAACGTTTAGTAGGCAGCGCAAATACAAGCAAAAAACGTAAACACTTTACGCGTGAATAAACATACAACATTCAATGATTCTTTTATAGCCTGTGTATTTGCAATGCAGATGAGCTTCAAGTCAAGGAGTCGAATTTAGGCGAATCGGAAAACGAAAAGCTGTTTTTCACGTAAAATTAATTTTTTAAATATTCGCTGTTATTGATTTTAAATAATTAAGTCTTAAAGTATCTGTTTTTAAAGAATATTAGTGTCAAATTCATTTCTAGCCTCGGGCCATTTTCAGACAAGTTAAAAGTCCTGAAGGCGAGCAACATGTAGATTTCCCCCCCTTCCCTTTATATATAAGGATATTTAAAATGATGCACCCGATTTCAAAATTTCATGCTTTATTATATAAGCAACGCAGAATCATAAGTAATAAATTAATGCAAAGGGAAAATATAGAAGTTTTTTTACAAATATTTGATACAACTTCCTTAATTTATACGTACAATGTCAATTCGATATGTAAATTCATGCCAAATACGTTGTAAAGTGTCAGTAGTTATTCATTATACAGCAGCAGAGAAATCCATTGTTTAAGTTCAAATAAATTTGTGGATAATGGTGGCACATAATACCCTATCTCTTTTAAAACCCCAAATGAAGAAATCACTTGGAGCCATATCAGGTGACTTTGGTGACCAACTGTGTAGCATCACGTCATCTGATCCACTGCGATTGATCCAACTGCGAAGAAGATTCGCGAAAGCGTCTAAAACAACTTTCATGAAATAATTTCACGAAGAACACACGAAGACATTATATTTTTAACAACATAAAGCTTCCACATTTTCCCTTTGTATGCATGAATTACTTATAACTTTGTGTCTTTTATTTATGAAAGGAATACGAAATTTTAAAACTGAATAAATCACTTTGAATACACTAGTCCTTCTTTGCATGTGTACCTTTAATTATGATTTGTATCACAGTACGACGTTTTATGTTATATAACTTTGGTACATTGGTAGCATTTTTATATGACACATCGATCAATAACTCCCGAGACTAACCCAGAGATGGCGCTCGTAGTAAACCAGTAACCAGGTCTTTCTAGAGTACTAACCTTTGCTTGAAACGTGTCAAAATTTTAAGTCGATCGGACCAGGAAAAAGGTTTTTTGAAGTGAAGTGAAAAAGGTTTTTTCCAAGTGGGTGCCGCGATTGCTTTCGATGGAACAAAAACAGCAACGAGTCGATGATTCAGAAAGCTGTTTATCGCTATTTACTCGCAACAAAAAAGATTTCTTGCGAAAAAAAAAAGAAAAAAATTCGG
Source organism: Nephila pilipes (assembly GCA_019974015.1). NCBI lineage: Eukaryota > Metazoa > Arthropoda > Arachnida > Araneae > Nephilidae > Nephila > Nephila pilipes. The sequence goes on along the minus strand of BMAW01088925.1, from coordinate 262,626 downwards.
AAAAGCGTTGGAACGATTGTATCACCCTAAAAGGTGATTAACAAAAGGTGTTATGTTGATGAATAAAAAAAAATTTTGCAAAAAAAATGTTGTTTTCAATGTTAGACTCGGGAGTTATTGATCGATATATATATATATATCAAGTAGAACATTTTTTTTCCTTTTACATAACAGCAAAAATACAATTTAATTCCCACTCATCTTGGAAGTACCAATGGTCATCAATAATTTTTTGCTGAGTTTTACCACCACCTGGTGATAAGGCACACGGAATGTCTAAAGGAGTTGGAGATTTAAATATAAAATCGGAAAACCCCAGATGTTAGCTATGGGAAGTTTCTCAAATAACACAAAGTTACAACATATGATTAATTAAAGTGAACGATAATTACTCATTTAAGGAATAAGATATTTCTAATTAAGAGTTCTGCTATCTTTCTAATTAAGTCTTTTCTTGTTTAACATTCTGAAAAATTTCTGTAATTTGTTACAATTTTAATTAAGTTTCTGATCGGAATATATTCGATTCAGCAACCCATTATCATCTTCTTTTAGAAAAAATTTAGTCTATTAAAATTAATCTAGCGAAAAATATTTCTTTGTCTCCTATTTTTCATTTTAATTAACCAGTTTCTGAATATAATTATTGAACTTAAATTAATACTTCGTTTATTGTTAATAGCATATTTTTAACTCGCTTCTCTACCCTTTGCTGAATTAAGATGTATGTATTAAAATGCTTTATATTTAACTATCACGCGCATTGTTTTGTTTTTAGTTCTTAAATACGTTTACTGAATGAATTTTATTAGATAATACCTTTTGATTGCAGAATTTTCGAATACTGGGAATATCAACGTGTTATTTAGATACACTCAACCTCTGGAATGCATTTCTTAATGGGTCGCGAATACATTTTTTGTTTTGTTTAATGTGATATTAAAAATATTTCTTAGAAAAAATATTGACTCCAAGAAATCATTAGAATGAAGAAGGAAGGGGGAGGGAATAAATCTGCTAAGAAAGTTGAGTCCCAAATACTAAAAGTTTGAGAATCTCTCGTATAACTTATTGGAAATTATAAAATTTAATAAAGCACAATTAAGTACATAGTAACATTTTGTGTCTAAAATTAGTCAGTGATACTTGTACATGTAAGGATGCAGATATAATACCTACTGACTGTACTCCAATCTTATGAAAATTGTTTTAGAATTATAATGAAATTAATACAGAATAATGATGATATTAATATTGACTATAGTTATTCTCTCTACAATTACACACGTTTCTTCTCCAAACATTAGTTTTATCATTTTTCATTTACCATAAGATACCCTTGATTTATAAAGAGAGATTCCGTTGTTGCTCTGAAATTTTTAAAAACCGGGAATGTGTCATAAAGCATTCAATGCAAACGTATGTGTTCGAGTGTAATTTAAATATTTTCGAATAAATATTAATGTATACATAGAGTTGGTATTAATTTATTTATACGTAAATATTAATTTATGTTTAAAGCCCTGTGTAGATATTAATGTAGATGAAGAGTCCTGTATCGATATTAATGTAGATGA
>BMAW01088925.1:150332-261039 GCA_019974015.1 Nephila pilipes | reverse complement strand
CGTAAAGTAGAAGTTAGAAGACAGAAGTATTCGCTCAGATGTCATCTTTCTCATTTGAGCATCTTTCGAATTTAAGAGGTCCGTAATCAATAATCACCTTCACTACTAGAATAAAGTTAACTCTAACCGAATGAAATACTTTTTTCTCTTTATTACATTAACGGTATATTCTTACTGATTCAATAAATTGTACGCCCGTTTGATTTTATGGTACCGAATAATTTTAAAGATTCATTTACAATAAAATTTTAAAGAAATAAATAAAGGAAGTATTTCAGATTTTTTTTCAATCTTATCCGTTCTAACATTCCAAAAATACTTTTATGCCATTATAAATTCATATTAATAGAATAGTAAAAATTTGCCTATATATGGATGCAAACATCGTTTTTCTTCAAAAATAATTCACACCAGTATTTTATATCTTTCGACTCTTGAGATTATCTGAGTGCAGAAACGTGCTTTGAAATTACCACTCCAATTCGAAGGACGTTCAAGAGAGTAGATAACATTGAATGAGGGGGAAAAAAATCTAAAATTACATTTTAATTCTTCCACACACATTGGAAATCTTTTTTACCTGAAAGTTAATAAATTTATTAATAGCTTTATTTCTTATAATACAACAAAATTGATTAAAATAATAATAAATTCGCATCTTATTGTAATTAAATATAAACACTTGATTACAGATTTTTTATTCTGAAAACTCTTAACAACACATTGAAGAATAAATCCTCTCCCAATGTACTCGCAGAATTTCTTCTTCACTCCATAAAATACACTATATTCTGTATTTTTTATTTATATATTAAATTCAATATTTCACTCAATGTTACTTATTTAATGAAATTCTTACTTTATTTGTGCAGAAAGAGAGTAAATGTACTTTCCTTATACAAATAGCTGATTTTTAACGCCATATTTCATTTTGTTTGGTTTTTATTGAATATAATGAGATTTCAAGGCTAAATTCAGTTTGATAATAAGTTTCGAATCTTCTCTTAAATTTGAAATCTTTTAGTTTCAAAAAGAAGAGATTGGAATACTTTCGAAATTTTTATTATTGTCCCTAACACTATTTGCTTTTCTATCTTGATTATATGCTTTCTATTAAGTATAAGAGATTTTCCAAATGTAAAAATGGGAAATGCGACCATGTGTCTGCTGGTTCCAAGGTCAGAAGCCTCATAAAGGGGAAGGGGGGTGGGTAGACAAGCTACAGACGGAATCTGTACGGCTACAGACTACAAGCCCCCAAGTGGGCAGCTGGGTAGCCTATTTGGCGAAATACGAGTCAGATAACTTGTAATGGGTTGTGATATGTTTTCCTCTCCTACTAACATTTTAGGTTATTTGATTCCTCTCTGATGTAATTTGATTTAAGAATCTCGAGTTATGACTGAACAGTGACTTATATAAATTAGCATTGCAATATTAAGGTGTATATTATGAGTGCAACATTGATGCCAGAAAGTTAAGTGGTCATCGGATAGCAGTTATTACACTTGATACCAGTGTATAAATATGTTCTGGACTAGGATCACTTTTTGCAGTTATTGGAGAAAGTAGAATTTTCAGTTAATCTTTAGTTGAAAACGCGCGATAGTTCCCACTCTACGTTCATAAAAATAAGTGATTTTTGAATCATTCTAAGAATAGAATAAAAATTAGTTTGGTTCACTCAATGTTTTTTGTGTGATATTTTATTGAATTTCTATTGATTATGATTGTTTGTTAACTCTCACTGAGAAGCAAGACGAGGACGGAACCTGAACTGGCACATCACTTCCCAAATTTCCATACCATGCCAACAAGAGGACTTCGGACCTCAACCAGATTTAATGCGCTCTACGAGTTTTTAGTGGCACCAGATATCAAGCCCACGACTCGATGGAAACAACACCTGCAACGAGTTAGCGACCATGACCACGAAAATACCTTGGCCAAATCTATATGTAACAGATCTTTAATAGCGAAGCCAAGGTGTCACAAGCTCCCTCTGGGGAGTGAGACATTTCTGGGCTTTTTGGCATCGAAAGCATCCCTTTTAAGGGGTGGTCTGGATATCGGTCCTACTCCGGCGTTAAAAGTATGTCATACCTAGAACTCAAGAAAAGGCCATTTCCTGTATCCATTGATTCATCAGCAAAGTATCCCGTATGGGTATCTTTGAGCAGTGACACTAATCGAATAAGTAAATTTGCTTCGCGACAGTCAGGATTGAATTAATTCTGTTTTTAAGAGCCCGACTGTTTATGCAATATGTGCAAGTTACGGAAGTCGGTATTCAGATTATTCGGTCTTTACGTAGTTATAATGGGGAAAAGGGGACACATTTTTCAGGATTGCATGATTTATTGTTCGTTTCTTCCATTTTTTCAATGAAAAAATAACTCAGCAATGTCTGCGGCGGCTCTCTTTCACAACGGCAGAAGTTTAAACGCCTTAATGAATTAGCCTGATAGGGAATCTCTTTTAGTCTTGTTGAAAAGAACTCTGCAAAAAGCTACTGGACAAGGATTGAAGGTTCTAAATGCCACTAACCCTCAAGATAAACGCCCTCTTCCACTGTGGGGTTGAAAACATTTTTCTCTCTAAAGCGGTGGAACTAGATGGCAACATAGTCTAGAACTATATGTAGCATGTAACCCAAAGCAAAAAAAAAAAAACTTACTTGTATTTATGGATTTAACTAAGACTGCCGCATATAAATCATAACTAGTGATATTTCTGCAACGGCGCGAACGTCAAATAGACCCTCTTTTTCAGTTCGAGACAGGAAACACAATTCAAAGTGAAACTCAATACAACAAAAAGAGAGGATTGAATACATCAATTGCAGGAACAGCTGAAAAAGTGACCTTATTTACAAATATCGTTCAGAATTTTCCGATTCGTACCATCACAATAATACTGGAGGGGAATATGGAGTGGCACTCTTCAACAACGACGACAGAAATCAAATTGTCTTAATAACTAATCCTTTTTGTCTGGTTGATAAGAGCACTGCAAAAGGTGACTGGACAAGTTTTATTTGGACCTAAAGATTTGAGGGGATCTTTATATTGAAGGAAAGAAACTGTATATATTGTAGACTATTCCACCATTGTATCACTCAAATTAATTGATTGTTTGTTTACTTACGTTGCCCTTAAAAGCAACACGAGGGCTATTGATAGCGGATCTTATAATTCTGAACTTCGGTCACGTCGCGAGGAAACCGTCTTCAGCCTAATGTGGAACTTAGAACCTCGACATATTTAAGTACATGAACTTGATTACTCGACGGGTCTTTGATGGAATGAGAAATGGAACCCAGCATTCGACAGAAAGAATGCTGGCTGCTAGTTTGCGATTATGACTACTGAGCTAGAACGGCCACTCCATTGTGTGAAATAGAAACATTCATGAATAATTCCATAATAGGTCATAGATATTCTTTTAAATGCCAACAATATGCTCTCCTTCAAAAATAAGCCATAACATTCTTAAAGTTTTATTTCAATTTCCTTTTCACTCTTGAAAATCTACCCTTGATATTTTTTTTTACATATTCAGTTTATCATCTTGCACATTATCAGCTAATGCCATATATTTATTATACTTTGACCAGGAGGGCAAGTTTTTCAAATCTTATGAGAACAGCTGTTTTAATCTTTAATCAGTTTGAATGTGCTTTTCCAATTGGGAAAAGGATTATTTGCATTAACCGGAAATTTGTGATAAACCTTTCTACAAAGAATAATGCCATTCAAAATTCAAGAGAAATCTTTTGAATAAATAATGCATTGCTTAGAGATCTAAATAAACACCTCTATATCGTTTACATAACAATAACCTCGTCGTATAAATTTCGTAAGTGGACGGACGAAATGAGGTCAAAATACTAAATAATAGTTATTGTAATGAACTTACATTTATTATTAAAAAAAAAAAAGAACAATTATTTGAAGGACGTTATGATACCAGTCAAGTCGAATTTGTTACAATTGTACAAGTTATGAAAAGTATAATTAGTACAAGTTGTCAATTCGTATTTCGCAAATGATCAGTTTAACATGTATTTTAAAATGCATACAATATCTTTCACTAATTGCTCTTAAATCTAAATTGGACAAACATTTGTAATATTGTAATGCAAAAAAAGGAGTAAATGATAAGAGTAGGTTTTATACAGGTAATTTTCAAATTATTTGTTTAATGGTTAAAAGAGGAAAAACATTTTCTATATTTCAATGTTTATAGGTGATACAGTAGTCGGTCCTTGTTCCAGAAAGTCCGGGACCACTGCCGTGACAGATTAGCAATTTTTTCAAATAATCAAGCGTCAACATACTTTTAATGGGGATATACCAAAGATAAATCTCTTTAGATAAAAATAATTAAAACATATTTAACACATGATTAATACATGTTTAATGTGCTTATACACATTTTGAATCTGCAGAGACGATATAAATATCCGAAAAAATATTTCACCTTTCTAGCAGATTATTGAGTTTTAAAATACTTTTAACGGAGATACCAAAGATAAATCTCACTAGATAAAAAAATTAATCGATAAAAACATGTTTAAAGCATGATTAAAACATGTTTAATGTATTTATACACATTCTGAGTCTGCATAGAATTATAAATAACCGAAAGGTATTGCGCAAATAGAATATTAAATATAAGCATTGAACATTGATTTTATTGAATGTTCTTGTATTAATAAAAAGTACAAAATGAAAAGAAAATTAACGCAATGCAATTATAATTAAAACAAAATAGTAACAAGGTGCTCGATGACAAAAATGATTTATATTACTATTTTTGATATCGCGTTTTTTAAAAGACCAAAACACGAGGGTTTTTTCAAAAAATCGTTAAGAACTACATAAATTATTTGTGAGTTCTACAGAATTGTATTTTTCGTTATATTATGGGAATTTTATAAATGTATTTAATGCATCAGAATCCTGTTCCCACGAGGCTTAAAGCTACATCTCACAACTCCTTCTGTATCCGATTCTATCTCCTGAAACTCAAACTCCCGAATCCACTCGAAAAAATCCGAACGGTGCCGAATTATAGAAAGTGTCTAAGCATCGAATGCCGAAAAATAACATCTTCTGTATTAAGATTCATGTAATTTTACATAATAAATAAAAGAGTCGAAGCAAGTAAAATGTTTATACATGACCTTAATAATGACATTCTAAGAAAAACCACCCAAAAAGTTCGAAAAAGATTTATGCATCAGATTTTAAAGGGGGTAAAGAGCCTACCTAATATCTCCCCCAACAAATATTAGAATCGTTTTCCTAACAAGTTCTTTTATCGAGTGATCGCAGAAGCCTAGTGTCATGGTCGCGAATTGGCGGTCGGTGTTATTTTCGTCGAGCCCTGATGCCACTAAAGACCCGGCGGGGCGAATATATATTTAATCTGGTCGAGGTCCAGGTCTTCCCATATGTGGGATATGGAAGTTTGGCGAGGAGGTGCCAGCCTTGTCACTTGATCAAAGTTCACAATTAAGGTCCGCCACCACTAGCCTCGTTTTGCATTTAAGTGCGACGTTAATAAGTAATCGATCGATTTTTTTTTTCCGATTCAATATTTATTTTATCTAAATAATCAGTTAGGATAAAAAAACATTCTTAACATATTTATTTATTTTTGAAAGGAGGATTCTTAACCTTTAAAAACATTTTATCAACTTTCCGTTTACTCCTTCAAACACCATTCACATTAACGATAAGTCCTCTTCCTTGATACCTCCGCAAGACCTTGCACTAAAAAAAGAAGAGCGTGAATCGAAAAGGAAGCTTCTAGCGTGAACCAAATAGATATTTCCCTACTTGACATCGAAATCTCGGAATGATTTCGATAAAAAGAAATGACTATAGTCACATAGACGCACCGGGTTTCTCATAAATACAAAGTACAAACCTAGCGTAAACAAATCAACATTCCTGTTGGGGGGCAAAATATCACGGATGAAGGACCACAGGGTTGAAACAGATTTTAGATTAAATGTATCCGAATAAGTAGATTATTCAAACACGTGCATATCACGTTGTAATCGAATGGCGATCCGTTAGAAAGAGTTCTGGTGCAAATTTCAATCAGTTTCGTCGATAAGAATACTTATGCTGTGAAAAAACCCCATATGGGACGTGAATTTTTGCATTGTTTGCTATTTATCGGTAATGTCTGAGAAGTTTATTTTTGGAAAGGTCTGTAAATATAGAGAACACGTGAATAGTAAATGATTTTGAATTGACTTTGGGGCTAGAAGTGATTATAATAATAACCACAATGAGGATAGAGAACTCTATCTTATTTTTATTTGTGCGAGTAAATTTTATGAAGTCCATAATGTAAAGTTTTAGAATATCAAGAAATGGATGATTTAAAATGTGCGTGAAAGCATTGATAGTATTAAATTCTCATCTTGAAGCATTTTTATCAAACCATTTTATCAGACTACGATCATTTCCATTCCCTTGCATCTTTCAACATTTTATTTCGTGATGTCATATAAATATTAATCTGAATTACTCCACGGTTAGAATTTTGTGTTTCTGTCCACTAAAAATATAACTGCTTTCTGTCGAGTGACATTGTCGAGTTTGTAGGCAGTCACAAAATGCTCAATTATATTAATAGGCAAGTAAAGTACTTTGTTCATATATAATCATCACAAAAAATTACCTTTTCGGTTAAAAGGAAATAAAGTAAAACTATTCTTATCCATGACTTTCTATATTTTGGAAATTTCTGCTCATAAAGCTCATTTTAAAATTCATATTTAAAAAGTGAATTTAAATAAAATATTTGATTATATCTGAATGATCAAGTCTTGCATTGCCTCAGTATAAATTTTAAGGTAACATTACTTTTGCATAATTGCTGCTATAGATAGTGACACTAAAACTAGAAAGGATGTTTACAAATCGTTGTAAGATTTCAAGTAAAAGGGAATTGCTAATCAAATACTAAACATTTTCATTTTCATTTACGAAATGATCACAAATGCTAAGAAAGATTTATGCGAAAAGGGATTTCAAAATCAACTGACTGGGGAGGAATGGAAGTTTGATATTGGTGTCCTCCACTTTTTTACGAGTACCATTAAGAATGAATTTTATGGTTTGAGATTTATTAGGCATCTATGAGCATTAAGTAACTTTAATTTTACGAAATGAAAAGGAATCAAACTATCGTTTCATGATATTACTTAAGTTACTTGATTATTTCAAGGAATCACATTTTAATTGCAATTATTTTTTAAAGTGTTACTCAAAATGAAAACAGTTTGACTGTAAATTAAAGTCGCACTTGGAAGCAACTCGAAAACTATTGATGAAGGACCTTGGGATTTTCAACTCCGGTCAAGTGACCAGGACGTCACCTGAGCTGTTTTCTCCTCTTAATTCCTTCACTAACATATCGTGAAGACTTTTAGTATTTAGTGCATCAGCCTGCAACACGACATGTCTTTAGAAGTATAATGATTCGAACTCATAACTCGACGGAAACAACGGCATCCTCGAGCTCGAGATATGTCTTCATGAGAAACAATGAAATAAAATGTATAACTTAATATGTCGCAATCAAATTTAACATTCGAATGCAAATAAATGATCAAACTAGAAAGAAACATTTCTCCATCATAATAATAAATTTGAATTTATTATAAGTATTTCATAAAAATGTAATTTTTACTGAATTTAATTTAGATATCTTAAAAAATTCAATAAAAATGATATTACTTAAGAATTTCAAATTTATGGATCAGTTGAATTATTTTAATTAGCTATATTAAACCTGTCCAAAATCATTTTAAAATGATAGTTCAAAGAGTACAGTGGACGTGGTAGCCTAGTGGTCACGGTCTCGGAATCGCAAAGGACATTGATTTCTTCGAGTCGTGGGTTCGAGCTCGATGCCACTAAAGACCCGCAATGTAGCGGGGATGATGCACGTTAAATCTGATAGAAGTCCCAAATCCTCCCGTTGATGGGGCGTTAAAGTTTGGAGACGGAGATTTTCGTTCACGTGTTGTAGTTACTTGAACCAGATTAAAAATTACGAGGTCCATCGCCAATAGCCCTCGTGTTGCTTCTTAGTGCGAGGAATATAAACAATGTCAGCATTCAAAAAGTACTCGTGTTTGAAGACAGATGGCATTTCTAAGGCAAGTTGGTGTTACCATTGTGCTCTGCCATCAGCAAAACGGAGTCGCAATAAATTTGACACTGAATCATTGAGTATTTTTGATTTGGTAGACATATTTGCTGTCAAATCAAAATTGGATTGCTGCCACGACGAGCTGCCGTCGTCTTTTTGTGTCGATTGGTCACCGTCGATGAATCCAAGATTCATCGTCAAGCACCAGAAATCAAGCAAAAATCAAAACAATGGGTTGATTCAGGTGACAAATTTTTAAAGGGAAAAAAAAAAGGTGAAGACGATTTCATTGAAGGGAAAAGTTATTTCTACAATTTTAGGGGGATGATAAAAGTGCCATACTTATGGACTTTTTTTTTAAAAAAAAAATGATCACTGGATTATACTGCAGTTACCCCACATTCCCGTTTGCCTTTATTAATACGGGTACTCTTTTAACTGTCAGTATAACATTTTGAACTCTCTGTCAATTTAATCAACAGCAGTTAGTTGCCTCATTCCCATTTATTTTTACTAACACGGGTACCTTTTTAACTACCCTCATAATTCATATTTATCATAATTATTTTATAAAAATGGAATCTATACATAACTTTGTTAAAACCGAGCAAAAAATTCAGTAGTAACGATATCACGTAAGCATTTCAAACTTATATTAGTCGAGTTATTTTAATCATTTACTCTGATAGTACCTAATATCACTTTATGTATTTAACAAACCTTTTCTGCTTTTTGTTACGAAATATTTGCTTCATACCACGCATAAATGGATGAGAACGAAGGACAAGTACTCCTAACTGAAAGAAATAACTTGAATTTTTTATAATGAGAACCCTGACGCAGGCAATCTCCGAAGTATATTTTCCGGAACCGCCCCTGATAGCATCGCTCCCCGGAACGTGATGCCCACGTGTTGATCTAATGACTATTTTCTCCAAAGTATTTTTAGTATATTCTTCAATCAGGCCTTTCGAAATGTACTATCAGTACTTACATTGTGAAAAGTGCCAGACAAGGGTTTCGATATGCAGCCAATAAAAATAGTGTAAAGTTTATTTTTGGTATTCTAGAAAAATCTTCTTAACTGACGAGACACGTGAAAACTACATGATTTAGAAGTGTTCTAAAATGGTATTCATTTTTTTTCTTCTTTTTGTTCTTCGTACTTGATCATCAGAGCTTTAAAAACTAGGATAGGACAATGATAAAGAATGCAATTTTAGCATTAATATTAAAACCAGTTTTAAGTAGCACGCTGTAGTCACGTGAAAGAATTGGATAAGAATTTCAAGTGATAAATTTTGTCCTTTCATCTGCGTGGGTTTAGAACAGTATAAAAGCTGTAACTTATGCAAATACAGTGGAATTTATATATACACCATGCTTACTTTTTTTTTCTTTACTTCCTTTTAAAATTTCGATAATGATGCACAAATTTGATGGGAATTAAATATATTTTATATGTTTTTTAATCTAATGAAATTTTACATTCTTATGCATTAGAAAAGTTAAAAAAGTTAATATACGCCTAATTTTTTCATAAATGCAGAAAATGTAAAGAACTTATTCTTAATTTTAAAACAATAAGTTGGATACATTTTTTTCTTATTTTTTTTCTTTTTTTAATAAAATCAGACAACAGTTTTAAATTCATAAGTAGAGATAACATATTTTAAGAAAATCACAAGAAATCCCGAAACTACTCCCTTCTCTTTCTTCAAGAAAAAAAAATCAACCAAATTTAAGTTTAATTTAAACCTCTCAGTTCCTCCTTCTCCATTGAAATATTTATTTTTTCCATATTTTCAAACAGATATTTAATTCATTGTTACCTTGGATAACTTATTTCATTTAAATTATATACTATAGTTGAATATCTTTTCATTCAAATCTTATTGAATTTCATCAGTAAGTTCCCTTCATAATTTATCTTTTTACTTAATAAAATCAAGTATCCGATTCTTACAATACTTGTACTAAAATTCTACATATGTCCTCTATGTATTACAGTTGTTTTCTTTGCCCTCAAGTGTCGTTGGAGTGCTAAGAACTAAAGATGACGACCCATTTAGAAATGAAGTAGAAGTATACAACCTTGCACCTTGAGATTTTTATCTCTTCCCTGGGACGAAACAGCACCGAAAGGAGCAACACTTTTTTTTTAAATTACGAGGCGAAAATTGTCAGTAAAGCTTGGTGTCGACAAGAGCCACCGGAATTCTTTACCGACAGGTTTTATCGACTAGTTTTTTATTGGCACAAATACAAGCACATGAAAAGAAATAAGGACTCTGTCAAACAGTGAATAATGCATTGCATAGAGGATGTATCTATCAGATATAATACGAATTGTGAAAATCAGGAACAAATAGAAAATTATGGCGATAGAGGCATTGTTTTTCAATCAAGTTTCATATAAAAAAACGATATATTTTAATGCACCATTAATTTCTATCCAAACGAATCAAAATTTTCCTATTTAAAATAAGTTTCACAATTCGTCACCTAAACTTTAATGTAATTTTACGCACTGAATTTAAAATAGCGTACTTATTAATTTTTTAAGAACATTTTAGGATATAGAATGATAAATAGATGTGTTAAATGACATGAAAAAAAAAAGAAATATTTCTACTTAAAAACATTTTCTAAGGTTGAATATTATTCTTGTAGAAAAATTATTCGTAAGCACATCGAAAAGTTAACAGACATACAAAAATACATAAGATACATGTAGCTGCTTTCAGATACGACAAGAGTTATGAAAGGAAAGAAAATAATAATCGGAGAACAAATTTAAAAATATTGTGAGCTTGAAGTCATTATTTTTTTATAAAGCCCATTACGCGATTTCACCATTTTGTTTTTACATATTGCTGAAGTAGCAATAAGAAATAACTGTATTTTCCCCAAATATATCCATATCTATATGCTCTATTATCAGATACACCTCATATAAAGTTACAGTTTCACATACTCATACACACAGAGACAAAAATACATATAAAATATAAGACTTTTTTTGAAAATTTAAATTCCTTAAATGGTCTAGAGTTTCATTAAAAAAAGGACCTACAAATTGAATAAAAAAAACCCTTCAACAAGTTTTTTTCTTTTCGAAGCAGATAAACGAACTTTTTAATCTCTGCAGCATTGCCAGCAATCAAACAGAAAGTAGCATTCACCCACCGCAGACATGAGACGAAACACGAATCCCAGTTTGAAACCCAGTATTATAATTCATCTTTGTTTCACCTTGTGGCTTGAGCCACTCATTTGCATACATACAACTCGCCCCACTTTTATCATAAGAGAACATCGCCCTTTGTTGCTCCCACAAGGCTTCTACTCATAGTAAATAGGCGAAAGGGAAATCGGATGAACCCACTTGCTCGCGATAACCATCAGTCACCCCGGATGAGATGAATGCAAAACTTTTTCATTTCGTTTTCGTTTGCATGTGTCTCCGCACGCTGCAGGGACGAGATGATTCCGCGGTTTTAGGAAGCAAACTGTGCAAGCGCGCACAGATGTGTGTTTTAATTATGGAGATGACTCAATGTTTCTTGGTAATGCGTGTAAGCCTTTGTTAATTGAAAAGGAAGGCAAGTATGATCAAAGCCAAGACAAATAATGATTGTATATTTTTAACATGTGTCAACATGTTGCTTTGAGAAAATGGCGTCAACAAAAACGCGAGGGCATAAAATAATAGATACTTGGTATTAGGCTCAAAAGATTGACATTATAATACATTAAAGATTATAACGATGACATTTATTTGGCTTAAGGCTCCCGTCTACCCGCCATTTTGATTTCATCAGCTTAATGTTAATCCTGTGGAATTTCTACTTAAATTCTCACAACTTTATTATTTGTTCTATTTGAATGCAATAAAGTGCATCTGAAAGAGAAAAAAAATAATGAATGCTTCTGTGGAATAACTTTTTTTTCTAAGATTTTTAAAAATATTTTTATTCTTATTTTAATTATTCGTTTTTGAGCTTTCCTGTCTTTAAAGAATATTTTAAAATGTTCTTAAAAATCGGAGGAAAAAAGTAATTCCACAGAAGCATTCATTATTTTTTGCTCTTTCAGATGCCCTTTGTTGCATTCAAATAGATCAAATAGTAAAGATGTGAGAATTCAAGTCGAAATTCCATAGGATTAACATTAAGCTGATGAAATCAAAATGGTGGGTAGACGGGAGCCTTAAGGTATGTTTACATCAATGAGACATATTTCATTTAATATATATTATCGCCTGCTTTTATTTTAACATCCGAACAGAATATTAATGTCTACCTTGATAATTATCGTTTGCCTCTTATTTTTTTAATAATCAGTTTAATAATTGATTTTTATAGCAGAATCGTCTGTTTTTATTCTTTTGTTGTTAACGTTGACAACGCTTTTTTCACTTTAGAATGTTTTACTTGGGAAAATAAAATTGCATTTGGAATTTCAAGAGGGTGTTTACTTTTTTTTGATAACAATTGCTTCTGTGGAGCCTGGGGATCTGGCGAACGCTTACTTTACGCTAATAGGTATAAATTTTTGAAAAATTCTAGTTTTTCGGGAGCTTTATATAGAGAAAAAATGTTAGTACATGTTGAAATGAAATTCGTAAGGTCAAATTCAATTTTTTTAAAGTTTAACTTACTATGTTTATAGGTATGTAATATCTTCCCATTCTAAAATTTGTACTGGAATTTTAACCCACTTCCTATCATTCGATCGAATAGAATTTTTCCACATATTACACGTGTAATTCTGATGACAATAGAATACTGTGGTATTCTCAAGCTGTGACGAATACTATGATATGCTTAAACAGTGATGGACTTAAGTGTGTGTGTATGGGGAGGGGGGTGCATGCACTTAACAATGTCCAATTAAGCTGAAATTTTGCATACACATACAGTTCACGTAATTGCATTTTAGTCTTAAATTTCCAGACTAAAACAAATGAAATAAATATTAGTAAAAATTTTTAGATCAAGCTTTTATTCAAAAATTTACTTAAAGATATATAAATAGCTTTTTAAATGTAAAGTAACATATAATTTATAAAAGCCTAAAGCATTAATATTTCTTTCGATTTCATTTAATGTAGCTATGGTACTTAATTTATTGGTAATTATCTAAGTATCTTAGTTAAACTCCCCTCAGGCTCTTATAAATTATATATTACTTAACATTTAAAAATAATTTTTATATATTTTAATTAATTTTAATTAAGAACTTAATTAATTTATTTACATATATTTATTACTTAATGCCGTTGTTGGAATTGTGGAAAATTTATACGCAGATTTGTGACTTTGGGTTTTCGCGGTTTTTCTCCATTAACCGAGGGGACTTTTTGGAATTTGAATGTCATAAAATTCCAGCCCCTCTCCAACTAAATGAAGCGTGGTTAAAGAAATTAGATGAAGATAAGAAGTGTAATGAATTGCAACAGGTATAATGAAATATAAGCCAAATAGAATTAAAAGAAATAAGAAGGATGATAAGAGAAGCTGATAGTTGTTTGTAAGCTATTTGGAGCGAATTATTACAATTAATCGTTTGTAGTAAAACTGGTTCGGCTATATACAAGAAGTGTCTCACTCGGTTCAAGTGAGTTGGTAAGCTTAGCCTTTATTACTTAGTTATGAGCTAGGATAAAATTGAGTTAAGAAGGAATTGAGAGAGAGCGACTTTACATATTCTGGGAAGTTAGTTAATAAACTTAGTTGTCCTTTTTCTGACGTCTCTTCAACTGAATTTTTGAACTTATTGATAATTTAATTAAACTGTATGATGTCCGAAAAATTAAATAATGAAGTTGAAGATGAAAGGGCGGCTGTAGAAGAGATAGGTGCGTGTGACGACATTGGAACTCATTAGTGCTGGAGTGGAGGCGTTTTAGAAGTTTTCGGACCTGTACAATCGTTCAAGATTGAGAGGTGATTATGTATAAGCTTAGTTACTATCAGATGTAAGTATATCCTCTGGGTTCTACGATCTTTGGGCGATCATTCCTAGAATTGTTTGAATGTTCTGTGCATATGTATACTTATATATCTGTGTATGCAAAGAAAATCCTATTAATAAATATTTATGATTATGAATGAGCAGTTATAATCAATAGCTATACTTACTTTTGAAAATCTTATATTTACCTTTAAATTTGTATTTAATTTCGTAAAATTTACACCATTTATGACTTTAAAAACTTGCAGAGGACTTACACAAATGCAACATTCTATAAACTGAGCATAATTATAATAATATCAAATTTTAAATATAACAAAAATTTTTAAGAATCTCATTTCATGAATCAAACTTCCTTGAAAATTGTAAAATGTGTCATGTCTATTATTAAAACATCATGTTCATTGGATAGAAAATAGTCACAGTTCATAATGTGGAAAATATAAGCACGAAGAATAGAATAGACTTTCAAAGAAATGTACCAAAATCCTAAAATACACATTTTGAGAAAAACCTAATTACAGATGTTTTTCGTTTGCTTACAATTTTTAAGATTAATTTTAAACTCATTTATAGAATTCTCATAAGTAATATATCTACGGTATCAGAGAAGCTCCCTCTATTTTTTAACTTCAAAATGTTTTTAAAAACGCATATTTTGGAGCATTTTACTGTCTCAGTTACCTTAAGAGACATCACTTTCATTCTGACGATGAGGTGAAAGCTACCATTAATGATTAGTGTTGATAACAACCTCCGGAAATTTTCTCCAACTAGTCACACGTTGGCGCAAGTGTGTGAAAAGGAATTGGAACGATATCAAAAAGCGGATAATTCATCACATGGAAGATACATTCAATGTTTGTGAACAATGCGTCACGTGACCGTGGAGACATTACTTTTCAATCAAGTCTTGTAAATACATAAAAACCTATAGCATTACTATACAGGGAATTTTTGATATGATCTTACGCGCGAAATCTTATGATGATCAATATTTGCAGAATTTTGTAACTAAGCCCTCGAGATGTGCGTCGTTTTCTATATGACATAACTGAGCATTATCCCGCACACTTTTCAGACACAAGATTCAAGACCCAGTAGACAGCATTTGTTTTATTGCTTTTATAAATGCATTCTCTAAATGATTTATTGCTTTTCCGATCTGTATCTTGTAAGCGTGCCTCTGAAAATGTGGACAAACTAGCTTACGTCATAACAGATTTTTTTTTTTATAAAACTGTGTCAGATGATTTTACCAGATTTGTGCAGTTTATGAACTAAATTTTAAACATTTTACAAAAGCATATATCTGTACTAACTTAAATGTTTATGTTTATATAATATTTAACGGCGTGATAAGAAAACAAGTAATATAAAAAAAATTAAGTCAACAAAGAAAATTTTTATTTTAGTTACATTTTGTTAAGTAATTATAATCAATATAAATATGCATATACATATGACTGAATCACAATATTAAGTGGGAAAAGAAAAAAAATTCCAGCGATCTACACGTTTCGTCACGGACGGTATTTATTCATAAATTTATATTCTACTAAATATCTTATATAAGAGAAATTCTTTTCTCCCATATAAAACTAAAATTAATTATTTGAAAATCAAATAAAAAAAAATTATGCTCCATCGAGATAAGATCCGAAGGCATGAAGATTCTACATCGACGCTCTACCAACTTTGCAATTGCAAGACAAATGACGTACTTGAAGCATTGGCTTGTTTCTTAATGCATCTGGTAAATCAAATGGTTGGAATTGGAATGCAGTTTAGTCCAACCACTCTTGGCGACAGGAATTATTTGGTGGTATTTTGCCAAATGTGGTTACCCTGTTTCGCTTCACGGATTTAACGTTCAGCCAAAAAAAAAATCGCCAAGTTTGGCAATTTTTGAAATCGCGCCAAGTGGTTGGCTGAACTGCATTTTCACCAATTTAATTTAATTAAATGAATTAATATTGGAAAAAACTGTATTAACATCAAGTGTCATCCACTAAAAGTTTTAAAAAAATGTATTTGAACTTGAGTGGATGAATAAAAAGTATTTTATTAACGATTGAAAATTTGAACAAGATATACATATATAGGGAGAGAGTGAGCTAATAGTAGGAATTTTATATAAAAAAAAACATGTCGCTTTGAATGAAGCGAAAGTGAGTGAAATGGCGCAAGAGCTAAATCTAGATATGCTGTGTCAAACCACGTGTAGCTGTGATTCTGATGTTAGGAAAAACTGAGAAAAAATGTTAAAGTTCGTTAACAAGAAAAAAAAAAGTTAAAAAATAGAGAAGGACGCCAGTGTATCCTGGGATTGCGTCACCAGTGTTTTCCCCAAAACAGTTAGCCCCATGGGAAGATAAAGGAAACCGCTTTGGAACCTCGGGTCCTGAATGACGTTAGAAGCACAAGATAATGAACTGGTACGTTAGATTCAAGCCACCGTATAGCGGGGTTGACGCACGGCAACTCTGTAGAGACTCCACCGATGACATGATGAGAAAGTTCAGGTCAGGTGTCGTTCTCGTCATTAAGATCAAGGCTCAAAATGACGAGGTCAGTATCCCGTAGTCCTTTTGTTGCTTCAAAGTGCAATGTTAATAAACAATGACTCTTTACTTTCGAGAATCTAGTTAGAAATGGAGGATATTTTGTTCCTTGTTATGCAATATTTCATACATACGTTGAAAGAGATTTTTTTATTAATTAGGTTATTAAAACATTTAAATTTACAGCTCGGAGTCGCATTTGAATTTGCTTTTGGCATAATTAAATATACTTATTGTTTTAATTTAATAAGCTAAACTGTTTACTTTTGGATGTCGGATTATTGATGAAAATGAAATAAATCACTTTGAGAACAGAATTTTAATTAATGATCAGGATAACGGAACAAAAACATCAAAATGTGAAGTATTAACTTTCAAATTAGATTATTAAATATTTAAAATTTAGAAACGAAACGGGTTATATGCTATTAAATATTTAAAATTAGTATGGAATTACTTATTTTATTCCCGTATCGAATGGTAGCTGCGGGGGCTTAGTGATTATGGTAGCGGACTCGCTGAAAGAGGTTTTCGTCAATTCATGGGTTCGAGCCCTGATACCACTAAAGATCCGTCGTGTAGTGGGGCTGATGCACGTTAAATCTATCGATTTTCCAACGTTGATGTTATATGAACATTTGGAGAAGGAAGTGTTGGCTCAGGTGTCATCCTCGTCACTTGACAGAGGATCAAAATTGCGAGGTCCGTCGCCAATCGTCCACGTGTTGCTTTTAAGGAAGATGTTAATGTACAATCACAATCTCACATCCAAATATTTAGGTTTAACCGTCCAGAAAAACTTTTGGTTTGATATGATAGAATGTTAAAAATGTATCGATTGATTGCTTATTAATGTCTCATTTAGAACGAACACGACGGCTATGACGATGCATCTCAAAAATTTGAACTTCTGTTAAATGAGGAAGACTATACTTGTGCTAGCACCTTCCTCTCTAAGCTTCCACACCACGTCAAGTGCAGGATATCATGTTCCGACAGATTTAACATGCATAAGCTCCACTACAAGTGATTAACAAATGAATGTTTCAACTGATAGAACGTGATAAACAACGCAAACAAAACACCAGTATAATGTTTTCTATGTATATTTGCTTTACAACTAACGAAATTCCTTTTTCTTATTTCGATTAATAATTTTCTTTAAAATTGGATTTATCTTTGAACAGTAGCAAAGCGACAGGAGAGAATGGTGGGGTTGTAATCTCTACAAGGATTGCTACAAACTGAATTTATTTTATAATTAATTTCTTAAATTTTTTCAGAATTTTTTTTTTGAAATCCCGTACTCCACGCATTCACTCTTTTCGCCTTGAAAATGAACAATGAAATTAGGAATTAATTCTAAGGCATAAATTGAAGTGGAAGAGAACCATCTGTCCCCATTAAAAATTTTTCGCTGCCCTAATGTCTTAGAATAATACAAAACTTTTGGTGATATTTTCTGTCACTCTCGAATACCTTTTTTACTACATCCAAAATAACTAAAACTTTCATTCAATAAGAGACGGATACGGAACTGTATAATATGTGTATTTCTTCACTGGATTAAAATCTGTATTTACAATATAACAAAAAAAATATCTGGAACAAGAAAAAACGTTTTAATGTGTCACGCTAATTGATCCTAGTAATGTCCGCCCAAGCTATCGCGATCCGCCTACATGCATCGGCTGAGAAAAAAATCACGTGTAATTCTTCAAAAAACGTGAGCGGATACAATAACAAACAACAATAATTTTTTTTTTGAAAAACCTGATACACAGAGAAACCGGCGAACGTATTAAAAAAACAGCTGCCACCACAAAACTCACAATTCGAAACTACGCGCTACCATATGTGTAAGGTAATACAATTGTTATGTCTATTAACGATTATAGCAGCTGCCCCTGAATTATAGATTAATGTGACTTAAAGCACTCATGAATCGATTCATTGACGTCATGTATTTTTTTTTTCAGGTATTTAAATCTATACTGTGTTGTTGGTCGTCTTTTTGTTTAAGGTAGCAATTTTTTTAGGAAAATGCTGAGGGTATTTATGTTGGTGAATCACATCTAGATATCAAGAGTCACATTTTATTTTAACATTTATGAATCAATGTAATATAACGTTTATTGTTTGGCAGTTAAAATTTTATTACATTCGATATTGGAATGGATTTTGATAAATGATAGTTTGCTGTAGGAATTCAAGATATGAAAAGACAAAATGCGTCGCACAATTTCAAAGTCTTAAATTTGTTATAAAGATTACATAGAGTATTGAGCGAGTTGTAAAAAGATTATATATTATCTTTAAGGTAATATATATAAAATAAATAACTTTTCAAAATGAATACCTTTTTAAATGATATTTTGAAGAATCTGATATTAAACAATATATATATATATATAGAGAGAGAGAGAGAGAGAGAGAGAAATTCTTAATCATAATGAGATTTTAAGAATTATAGTACAAAATGGACTATAAACATTGGAAAATGAAAATGGGAGACGCGATTTTTTTTTTGGCAGATTAGTATGAGCTTAAGAAATGAAGAAACAAAGCAAAGATGTAAAATGATTAAAATTAATTGTCTCAGGTTTTGAACTGAGATGCGGTTTAAACATGTTTCATAGGATCTTAATCATCCCAAAATTGACTAGCTCTTTTATTTGCATTTTGAACATTTGAACTGTCATACACAATATTTATTGACCCTCTAGAATGGCAAAATGAGAAGTTAAGCTTATACCAAAAGGTAAATAAAGTGACATGTCCCTTGTTAATATTAGTTTATGTCAGTGGTCGTTAAACTTTTTAGTCTTGCGACTCCATTCCCATGCTTAAAAATTTCGAACTCCCTCCCTCCTAACCATAAAAATGTTGTTTGATTCTAATTGAGTGTAAGAATTAATAAATAAATTTAAAATCTAATTTATTTAATTTATAATCAAAAATTATTTCTCTTAATTTAAAATGAAATACTCATAATTTTAACAATCCAGATTCAAGTATCCAAATTAAATTTTTGCGACCCCATTTGGGATCTCCATCCACAATTTAAGTAGCAATGGTTTATATGTACAGGGTACGCCTAGATTCACTTTATAGTTTTAAATGAATATAACTTTTAATGTATTGTAATAAAACATATTATTATACAGATAATGTTGTGTGACAAAATATTCTACTACGTATTCTCATAATCAGATGTCATTGCGTTGCCGCCACAGAAATTCTGGTGGATGTTTTGAAGCTGGTAACTAGCAAGAATTAAATTGAATTTGATTTTATTTCTCTTATTAATGTTCTAATTTTCGTACTACCATCTCTAGTCTAAGAGAAAAATCTATCTATATCTATAGACAATCCGTATGCCAGCATCTAAGTAATAAACAGAAAATTCTGAAATGATTCGTATGATTTCGAACTCGGAATAATATCAATTGAAATAGAGATCATTCGAACCTTTAATTGGCTAGAAATACATGGTGGACCGAAACTCGATTTTCATTTTACATGAAACATAATTTTTATTGTTTTATCATAAAAAATATTTAATTATGTTCATGGTATTATAAAGTGTTTAGAATTTTTTAGCGAAGTATGGAAAGCAATCTTTCTTAAATGTGAACGCTTGTCCAGTTAGCAAATATGGGTTTTTGCATCATATTTTTCATAACAGTTTGCAACATATCTAGCAGAAAACCCTGAATATCTTGGCGAAAAATGATAAGTGCTTTTGGATTCTGCGTCATGTTTGTGCATGTAGATACAAAAAATGTATTTATATAAATGTTGTTTATAGGAATTTCAATTAGCTACAAAATTAGACAGAGGATTTATTATTAGTGATTTCCATACTTTGATAGGTTACATTTTGTGTCCAAGATTTCGGTATATCTCAATTTAATTAGTTATAAATAATAAATACTATCGCATCTACATCAAGTTGTGACGAAAGTCCGTCGTTTGGAGTAAAAATAACTAATCAATAAAAAGAGAAACTTAAATCTTTTTTAACCAGTTTATTTAAGTCCTTGAAAAATCACTATTAAAAACACATATATGTGAAGCGGTTATCCTAATGTGCTCAACTAAATATTATAATAAAATTATCTGCTTATCTTACAGAGCATAAGAGTAAATCTCGAATAAATAGATCCGATTCAAGTAGACATCTAACCAAGGTATCCGATACAAATACTTCCAACCACGGGATCTGATTTAAGTAGACATCTAACCACTCGATCTGATTCAAGTGACATCTAACCTCGAGATCCGATTCAAGCAGACATCTAACCAAGGGATCAAATTCAAGTAGATTTTTAACTACGGGATCCGATTCAAGTAGACATCTAACGAGGGGATACATTTCAGAGAGTCGCATTCTTACTACCTCCTTACAGTTGTTATATTCACTCTATAGAGTTTGTATAACTCTCTCTCTCTCTTCCTCTACGCTTCTCAACATTCTATCTCTTTCTCACTTTCTTCCTCTACACTTCTCAATAGTCTCTCTCTCTCTCTCCACACACACAATCCTTTTCACTATACTTCTTATATAATAAGGGTTAACAATATTGAGAAAGCTAATCGAATAAGAAGGCTTTCCATACATCACAGCTCCTTCATATGAAGAGGTTCTCATATTAAACATCGTAGTTAAGTAGTCCTAGAGGTTAGTTAAAGGGAAATACGAGTAAGAACTCATTATAAAAGGCTGCACTTTTAGTTCAAGCAATTACACAAGACAGAAAGAAAAGAAACACAAAACAAAAGAGAAAATACGCAATAAACTAGTTAGCCAAGACGTTAAAGCATAAAATAGCAAAAATGGAAGTATGTAAAATAGAAAGCATTGTGTTTAAGGCATGTGGCAAGCCTTATTATTATAAATTTGAATGTTATAACATTCACGTCACTTTGCATTACACTTTAAATGAATACCATATCATTCACTTGCGCGAGCATGTTAAATAAAAACTCCCCTCAATTTGATGTCTTGTAATAGAAAATCGAAGCTCACCGCATAATAATGTATGACTGACAACATTCATTTTTCGATTTATACTTCATTTGTCTCAAAGGTTTAGGTTGAACCCCTAAAGAAAAAAAATGTGGTGGTTCCATTAATTCCAGGAAATTATTCGGCATCTAATACGTAATTAAGCATCAATGTTGTTCATAATCGTAACAAGTCTGTTAAATCCTAACATGAAGAAAATATGACCTATGCTCTCTATATTTTGACTCTTTACAATTATATTGAAATTTATGATTTAGAATGAAAAATATCGATAGAACACGTGACAAATATTTCCTCTTTGCCAAACGGAATTTCCGAAAAGGCTGATTTCTGGATGAAGTCTTACAGGTAAGTTACCCTATAATTTCGTTCAGATAATGCAAAAGAAATTCTAAAATTCTTTTTGGAACTAGTACCCTCATATAATGAATGGCTATTCACGGCTGAGGACGGGAAAAGTTGTTATAATCCTAGCTATAATCTGTAGCCTTGTTGTTATATAGTGGCTGCTGAGCAACAAAGGAGGCAAAGTAAAACACAACTTTGGGATCGACGTGAATATAAAGAGAAGATATATAGCTGAGGTTTACTGGACATTTTTCATATTACGGACTATCAATATGATCTAATAAATAAGAGGTTCTGTCGCATCCGGATCGACAGTACTTGGCAAGATTACTGATTGTCCAAAAGCTCCTATGATGGAAAAAAGTTGGAACGAGCTTTTAATTTGGGTGGAGGTTAAGACCACAATAAAACTTTCCTACAGTTAAAAAAAAGAAATTAACAAAAGATAATGATAATATTTGTTTAGAAAAATGGATCAGTCGTCAGTTGATGTTAGAACCAGTAATCAATTTGTTGTTAGGAATGTTGATTTGAAAAATGCAAAATGGTTACTCATTGCACAATTTAAAATTGCAGGGAGAAAAAGCCTCCATTGATCAAGTCACAGAGAAAGATATCCAGCAAAACTTATGAAAATATCAAAGAACAGAGATTATTGGCACATAAAGGTTTTGAGTGCTAATGAAACGGGATTTTGGAGGAAACAAAAGCCTTCAAGGGCTTTATCTCAAAAACTGAGAAAGTAACGTCTAAGTAATGACTAACATGGGTAAATTAATGATCTTTTTTATATTTGCCGTTTAACTTAATTTTCATTTTTAATATTAAGTTGCAGTCATTTTGAATTATGTATTGGTGTTATGTGCATTTCATTTTAATACAATAAGGAAAATAAACATTAAAAATTATTCATAATTTTAAAACCAAATGCTAATTTTCATACGTCTTTCACTGTTTCGGTCAGGTGATTTCTTACAACGAAGCTTTTTCTAGGAAGTACATAAGGTGTTGAACAGGATTTTTTTATTTGCTAACGTCGCACTTAGAAGCAACATCAGAACTATTGGCGATGAACTTCGTAATTTTGGAACTCGATCAAGTGACGGGAACGCCAGTTGAGCTGACTCTTCCCTCTTTAAACTTTCACACCATGCCAATGGAGACTTGAAGCCTATACAGACGTGGAGTGAATCAGCACCGCAACATGGCAGTTTTTAATTACCTCAGGATTCAAACCCTCTACTCCACAGAAACAGCGCCGGCCGCGAATTCGTGATCATGACCACTAGGCTATTGCGGTCACACTCGTTGTATAGGTTTACAAGTATTTATAATTTAGTAACTTAACATCATTTTTCAATTGTATATGTTAACCTGGTTGTATATAAATATTACCCTTTCATATGAACCTAAAATACTTTCCATATTTAACAGAAAAAGAAAAGTTGAAATCTTTAAACATCTCTTTAGGTGGTTGTTAAGTCATATATTCATTTTCCTTTTTTAAAACAGGGTTCACCACGCCTTTTTTGGTTTTCCTAACGTCGGTTATAAACATATAAATCCATCCAATAGAGCTTACTCTTACTACACTTATATAAAATTCAACAGACATTTTTTCAAAATGTATCTGTTTGGTTAACTTCTCCTTGGCAATAGGTTAAATTTTATAACCAGAGGTAACCGTTTCCAGTTTATTTGAACAACTTGCCTTCAGTCATAACATCTGGTATTACAGGTCTAATAACTAGTTATATATATATGCGTAGAATAACATCTTTGTTCAGGTTTAAATTGTAAAAAATTACATTCTCAATGACATTACATATGTTGTATAATGCCCAAATCTAGTTTTTTGTTACTTCCTCCCCCCCACACACACAAACAACGAATTTTAAGAGAATTTTACACTACTCTCTTTCAGAATTTTGAAAACGCAGTTTGAAATATGGAATGCTACATTAAAAACATATAAACAGAATTCCTGTTTCAGCTACCAGTTTCTTCCCACATCACAGAAGCTGAATTGTCTTATATTTTCTTGTATTTTTAAATCCTGCAAAACTTGTAAATAAATAATGTGTTTGATTTTTGTAAAATTCAAACATTTTTAGAGAATAGTGTATACTTAACGATAGTTTTCAAATTTCCCTACACTTATTAAAACAACGCTCTATCACTCAAAATTTGTGTTGAGAGATGGTTTTAATGGATTAAGGTTTATAATGGCAAAAATGGATCATACTGTTTCGATTCCTAAAATGTTTCTGCAGTTATAAAAATAAGATCTAAATGCATAATTTAAAGTTTCGAACTTAGTGTTATGTTTTTCAATCTAGACTGTTTCAGAATTTCCTACCTCCTTTCTTCATTTTTAGAAAACGCTGATCAGAACATATGAAAGAGATATACAATTTCTACTTTTATACCACCGATGCTAAGTCATTTGTTACGAAATACCGAAGAATAATTCAGATTTTGTATTGATCAAAATTAATTTTCATGAACTACAGAATAATAACTTTAAAAATATGGTTATTGTACACACAGAATATAATATATTTAATATATTTTATGTAATGTTGAGCAGCTTTTCTTAATTCAAACCATGGTCAATACTACATTTTTATGAGAGAATACTAGAAAAAAACCTTATTATATAATCCTTCGAAGAATTAGGTTTACCAGGAAATAAATCAAAAAATATTTTTCGTATATTTAATAATACACTACGCGACACTGAAAATGCAACATCAAGAAGGAGTGACGAGAAAGTGATGAATCTCGATAGAGAGAGACAGCAACGAACAATAAGTGATCTTTAATTCGAAATGATATGCATAATACAGAGCAAGAACAGCGTTGGCTCAGTAGATCGTAGGACCACCGTAGATGGCGATACACGAGGCAACACATATAGGTACAGTGTCAATGAGAGTACAATGGTGTCTTGAGGAATGACTCTCCATTCCCTGTCAACCATTTGCCACAGTTCATCTTCTGAAAGCGGCAATGGCAGGGTTTGCAAATGCCGTCCAATGACATCCCAAATGTATTCAATTGGTGAGGATCAGGAGAGGAAGGTGGTCAGAAAAGCATCTGTTCACTTTGCAGAGCACGTTGATTGATGCGAGCAGTGTGTTGTCGGGAATTATCCTGTTGATAAAGGGCACTAAGCACCCCCTGAAGGTAGGGGAATGTCACCGGTCACAATACATAATCCACGTATCGCTGAGCCATGATAGTGCCCTGAATATGAACTATAGGTGACCTGGAATCGTACGCCATTGCGCTCCAAACTATGATGGCGCGTTTTGCACTGTGGGGCGTTTCTTAATTGCTGTTGGATTGGACCTGTCTACACGTCGACGCCACTCTCGTGCGCGGCATCTGTTATTGGAGAAACAGAAGCTTGACTCATCTGAGAACATGATCATGTGCATTCCGTCGTTCATATCGCTCGAGCCGGGTACCATTGCCAACGTTGGTGTCTGTGCTGTGAGGTCAATGACAGTCTTCTTAACCGACGCCATGAGTGCAGGTCACTAGCAATCAACCTACGGTAAATTGTTTTGGTCGATATGGGACATCCAGGGTGTGGTGAACATGCAGAAGAATGGAGGCAGAAATGACTTCCGGGACTGCCACCTCTTGTCAGCCGATGTGTAGATCCACTCGTGCTGACGTCACTCTGTCGGCACCGGTACCCTTCAAACCTGCCGCATTCCCTTGTTCCAAACATCTTCGCCACAACCGATGTATTGTGGATGCGTCCAGGTGTGTGTCAGCTGAGATTTGCTGTATGGACCAATATGCTCTTCTCAGTCCTATCACCGTGCCCCTCGTAAAATCGTCAGTCTACTGGAATTGCCTCTGTTGACCATGGCTTGGCATTCTCTGATATTACACGCGTCCTCTCAGACAAGAACAAATTTTCTGCAATGATTTCCTTAGCAGAAATAACGGCACGAAAATTGAACGTTCTGTAAGTTTCTTCCCCTATATCATCTTCAATATTCGCTGGACAACTTCGCATTTCTCATCATTCGCATGACTTGCGTCTACTTTGAAATTTACATAATTTTTTGGTCACTCCTTTTTGATGTTTCATTTTCAGTGTCGCGTAGTGTATTTATTTAACGTAAAGCGTAATTTCCATCTTTACATATGACTTTATCTATGTCTGCTGGTTATTAAAAAACGCTATTATGGAAGCGTTTGCTTTTGTTTGTGGGAAATAAAATCGCCTCAGACTGTTGAAAATTGCGAAATATCCAATGTGGTTCTTTTTCTACATGCAGAATGCATGAAAGCTGCTGAAATTCATCAGCATAATTAATGAAATGTATCAAAAAAAAAAACGTTATGGAAATATACGAAAATATCGATGGAAATGTACGAAAATAGGTTAGAATATTTAAAGTTCTTGAGGATGAGCATAGTGGGTAACCTAATGCCATTACTAAAGACTTAGAGCAGAAAGTAGATTCGAATGCTCGAGAAAAAAAACGTTTTACGATTTCGTCTGCATCTAATGAGTTTCCGAATTATTCAAGGAGTATTTTTCTGTTAGTGATTGTCTCATAAGGCAACATATTTCTAAGAGGATGGAATCCAGAATCCGGTCATACGATACGATGTGTGCCTTAATATTGATGGTAATTATGTTGAAAAGTAGATAAAGGTAGATTTTTTTTTCATCCAAATGGTTTTTGCTTAAAATCATGCCTCGTGTTAAAAAAATCGAGAAATATTTTTCTAAATTCCCCAACAATCAATACAAATATCTCTATTCTTTTTTTTTTTTTTCAGAAATATTGAAATACCTTAACAAGGTTGTTATTGAATATTTCGATAGGAAAGAGGTAAAAGAAATATGTTTACAACACAAATGAGGAATATTCTAACTCTTACGATCAACTACTTTAATTTGTAACATTCTACAAATACTATAGCTGTGTGCGTCGATCCTTTTCAAATTTGTCACTTCAAAAAACAATTGAGTTTTGAGAATTTTGGAAAAATACGTAAGCATCATACATTTTTCAAAGAAATATACTTTATTTTTAATTTAATTACTTACCCAGAAAAATTAACAAAAGAATTTGACTAAAGATGATATATTATTAGCTTAAATTTACACAGAAATTTTTACAAGCATTGAATTGTTTAAATACGTTTAATTTGCGCATAATTTTAAGGACTTTTCTTTTATTATATATTTTTACTTCCACTGTTTTTTAAGTTAGTTTTTATTTATATTAATTTAGAGCAGATAGATTTTTCTTATTTGTATGTAATATAAATAAAAAAAATTGAAAATCGCAAAATAACGGATAAATTCTTTAAGCTACAATTTTATATTTCTGTTATGTTATTTTTCAATTTTTCACTATACTCGTACTATACTCTCTCGTTTTCATTTTTCCTAGACTGCATTCAGAGGTGAGAGGAAAGGCAATTACGTAACAGTTTCAAGCCTATATTGTAGACATTTTTATGCTTAAATATTAGTATTTATTGTGTCACGAACTATTCAATGTCATTCCATAGGCAGTTTCATATGCTATATATAGACCACTGTATAAACACCTTTAAAAATAAGAATGTTTCGAAAACACCTTTGTCTCAGAAATGACTATAAAATGAAGACCTTTGGTATTTTATACACATAAAATTGCATTCACTGAATATGGTAACAATAGTTAACCGAAGAAGTGAGGAGTACATATCTTCATGTTTTGAAATTGTAAAAGGAGAAATAAATTCTTTAATTGCTAGTTTATAAACGAGATGACTCTGATTGGTTGTTTATTAACGATGCACTTCGAAGCAATGCGAGGACTGGTAACGGACCTCGGTGACTTCAAGTGACGTGGACGATACCTAAGTTGGCACCTTTCTCCCCAAACTTCCCCACCACACCAACGGAAGGACTTGAAGCCTCCATAGATTTAACGTGTATCATCCTCGCCACAAGGCGGGATGGGTCTCAAGTGGCATCAGGGATCGAATCTCGATTCGATGAAAACCGAGATCTCGCGAATATGTCCACTCAGCTACCGCGGCCATTAGGTGACATAGCTGTGTTTTGCTTATATATATTTAATTTAATATATTAAGTAAGACTGTATCAAAGTATAACATGAAATGCCAGCCTAGTCCTTTTCTGATAAATTTTGAACCGAAATAGGACAATCCAAAACCAGCCCATTTTTTTAAAATTCGTATAAAAATTGAAACAATAAAAGGCTGCAAAAAATTAAAACAATAAAAAATAAATTCAACCGTTTTAAATGGAAGATAATTAAAAATGGAGAATAAAGTTGACTTTTTTTTATAAATTCCTTTGAAATGAAAAAAAATAATGCGTATTTCCTAGCTTTGTTTTAATTAAAATCTTTTTTTTTCCATTTAAAAAGTGAATTTACTTATGTGTTTAATGTTGATTTAATCTGAGATATTCTTTTAAATTTTTTTTTTTTAACTTGGCTTGAATCTAACCCAAATTGAAACTTGACTACCCTGTCAAGGCCTACAGAAGTCTCTGGATCTAATGACCTGGATGAGTGCAAAATTGATGCTCGATTCCACCTAACAATTTTGAGTCCGATATTAGAGACAGCTGCAAAATGAATTTGAAGGGACCTGAAAGATCTCACAAAGCATAAAAACAAATTTTGAGTTCATATCTGGTGTTGTTACTTTTATGGAATCCATAGTGTTTAATTATTCCAAATAAACACTACATCCGTTGCAACTGGTAGAAATAAAGGGCGACGACTTGTTAAATAAGAATGAAAATATATATGAGGTACAGTAACTGATCTTTAATGTGGAACGTTCGGGACCATTGCCGTACAGCATTATCGAGAGTCGATATAGTTTTTTTTTTGAGGAGATATCGATATCACTCTAGATAAAAATTTAATCAATTAAAATACGTATTTAAAGTGTGTGTTTTTATGTACATTTTGAACCTGGGTAAACGATATAAATATCCGAGAAAGCCTTTCGCATTCTGTCAATAACAAAATTAACGTCGTACATTGATTGAATATTCTTGTATTGATAAAACAAAATACGACACGAAGTCATCTGCTTACGCCTATTAGTTTTACCAATATTTGAGTAACACTTGCTGGGCTTCGAGAACACTTTACTGTTCAGTATGTAACGTCTCCTCATTATTTACTACGGTTGACATCGTCAATAATTTAAATAATACTGACTCAACAAGAAGCTCACTAAGAGACGTCAGAAAAGAGAACTAAATCACTTTATTAATAATTAATTATATTAACGCTCGTGTTTTGAGTTTACTTTCCCTCAACGTCCTTGAATTTTAATTTAGTGGAGCTAAATATTAAAGTTCTAGCTGTCTAGAACTATCAAATACTGAAACATCGACCCTTTTTACTCTATCCAGGAACCACTTCTAACTGCTAATAATCACAGAGAAGATCAGCTACTATAAATCACTCCAATATCTAACATAGTATATTACAACTATTCACCGTCAGTTATTCACCATCGCTTTTTCAATTCCATTTTACTTATATATAAATCACTGTTCTTAAATCAATTCATGATATTCTTACCTTAATTTAATTTCCGTAGATTATGTTTCATTTGTTTATATGTCGAGGTTTTATATTATGCGATTCAAGTTACAAAAAATTTCCATGGAAAATGAAGAGAAAAGAGCAAATAACCCAAATACAAGTACACTGGGTATGTATATAATTGTAATATTGTGCAAACGAGACATGTGAGCCGTTAGAAAACAAGAAATATTGTATTGAAATGAAAACTGACAGTTACATTAAAACTAGGTGAAAATGTAAGCAGCACTGGGAGGCGGTCTAGGTCAACAACTGTCCGAATCAACGCAAAAAAAGCCGCGAGATTACCGAACGATCTTACTGTAACTAGTTATTTACGAAACATATATTACACTGTAACTCTCACACATACTCGTCACATTCTCACACATTGGTCGAGAGCTCCTTTCCGAAACTTGTTTTTAAATTACAAGGAGTAAAAAAGGGCATAAAAGAAAAAAATGTATCGTAAAAAAATTGTTCTATGCAAAAATGTTAGTTTTTAAAAATAATTATTAAATTATTTAATTAAATATGAGAATTAAAGCAAACGATAAAATATTGAAGTAGACACTAATATTCTTTTCAAATATTAAAATTAAAGCAAACTATAAATTTTTTAATTAAATAGATTTTCTTTAAGCTAAATGTAATTGAAATTAAAGCGAACAATATAATGATAAATTATTAAATTCAATAAATTTTAAGCTAAATGTAATTGAAATAAAGAATAAAATGTTATATGCAAAGTTTTGCAAAGAACAGATTTAGTCATCCAAGGAGTGCTTTTGTTTATAATTATTAATAAATTACTCAATTAAATATAAGAATTAAAGTAAGCGATAATATATCGAGGAGGAAACGATAAATTATTAAATTGAATATATTTAAGCTACATGTAATTAAAATTGAAAAGTGATCTGATACGCCAAAAGTGATCCACTTAAAACAATAGCCCCTTAGGTAGCTAATTAAAGCAAATAATATAAATTATTAAATTGAATAGATTTTAAGTTATATGTAATTAATGCTGCCGTAAAATGATAATAAACAAGTCACGTGCCTTTCTGACTTCATTTTGGAAAGTGATCAGTGACACCATTTTGTCGTCGATTATCCCAGTAATGGCTCATAGTTCAAAAAATTTCTACTGTCTGTTGTCACTACTTAGTGTGATTATCGCTTATTTGTTTTACTTATGGCTTACTTTTGGTGATAGACATGATAACTTGAGCGCGAGTCAATATTTTTAGACCTGTTACAAATAGTCCATATTATATAATTTTAGAGCGACTTAAATTGAGCTAATAATGAATTACAATTAAGATAGTCCAATAAATTCTAAACATCTTGCTGGGTTGCGATTTCTAACAATTATTTCGAGAATTCAAAATTAAACTATTACTTTCCAAAAATGCAAAGCAAACAAACTGCGTTTGGATTAGAACTTTAATTAGTATCGCGCGAATATAAACAATGGACTATTCGTGTCAGATGTCATAATTCTGATCTGTAGTGAATTAACGAGGAAAATATTTGAGCCGATATTTTTGTCTTCTTTTTATTACCAAACCATTCAAGCAGTTTATGTCCTAATCCAGTTTAATGCATTGCAGATCTCATTATTTTATGCGATGCACTTCGGCGGAATCATAAGGAGCGAAAATAGATTATTCATAAAAATTGTACATTTTTAAGTCGAATTATTGTTTCGCTAGGGAACTTGGGATTAATTTAGATATTTTATTTTGAAAGTTGCTTGTGGCAATACATGTGAACTTCTCAGTAGATTGTAGCTGACTTATACTGGCGATCTTTTGTTTCTTTATGATAGATGTTTACTAATTTTGAAACAATTGATTCTGCGAATGGATTTAACGATTCATATATCCAAAGGACAAATAAAAAAACCATTATAAGTCTGTTTAAAAATTCTAATTCGTAACATCCTAGTATTGATACGACTTAACGAACTGAAAATCGATTACATTTGGATTAAAACGATTAAAGTAATTTATTTTAAATTGAATTTTTAAATTAATAACAGTGGTATAAAACAAATTTTTCTCAATAAATTTAAATTTTGATAGTTTAATATCACTTCATCACGATCAAATTATCGATATTGTTTTCTGCATTGATTATAAAGAAAACTATCTGATCATTTCTATTATATCACCATAGCAACAGAAAAAAAATTAGCCTCGTGACCGAAATCTATTATATTTTTCTAGTTTAAATCCGTTCTTTTTATAAAAATTTTCCTCTTTTTTGGAATTGCAAGTGTTCCTGATATTTTTGTGCCCTTACCACGGCAATAAAATTACGGTTTTTTTAAACATGTGCTAACATGTTTTTGTTTCGAGAAGAGGGCCTCAGCAAAAAGGCGTGGGTATAAAATAAAGGATACTTGGTGCTGGATTCAAAAGATTGACATTATAATGCAAAACGATCATAATAATTATGCTTAGTTTGCCAAATGTGTTTTTCATTGCTAAGATATGTTTAATTTTATATTTTAACGTATGCTTTTATTTTAATGTCTGAACAGAATAGTATTGCCAACTTTAATAATTTGTCGTTTGCTCTAATTTTAATATTCAATTTAATAATTGATTCTTATAGCAGAATCGAGTTTTTATATTATTTTTTGTAGTTGTTTATATTGGCAACGTTTTTGTGCTTTGGAATGTTTTGATTGGAAAAATAAAAAAATAAAAAAATAAAAAAAAAAAAAAATGAGTTAGGATCATGTTCAGACAATTTCGAAACGGATGAACTAAAAAGGCGAAACGACAATTACGAAATATGATGAGCAGTGAATGGGACATGATGGAAAGGATCTCGCCTAACAAAAGATGTTTGTGTACAAGGCGAGTACGTCCAATACTACAGCTAGTAACTAGACTTCCGCTGTGCGCATTGGAAGGCCTTGCTACAATTATGGGCTTCACTGTGTGAAGTTTGTTGTAGGTGTAGAGAAAGAGAGGCTCGCGTGATTGGGTGATAATTTATGTTTTATGGCGCAATAGTCAGGTCTGGTTTAGGCTACGCCTTCTTGAAAAATCGGCGCCGAAATCTTTCGGACGTAATATTACGGTGGATGACGTGACCAAAACACCGCCTATGCAAATTATTGACATGGTTTCCTCGCATTCACTGCTCTGTAGGAAATCAAGCCATCTGATTTACAACGACAACTTTTTAGTAATATCACCCACCGCAATATTGCGGCTACCAGATAACGTCACTGTTTTCTTAAGAAACCATATCTAAAGCTACTTAATGCATTTGTTTAATGTTATCGTCTCCTTATGCTAAAGAATAGGATTCGAAATTGGAACACTTTTTCCGATAAAAGAGCGGTCAAACACGAATTTCATATTCGGACTTCGCTATCTTTTAGAGAACAGCATATTTCATAATATTACTAATTTCTATTTGAATCGATACCTTTTTCGGGGAGTAAAATGTGTTCCAAGTTTTGTTTTCAACACTGTAATGCTTAATAACTTTTAGACTTTACACAATGACATGAAAAATAACGTATTTTTTGGAATGCACCCAAATTTTAATAACCCTGCATCATAAACGGATATATGGGTTACAGCGTCGCGAACTTATATGAAACATGGAACAATTTTCTGTCTGGGAATGTGTTCGAAGTTTCGATCAGGTTCTTTCAAGACAACCATAAAATATGGGAAAAGGTTTTAAAATCGCATTCAGATGAAATGTTTGATAAGAGGGTTAAAATCTTATATATACAATAAGTGAGCGAGTGAATGTGAAGGTTATTGGCGCAAGAATCAGATGTGGCTATGCCGCGCCAAACAAGATTTAACTGTTCTGGACGTGAAAAAATGTGTGGTCTGGACGTGAAAAAATTGAAAAATTGTTTGACAAGAAGGAGGGTCGAAAATAGAGAAGGATTCGCTATTGTATCCCGGTGATGCATCGCCCATGTTTACCAAAGACACTTAACCCCATAGGAAAGAAAAAGATCACTATGGTGCCTAGGGGTCATGATGCCCGTACTTACCTAAAGAAGGCAAGTCCCTGAGGTCTCTTGATATAATTCCCAGGGCCCGGCAAACCCCCCAGACGCTGGGTACTCATTTTAGTCGCTTCTTATGACAGTGGGACTATTCTGTCATACCCGGTCACCACACGGGTCGTTATATATATTAAGAGCGGTAAATATGATATAAAAGGCCAATTTTATTTTTAATAAAACAAGCAAGCTGTGGAGGGAGTTTTCCCACCAAACTGTCTGAGTTAAAGATTGGGGCAAGATCCCAGTAATTTTAGTATATGAAAGAAAAACAGCACTGCATTTGTTTACGGTACTTAAAATTACAGAGGGAAATAAATTTGATGTTTAGCCGATTTCGCAAGGAAAGTTTGCTTCACGAAAAAAAAAAAAAAAACTTCCGCGCTACGAGATTCCCACCCTTTAATCACCTCGCGCATTTTCTCTATTTTTATCAATCCACTCGGCGTAGTAATTGAAAGGAAACAAAATTATTATCAGTGCATAGCGGCATTATCTATGTTAGCAAAAGGAATCGAAAACACAAATTTATCTTGTTGAATGAAGAGGAGAAAGGAGTCACACACGAAGAAAAGATATCTCCGTAAAGGACCTTGGTGGATACAATGGCTTCATTCTTTTAGAAGCGGTATCCCGTGTAAAACTTGACACTGAAAAAAATTATTAACACGTGTTTCACCAATGTTTTCGAAGCGTAGATTCGAGATGAGTAAGAACTCTTGCACTTTATCACCTGAACTTGTAAACTCATTTTTGAACGATTCTTTTACAAATAAAATTCATCATTGATTGATTGTTTATTAGCGTCGCACTTAGAAGCAACATAAGGGATATCAGTGACAGACCTTGTCGTTTTGAGCCTCGGTCAAGTAATGAGGAAGACACTGAGAAGGTGCCTTCCTCTTCGAACTTTCCTACAACCCTTGCGGAAGAACTTGGAGCCTCTACAAATTTAATGTACATAGCCTCGCTACACGGCGAATCTTCAGTGGTATCAGAACTCGAATCCATGAGTCAGGGATTATTCTTGATTTCTGCATAAGCTTTAACCAAATCCCATTATTATGGAGCTAATGAAGTACTCGACAATATTGGAGCGAATTTGTTTGCTTTTGGCGAGGAGGCAAAAATGCCATGTTAGCCCTAAATTCTACTCTTATTAAAAAGGTGAAAAACAAACCAAACATTTGGGCGTGAACTTCACCTTGGCCCTCATTGTGTGTGTGTGTTGTTGAAGAAACTAAAATCCATTAGTATAATATTATTTAAAGGCACGAGATACAACAGTTACTAAATTACGCTAGTCTTAAGAATATTTTAAACTGAAAACAATGTATCAAATTTATAGAAAAAACAAATTTGGTAAATTTAAATAGTTCTATGCAAAGTTTTGCAAAGAACAGAATTAGCCACCCAAGGTGAGCTTATTTTTATAATTATTATTAAATTGCTCAATTAAATACAAGAATTAAAGTTTACAATGAAATATCGAAAAATAAACAGTAGTAAACTTTTCCGATATTAAAATTAAAGGAAACGATAAATTATTAAATTGAATATAATTAAGCTACATGTAATTAAAATTAACGGAAATGATAAATTATTAAATTGAATATATTTAAGCTAAATGTAATTAAAACTGAAGCAAACGATAAAAAATTAAAAATTGATATGTTGTGCTAAAAGTGATCCAACTTAAACAATAGCTCCTGGGGTGGCTAATCGAAAATTTCAACAATGAACCATGTTTCAATAATGTTATACCCCGAAAAATAGTGATCATTTGGCGCTATGGTAAATTCTATAAGCGTTCTTGTATAGTAAACTTGAATCAAGTGTTAACATGTATGTGAACTTATTTTTTTATTATTTTAGAAAAAAACTCCATATAAAATTCAAAAAAATCATCTTTTTACTCAAAGATATCAAGTTAAAAGAAATGACGTCGCTTTCATTTAAAAGTTAAAACACTTATTTTTTTTAAAAAATAAAGAGTGTTTAATTAAAAGTTTGCGGAATGTATTATCTTTCAAATCTATTAAGACCATTTTACTGGAAAAGAGGGCCAATAAACAGATAAATTGCTCTTATAAAAATTTCACTTGTTTGGTACTTGCATACAATACATTTTCAATCGATTTGAGATATTCATCGTATTTTGAGCCCATAAACCGTTATAAATTCGAAAATAATTTTCTTATTCTTCTTTTGGCTCAAATATAACCAAGTTTCACATTCCCAACTTTGTTTTTCCAAAGTTTTATTTATGATAAATCATCACTCTTCTGTATTCTCCTGCGGCGACGCCCACAAAATGACCATGTCTCCATTTCAAACGGGGAAATCTATGACAATAAGTAAATTCAACTGAAATCTTATTTCAAACACAAATAACAATATTTAGTCACTGAATTGATACACGCCGCAACATTCACGTGGGATATGCACGGGAGTATTAGGTATAGAGTTCCCGATCATGAGAAGATGAAATGAGTTTTCATTTTAAGGCCTGCAATTCGAACCTAAAAAAGCTGTTCCAGAGGTGGTGATTAAAATACCCAAACTATTTCCTTATAATTCTTCCATTCTTAAAATTATATGTTTTCCTAATAATTTCATATAACTACATTCGAAGATCCTTGTGTGCTTTTAATAATTAGCATTCTAAGCGCATTTGTAGAAAAGGTCTTGAACCTGTATGCGTAGGTAATTGGTACTTCAGGACAAAAGGAAAATAATTGAGCGTGAACGAACACCGTGAAAGTTTTGCAGTATGTCTATTGAAAAATTCACTTTCGGTGAACAGAAAGATAACTAGAAAAAAAAATTGAGATGCCGACATGTAATAGATTTAAAATTTATATAATTCGTGTGACGCTTATTGTAAATCTTATATGCAATTTTTGTTTAAATAAATTTGCACATTTACTCATTGAAATACATATCGCCCGACATTTTGTACTAAAAATTTTGGAATCTTTTAAGTAATTACGGCAAAACTGTAACAAAGCAGTATCAAAAAACGAAAACACATCAAATTTATCATTTTGCACAATCTTCTATGTCTTGTATAAAAGTTCGTCTCTCTCTCCGCGTGTTAGTGAAATTTTTTGTATCTGATGTAGCAGATATTTAAATCAAAAAATATTCTTCTCTAAAATATTAATGGCGGTTTCATACTTTTTTTAAATTATT
This sequence comes from Nephila pilipes, assembly GCA_019974015.1. Classification (NCBI taxonomy): domain Eukaryota; kingdom Metazoa; phylum Arthropoda; class Arachnida; order Araneae; family Nephilidae; genus Nephila; species Nephila pilipes. The sequence continues at coordinate 224,082 of BMAW01088925.1, read as the reverse complement.
ATTTCATAGATCATAATGTTACAATTAATTTCTATTTTTCAGTTAAAAATTTTTTTTTGTATCTACGCAATGTAATTGGTACCATTCGTATTTTTGAAAATTTTGAAGTCGTACAAGAAAATGCACAACAAAAAACTTAATATAAAACTTAAGCAATAAAAATCAAAAATGCATCACATCACATTCATTATCATTTTATATAATGTTCTCTGCCTTGTATGATTGACCGTCTCCAACTGTTTGGGAAAATATCTATATCAGGACCAACAGACTTTAAATATAAAGTTATTACATATTCTTTCCTAAAAATTAAAGGTAGTTTTATACATATATTTGTAAATTATTACTTTATATATCACTGCGTTACAGTATGTCATTTGTGATGCTGTTATATGTATTCATTGGAATACAAGTGCACCGCTTCTGTTTTCTTCCTTTAATTGTCCGAGGATGATAAAAAAAATACTTATTTCTGATGATAGATGGTGTTGAAAAGGCATGTTGGTGTCATCGTTGTTTGTTGCCATCTGTTAAACGGGGTCAAAACAAGTTTGTCACTGATTTATAAGTTAGTTTTGATTTGACTGCCATTTGTGTTTAAATTAAAATTTGGTTAGTGTGGTGTCGAATTTTCATGATTTTGCTACGAGTTGTCACCGTCGATAGCACCAAGATTCACCATGGAGCACAGGAATCCAAGCAGCAATCAAAACATTGGGTTACTTTTAGGGAATCTGATCCAAAGAAGGCGAATCAGTCGGAAAAGTTATGACGATAATTTTTGGGGATGCTAAAGGTGTCATATTCATGGATCTCAATCGAAGGAAAAACAATCAATGGACAATACTACATTTGTGTTTTCTAGTAACCCCATTCCAAACACAGGTACTCTTTGATCCTTTCTTATACTCTACGCCACATTTTGTTCTCATTATATCAAATTTGAACAACAGGTTTTAAAAAGCACTTATAATATTTCCTTTCCTTCATCCTCTTCTTCAATATGAAATTATGCAGTTTGACATAGCAGAAACGTATCTGTTGAAACTTCTGATAGCATTTACATATGGCTCGCGTTCATTCAACAAAAATATTCCTGCCAAATTTCACTATTTCCTTTATTTGTGACCTACTTATACTGATCATGCATTGAAATGGGAAACCATGCCCTATTTGAGGAAGCATCAATAAATGTCTCTCGATTACATAGTTTATTGGCATGATGCGTTTTATTCCAACCAAATTAAGATATCCTCTGTCCCCAAACCCATACATTTACCCGTTGTTACCAAGAATAACGCGACCTTCGTGTGAGCAAAAGGGACCGTTATCTGCCTGCCTTTTAGTGATACTGAGAGCTATCACGTAAGCATGCACAGATGCGTATGTCAATGACCAAATCGTGACGACACACGCATACGCAAAGGAATCGATTCACCGTGACTCATTCCCCGAAACAAATTGGAGTACTCCAGAAATTTTACTCCTGGCATCACGTGCAACGGTCGTGGTTTGTTTCTGTTTACTAAGAAACAATGCCCACGGCACGCCGGCTTCACGTGTTCCTGTTTCAGTCCGTCAGCGTAGCCGCGGAAGACACGCGCGATTTGCTGATAAATTATTAAAATCGGGTGATTTTGATGATGCGATAATGGATTGAAATTTTAAGGAGTTTTTTTTCACGTTTTCCGACACCTTCGATAAGATATTGAGATATTTTATTTGAAGGTTGAGACTAACTTTGATTATTCAGGATTTCGAGACGTTTTTTAAGATTTTTTTTTTTTTTTTAATCTCGGACGATTTTTCCGTATTTGGATACAGTGGTGAGATTTTGGTACAGATGCCCTCAGTCGAATTTTGATGGCAGCCCATTCAGTACACTCGCACTGTAACCGTTACTAAAATAGCGCCGTTTCTTAATTTGAAAGTTGGCTAGGAAAGATCTATTACACAACTGCTATTTTAATGAAATTCTAAAACGATTCATATAATATTTTTCCAACAAAAGGTAATATTCATATATACTTTGAAAAAAAATGCATCCATAAGTTGACTGTACAAAATCTCGTTTCATGTAACCTACTTGAGGATCAAGTGGCAAATACAAACGTTAGTTATAAAATCACATAGAACGAACTTGGTTGTAGGCCAATTTACAGTATTCGCTCGGACAACAATTTCTGTTTTCTTCCGCTAACTTAATGAGCGACATTTAGGTATAACATGGCAATCGGCATGCTCGAAATTTGGCATAAAAAGCTTCATCGCAGAAAAAAAAAATGACAAAAGAAAATTGTGCCAATTTGAACGCATACTTTAGACTTGAATAAAAGTATATAAGAAGCCACTAAACCACACTTTGGATCTACTGTCGTTAAAACTCTCTGAAGATATCACCATCGTTTAAAAGTGTTCATTAATAAAAATTTCATTGAATGGAATCTAATTTAAAAGGCCTTATTTTTTTTTCGGCAGGCAACAATTAATCTTCACTAACATGTCATATTTTTAATATTTCATGGGTAATTTCTTGAAATCTTACTCTCAGATATACGTATTCGAAAATAGCAACAATTTAGTCCACTCCTCCTATTGCATGGAAAATGAATTACGAGGCCACAAATTTTTTTTCAAACATTTTGGTTGTATAAATTTATAAAGAGAAAATAATGCATTAAAATTATTATATATCTGAAGCAAAAATTCAATTCAAAAACTAATATAATAAAGTAAAATACAAGATTGTTCAAACAGCTCCTGTTTTTTAAAGACAAAGGGAGTAAGTTGGTGTTATTATCGTTGGTGTCGAGGTAAGTTGGTATTATCATCGCCATTTGGTAAATACACTGATTCATAGGTTATTTTTGATCGGTGTCACGTCGAGTCATCGTCGGCATTTTGGGTCGAATAGTCATTATCGTCAAATTGAGTACAGTTGTCACCTGGATTCTTCATTATACGCCGGAAAACCAGCAGCAATCAAAATAATGGGATGCTTCTGGTGAATCTGCTACAAACGAAGCTAAGACCCCTCATGGACCAGAAAAGTTGGATGTGATGGTATCTTTTTTGGTGCAACAGCCAGATGTGGCTGTGCTGTGCCAAACAAGGTAAAGTGTGATCTATACGTTTGAAATTTTTTTTTAAAAAAAATTAAAATCCGTTGACTAGAAATAGAGTTGAAAATAGAGAATGATAGGGTATCCCGGCGGGACTTCTCCCATATTTACCAAATAAAGTAAACCTTACGGATAAGAAAAAAGATCACTGAGGTCTCTTGAGGTCATGATCCCCATTCTTATCAAAGAAGAAAAGCTCCTGAAGTCCCCTCATACAATCTCCAGGAGCAAGGTGCCCGGCTATACCCCCAGACACCGGGTACCCATTTTAGTCGCCTCTTACGACATGCAGGGCTACAGTGGGACTATTTTTTCACACTCTTTCACCACACGAGGGCCAGAAATGTTGGGGATACGATTGTTTGGAAGGCGAAGGGCGCCATACTCATGATCTTCTTTGAGAGAGATAACACACTGGAACCCCATTCCCATTCCTAATACCCCATTCCATTCTTGCCCGAACAATTTTTGAATTCCCTCTTCGTATCTGTTTAACAACATTATTAATCTCGTATCTATTAACACTTTCTGTTTCTTGTTACAACATATTTGCTTCATATCAAACATAAAGGGACCAGAAAGCAAGACAAGTACTGCTTACGAAAAAAAAACCAGTTTGATTTTTTTTTTTTTTTTTTTTTTTTAAAAAGAGCCCAATTTCAAAACCACATTTTTCAAAACCACATTTTTCACAACCATTCCCATAAATAGAAGTAATTTTTAAAATGAGAATAAAATAAATACGTCACTTTTAATGTTTAAAATCACGTACATTTATTTATACGGCGTCTTCTAAATTTCCTATCTATACGCTTACAAGAGAGAAAATAATTTAAAAATCATATATAATAGATATTTATAATTACTTTGAACATAATCCAATTTTTTTTATTTGAAACTAAAGGTAAACGAACTCTCACTATTTTTAGAGCTCTCCTTGTGCTTGAAAAATGTAGTCTTTATTGTATATATTTTTAGTAGAGATACTCACCCTGGTCCTTCGCATAGCTTTTTTATTTCAAAAATAATCTATAAAAGTATTTTTCTTTGTTTAATCGGCTTACTTTTTCAAGGAGAACTATTTATTGTAATAGTCGATCGAGAGTAAAGCAATATTCCTTCAGAACCCAACATTCCCTATTCAAGTTTAAAGAAGTAATTAATTTTATTTTTGATAAACCGCTGTCTCAAAAGTACTTTATATAACTCAACCTTGCACTCACTGAACTGTTGAAGCTTGTATATCTAATTTTGATTCAATATTTAAACTGACAAGGGACCTCTTTATTTTGAAATACGTCAACAGCTGCTTACGGGATCATCCTGCTAATCTAAAGAGAGCGATTTCCTAGCGAAGGTTACATACGCTTCATCATTTAGTTACCACAGAATTTGGCAATCAGTTCGTAACAACGTTGGATTTTTGCCATATGGGTGATACATGCTTTGTGGGGTTAACTGTCAGAAAACGCGGAAATTTATTTTGGGACGTCACACCATTCGAGAACTTTCTGAATTTTCGAATTGTCTTCACGACACTGTATCGCAATCCTTTGCCCAAAAGCGCCCTACTTTGTGTTTGGTTTGGCTGAAGCAATATTTTGTCAGACACAGGCAGTTTCTTAAGTATTGTGGTAAGTGGAGGTTATCATACCTTTAAAAGTGTTTTTTTTTAGCTACCAGACGCAAAAATTGTCTCATTTCTGTGGAGATAAAAAAGAATTCTTTCATGACATGTAGAAATAAATATGCTTTTTGTTCCCTTTTTGGCATAAATAGTGCTGATCTATGAATCTAAAATTATACATCAACTCTCAGTGTTCTTTAAGAGTTAAAAAATGTTTCCAGTCACAGCGTTTTGCTAATTACTAAGTTAAGTATGCGATAAGTTTTGCTGTTATGTGATTATTATTTTAATTTCTGATCCTTGGATTTACGAAGGAGTATTGTAAAGTTTTAATTATATTGCAGAGAAATAACCGAGATAATTGGATACAATTTTTTTCTGAATATTAATTGATCCTTATATACATAATGTTGTAAATTACAGCTGTTAATTCTGATTTATTTGGTTTTCAGTAAGATTTAGATTGAAATAAGCTGCAGTATCTCTAAGCTTTAAATATTTTCGCGAGATATCATGAAGTTTTAATTATTATTAAGATATTCGAGAGAGATCGAAACTTAATTTTTATTTACTATTTTTAAGACTTCTCTACATAGTCACCATCCAGAGTTATACTTTTCTCCCAACATTTCTTGACCTTTCGAAGGTCGTAGTAGAAAGCAGATTGAATAACTCTCCCCCATAGTGTGGGTTACTTCAATTTTCAACTTCCTGAAAGCAAGCAAATAAGCCTTAATAGTGGTTATTTGCAACATTATATTCATTAGGATCAATTAATAAGCAGAACAAACTTTTTTCAGTTATCTCAGGTTATTTTTAGTAATAATTAAAATTTTACGATGCCCCCTCAAATGTATCTGGTTATTTAATACATCATATGTACAAGTGTGTAATTATTTTAATACATTGTTAGCATTGAAAAACTGTGAATGGTAGTCAATTTATAAAAAGAAACGAAATAAAAAAGTATAATTTTAATAACAAAAACCTTGAACGAAGTATTCCATTCTAAGTTTGTTTACTCTAAAAATACATATTTTTCAAAAGTAAAATAATTTAATGGCTTGGAGAAAAATAATTATCTAACCACAAATTTAAAACAACTTCGCATCTTTTAATTTGCGGTCGACGAATTGACCAGTTTTCCTTGATCGGAAAAAAAAAAATTAATTTTCGTATAAGCGTCACGAATATAATAAACTTAATTTACGACATTAAATATGCAAAACAAGTACGCAGAATAAATTTTATCCAGATATCTCGGTAATATCCAAGAAATAAGTAAAAATTTACGAAACCTCATCGCGTTATAGAACAAGTCTAAAAGGAAGAAGAGAGTTTGTGTCTTTAGTTACCGAATGTCTTGTAAAAAAAATTCAATTTGGCTACAGAAATTTAACCATCATCATCAGATTATTAATCTTTGATTCGTTAGCAGAATTATGCTGTCTATAATTGTCACTTATAGTTAAAACTTCACTGAGTTATAAGAATTTATTTTCGTGTAGCCTGCAAGCAAGCGTCTTAGAATATTACCTTAAAATCTTAACTATAATACGCATGCTTGATTTGCCATGAAATTTTCGGAACAAATTAAAATTCGAATATAATAGCACCCATAACTTCTCAATATTTTATTTAAAAATTGCACAAGTGTTTATTAATATAATTGAAATATTTAATAAAAAGAAACGAGAACATCGAATTTGACAATAAAAAACTTAAATTTTAGCACAAAACAAACGATACTGTCAAATTATCGGTCTTAGTCACTTTCACTAGAATACAGCTAATCTATTGTTGCGTCTAAATCATAATTATTGGTGCCATTGTAATATGCGACGATTGTAATTGGTGTCATTGTAATATACGCGTGTACTATATGTACTGTAAGTTCCCGTTTGTGTAAAAGAACACCTGCGCAGCACGCGTATTAAAACAATCTCTTTCAGCGATTGCCCATTCGATGTTTAAAGCCCTTTTTTAAAAATTTTTTCACACGAGTAGAAAACGCACCTTCATTTTTAAGCACCAAAATGAGGGGGGGGGGGGCGTATTTTAGTCAAGATTTTACGGTACCTTTTCTAAAACTAACCCATAGTTCTGCCCTCTGAAATCGATTGGAACTGAAGAGTTTCATAGTTAGTACACGTGATCAATATCTTTTTGAAAAAAAAAAAAAAACTCAATGAATATTTCTAAGTGTATTTGTTGAATTACGCCTTTGTTTGGCTGTGCATAAATTAATGCAATCTCATGAATTAATTAAAAACTTACTGCGATATCCCACCAATACCCCTTTCCTCCGAGTACCTTTCTCTCATTTAAAATTTATTTTAATTTCTTCTACACATCTGAAAAGAGACATCCTTTCGTATTTTCTTTTTACGTATTTTCAATGCAATATCTTATGGTGATTAATATTGTCGGGCAATTCTTATTTTATAAAAGAATGACCTTTCATTGAGAATTTTCATCGTCACGTTTCATTTCTTAATTTATCACTTATTTAATAAAAACGATTTTTTCGATTTAATTAATCAATTTCAAGGATTTTCTTAAATTAAATTGTTTTTTTTTTTTTTTTTTATTTTTTTTTATTTTTTTTTTTTACCAAAGGACGGAATAGGTGTATTTGATATTTTTTGATAACATTTCCTGCAAATATAAATTTGCTTTTAATTTCGATTACAACTCTTCATCTAAATTGAGAGATTTTAAAATGTTTTATGTATTTCACTTGGTGTGTGTGTGTGTCATCAAATTTTCGATTGTTAATTTAACCAACTTCCCATTAAGCTAGAGCTCTGAAACTTTGGGAATCGTTCTTACTCGCCTATCAATGTAATATTTAGACATTTGCGACAAGCTTTAACTAACATTTTCTTTAATAATGCAGTTTAGCCCAACCACTTGGCGCAATTTCAAAAATTGGCACCAAACTTGGCGATTTTTTTTAGCTGAACGTTAAGTCCGTAAAATGGACCAGGGTAGCCACATTTGGTAAAATACCGCCAAATAATTCTTGTCGCCAAGGGTGATTGGGTTAAACTGCATTCCTACCATTTAATTTAAATTAATTAATTTTAGTTAGTTTTAACGTTTTTATGTATTTCACTTGGAGTGTCTGTCTGTGTGTATCAGTGTGTCATCAAATTTTCTATCATTAATTTAACCAATTTCCCATCAAGCTAGAGCTCTGAAATTTTGGGAACCGTTCTTACTTGCCTAACAATGCAATATTTAGATATTTGCGACTAGTTGTAACTAATATTTCAATAATTTTCTTTAATAAACTTTGCCACCATATAAAAACGTCGGTTTTTATCTCGAATTATTATTTCATTTATGAATAGCACTTCTTTCCTACATAGCAACGCAGTCATATTTTTATGGATAATATTTAATGCGATTTAACAACCTGAAAAGCCTCCTCACTTTTGTTCCAGAGAATAAATAATTGAAGTTAGATTTTGAAAATAGCATTCGAAGAGAAATTCGTATCTAAACAATCAAAATAATCGTTTGTGGAATTAAAATTTACATACTTTTAATTCCCATTTGAATTTTCTTCAATATCAATCGATTTTTTATTCCTGTTCAATTAAAAGGAACATGAAAACTATTGGTGACCTACCTCATAAATTTGAACCTCGGCCAAGTGACGAGGAGGACTCACGAGTTAGTAATCCACCCTCCTACTTTTTCCCCCATCCGCCCTCCCAACATAAGGACTTCGAGTTACTGCAGATTTAAAGAGTATCAACCGTGTTAAAATCCGAGTCTTATATATATATATATATGTGTGTGTGTGTGCGTGCGTGTGTGTGTGTGTGTAGAAAGAGAGAGCGAGATTGTGTATGTGTGCGAGTGTGTAATTTAAAGTTCATAGCACAATGAACTGGTAATGTTACAAATTCCTGCAAAATGGACACTAATCAACCATATGTTTGTATGAAAGATATGATGTATAATATATATACAGTATAAAGAAACATGTACATAATCGAATACTTATAATTAAGCTATTTAATTATACCAATAAAAATAAAATAAAATAGAATTAATAAAACATATAATATAAATGCAAAAGTATTATATGAAATATAATTTCATTTATGAACTGTGAAATCATAAAAATAAACTAATTTAAAAAATTTAAAATATTTTTAAAAGTCTATAACTATTAATGAGGCAGGTTAAAAAAATGGAGGTAGAGTAAATAAAATTGTTGTTTCTGGCTTTGACCAGAAATGCGTGGTTAAACATGTTTTATATGGATCCAAAATATTTCATTCAGGAAATTATGTTACTATATCATAAAATTTGGTAAGAACATAAACCAAAAGAACAAAGACACCCTAAAATTTGGTCACCAGTATCCAAAAATGCATGTTAAGCTAAGATTAGCTCTACAAAATCAAAATTCTAATTTAACTTTAAATACATTTTCACACACACACACACACACACACACAAAAACCAACTCTAATATTAGTAGAATTGACCGAAAGTAATTAATTCTTGCTAATTTTTATCATAAAGTAATTTGCTGAGGGGGGTGGTTTGGATTCATAAAACATGTTTAAGCTCGCATTTCAGTCCAAAGTCAGAAACAACAATTTTAATTACTTTATCTCCATTTTTTTTAACTCTGTCATTGATGGTTATTGATTTTAAAATTTAAAAAAAATTGGGTTAGCTTATTTTAATGGTTTTCAGTTCATTATTGAATATACGTTTCTTATAATATATATGCTTCTATATAATATGTTTTAAATATTCTATTTTTCTTATTTTTATTGCAATAGTTTAATTATTAGTATAAGGTTACATGCATATTTCTTTATTTCTTTTTTTTTTTTATATTTTATAATTGATGTCTGTGCAGACATACATATATATCAGATATTTGAAGAAAAAAAAATATTTTTATCTGTTGTGTGGTATCTTAGCTCAATCGATAAAATTAAGTTGCATGTAAATTAAACATTTAAATATTTTATCATGGCAAGAAAATTCAAAAATGAATTGAAGTAAAATTCCAAAAATTATATCAGGTTTACATATAAACTCTTTAAAACTGAGCTACTTAAAAGTCAACAATCGATTATTGATTCAAAATTAGAAAAGTTTATCTCGGTAGCATGTCACCCGTGTTTACCAAAGACAGTAAACCCCAGGACAAAGAAAAAAGACCTCTAGGGTTGCCGCAAGGTCATAATTCCTGTACTTACCTAAAAAAGGCAAGCCCCTGAGGTCGATTTTGGTTTGAAATCAAGATGATTTATAAAATTTGAATTAAATCAGAAATTTTTCAATAATTTCCACTGGACAAAAAAAGGACATGACAATTTCGAAAAAAATGAAAAGGCAGTTTTACATTTATTAAACAGTTTTGAATGTAAAACAGCTTGTAGACAAACTATGTAAATATGATCAGATACGTGGTTAGAAGCAAGTGCTTTTTTATCAGTCTAGACGAAAATTTAGAACGTAACGCTCGTTCAATGCATACATATCAAAAGAATCTTCATTATTATTGCATTCACTCAGGCTTAATTTCTTAGAACATATTTTTAGATTAATCAAAAAACACTTTTTATGAATTTATCGCAGATATTCCTCTAGTAGAACTTAAGGTATGATTAATATAACATAGAGATAATCTTTCGAATTCAATAATAGTATTTATTAAACAGTGGAAGGTTATTTTGTTTACTTTTCTAGTCAGCGTGTTATGGCAACACGTGTATTTTAAAAAGAAAATTTCTGCAGTTTAATAATAAATAAAAAAAAAGAAACACTTTACAGTTTGAAATGTTCCCATTAATTTGAAGAATGATTTTTTTTTTCAAACATATCAGAAAATCATTTCAAAACTATCAATCAGTTGCTTAAACCTTTAAAAAAGCAATCTAATTTCTTAGAACTGCATCATCGTATTTCGCGAAAACGTGTGTCGTTTTGCACGTGTGATGCACGTGTAGAGCCCACACACGCTTCGAACCTGAAAGGAAAACGATTTGAAGATAAGATAAAAATATCTTTGAATAAATTCTCCAAGTGTACAAAGACAAGGAAAAAGTTGCAATAAAAGTTCCATTCAAAATCCATTGAACTTATACTTGACCAAACTAAAAATATTGTATGTTTACTACTGGAAGAAGGAAAAGGTATATTAGGTCTATTTTAGAGTACAAAAATAGGATTGAATACAAACATTTGATTGATGCCTGTCAGGTTAGTCAATAAGCGAGACAGGCAGACTAGATGTGAAAGTTTCGTTTCCGTTGACGTGAATTTCTGCTAACCTGTCAGTCAAATAGAGGGAAAAAAGTTATTTTGACGTAAATTTAATAACATTGAAATAATAACAGTTTGAATGGGTTACCTATACACAGTTCTTATTGTATTTGTACAGAACATAGCTATAATATCTTTTTTTCCTAATAAACGAGTGTCATAATTCTTAGATGTCATGAACCCGAAAAATATACTATGCAAAAAATCTTTATCAAGATAAGGACGTGCTTTATCTCTTATGTGAAATGTCAAAGTTGAAGCTAAATATCGAAGCAATGCAATCATTGGCTAGTTTAAAAATGTTTAGCTTTTTTTAATGCTGAGTTTACTTATTCTTTTATGAAAAATGCAGATTTTAAAAAATTCGCTTAATAAGATAGATCATTGACATTTACTCTAACAATAAGAACTATTTTCAACTTATGGTAATAGTACTTCAAAACTTTAAAAATAATTCCAAATAGCTAACAGGATAAGTAATTGAATGAATTAAAATTTTATAAGTAAATATTTAGAATTTACTTAATACTGAAATTGCAATTCAAAAAAAATTGCTGGAAATATTATCGATCAAATATCCTATCAAAACTTAGTGGCTCAAATAATATTTTCGATAAAGAAACATTGAGAAAAGATTTAGAACATGAACATGTAGTTCTTGAAATTAGTCATCAAATTTACAAACACTTTCATCCAGTTTGTTGGTAATCTTGCCATTAATTATTTGAATGGGAAAGTAGAACCTTATCAGCACAAGAGCCATACAATGTATATTTGTGATCTCAATGTTAGAAAAAGGGAAAAAAGGCAAAAATTCGTCGACAGAAGGAGGATCGAAAATAGAGAAGGATTGCTAGGGTATACCATAACGCGTCACCCTTGTTTACCACAGACTGAAAAACCTCATAGGTAAGAAAAATACCACTAGGGTACCTTAAAGTCCTGATGTTCGTATTTACCTAAATAAAATAAGACCCTGAGTGATGTCGTTAATCATATTTTCTATTATTTTCACCACTTATTCTATGTCATTATGATTACAAACAACTTCGTTGCTAATAAACTACGAAAGGTTTGATTGTGAAAATTTGATCATTAATACATGTATAAGCAGAATATCACTATCCTAATCTAGTGGAAGTATATTTCATAGTTTTATTTCCCATCTGTTTATTTTTGAATGATTTCCTTTTCCCAATTTCCCCCTTTTTTTTTTTTTTTTTTTTTCAATGTCAATTCTGTATTATTCTTAATTATTTCTGAAATTTATACATATTTTTCTTGACTTTTTAACTTTTAATAATTTTAATTTTAGGTTCCAATAATTTTTTGCCGTTTATTTTCTGCTCTTTTAACATTTATTTTAGCTACTTAAAACTAAATTTAGATTTTGATTGCTTTAAGAGTTGTTTAATGTATTACTGTGTTACGAGTCTTTTATGATATTTTATTTTTTTTTTATCTATATGAAAATATAATAATACTTTTGATATATATCACAACTTGAAATATAAAAATATATTTAATATCACGATTACTATTACTCTCCCAACGCAAATATTTATCAAAAAGGGAGGAAGGTATTTTTCCTACAGTTTTTTCCCGTTATTTATACATTTATAAATATAAAAATATAAAACTTTCTATAATATTAAAAATTGTAAACTTTGTTTGTTCGATTTTATGAAATATATATCATGATGAGAATAAGGAAGAAAAATACATTCTACGTAGAATGCCATTTTCTAAGATAGATTAAGCATTCTAAGTATATTTAAATTTTGAAATTTTATCTGTTGAACGCGTAATTTTGGATCTTGCATAGGTAAAAATTAATTTTTTTCTTTTTTGCACCCTTCGCAGTAGTAAAATACTATGAAATACTTGTACAACGGAGACATGTAAGGAAGAGGAATTATTTCAAAAAAGGCATATTAAATATTTTCATAATTAAAAAACTCATTTAAAATTAATACAGCTACTAACATTCAAGTTTTTTTTTTTTTTCAAAGTGCATAAAAATGTTTTTTTATCATTAATATTACATTATCACAGAAAATAGGACCCTCAAAAAGCGAGGTATATTCTCCCTCCACCCTTCCTAAATAATACCTACAAAAGAGTATTCTAATCTTTCAAAATAATTTAAAGAAAAGTGTAAGACTTTAAAAAAATTATATTCTCTCTCTCTCCTCTTGTCATAAAAAACTTCTTTCCGGTGCATTTTAAAAATAAACCAAGGACACGAAGGTACTTACATAACAGTGGTTCCTAATGGGGGCTCTACCTCCTACTGGTGGGCTTGTGTTGAAGAGATTTATGGGGGTAGGGGTTTGATTTAAGACTGATTTAGGGAGGATTGAGGACCAGTTGCTTCCCCTTGGAAGAAATATGCAAGAACACTTTTAAAAGCTTGATTAATGTCAAAAATAATCGAACACATGTTTCAACCAACTGTTCTAAACTTATTTCAAGCAAGATAAGTTAATTCTGCATTAAAATTAGGCATTGGTACATGGTAATTTTATTCTCCGATACTTTTTTGATTAGTACATGAACCAATCGTAGCATGCGCAATGCACCATATGGAGGGCAATAATGTTAAAGCGAGCGTGTTCTGCCTTGATCAACAAAGCTAAGATTTACAAATTTGCACGAGTCATGGTAAGATTAAGATTCTCGTCGAAACACCACCTCGAATAACAAATCGTAATTGTAATACTATGGAGTTTCCAACTTTTTTTTTTCCCTCAAAGATATCCAAAAGAGTGAAAAAAAAAGAGTATTTTTGAGCGACTTCTTTCTTTTTCTGACTCTAAGAAGTATTTTTTAATGTTTATTAAAGATCTGAGAGAAAACTCTCACAGCTGCGGTATTGGCTTCAAGATCGCCAGTCGACGTTTTTTTCTTTGAATAGAGAGCGGTGAGTAATTTTTTCGAGAAAATTGTAGTAGGCTAAAAAAGGTTGAGATGTGATTGTTTACTAACGTTGCACTGAGAAGCAACACGAGGGTTGTTGGCGACGGACCTTGTAGTTTTGAATTTCAGTCAAGTGTCGAGGACGAGAACTGGCATCTCCCTTTCCAAACCTCCACACTACGCAAACGGGAAAAGTTGGACTCTCGACCAAATTTAATGAACATCAGCTTCGCTAGACGGTGGGACTTAGGAGACATTTTGGGCTCGAACATACGACTCGATGGAAACAACGCCAGGAGCAGGTCCGCGATCACGATCGCTCCCCCCCCGGTAAAGCTACTTTATTACTCAATTGCATGGAATAAAATGTATTCAAAAGAGAGGGAAAAGGAATATTTTTGACTTCAAGAATTTTTTTTACATGTGTATTAAAAATCTGAAAACTCTCAATTACATTAGTTGTTTCTAGATCGTTAGCCAGTATTTTTTTTTTTTCTGAAAAGAGAGAGGTGAATAATCTTTTTCCAGAAAAGGGTGGTAGATCGAAAAGGGTTGTTATATAGAACCGTCAATAATTACGCAATGCATTTCGTTCGAATACATAAGCATACAAACACCAATGAAGTATTTATTCACAATCACTTAAGATATCGAAATTCATACAATCTTCCTTTTGAAGTACTCTCATAAAATGGAAATTCGAAATAACTACAACAACAAAAATTGCTTTTTCTAAACGTCTTTCAAAATCCAAAAAAATTCTTCAGCTTTTGTATACATCCCACGTCCGAACTTTACGCAATCACGGTTCAAAACACGTGCATGGAACTAGTAATCGGCGACACAACACCATTAAGATACTTCAGAAAAAAAGAAGAAAAAATGCTAGAGCCCTTGACCGTACCGTCCATCGGTCGGTCACTCCAACCCTGACCGGAAACCAGGTGGATGGGATAGAGCTCACCTTGGACTCTCTGCTGACCATCGGCGAGCTATTCCTAGAGCAAGGTCAATTGATCTTTCTCTTGACCTCCTACCTTACTGACCTGGAGGAAAAGGTTTTAAAAAGGGAAAGGAAGCCAATTGATGCAATGTGGAGGAATATAGCTGACGGGCGAATAATAATAATAATCCAAAAAACAACATGTCATGCTTGGAAAAGCGATCCCGATCTAGAACACTTGATTTTGAGTACATGAATCGCATTGTTCTAAAATAGCTGGCGATCGATGTTTTTCCATTCGAAGATTTGCTTTCGCGTTCTTTGAGGTAAAGTAATATGTTTGATATTTGAGTATTTTAGCCTATTAAGAATATTATGTTACTAATCTTTTATTTATTGTAATTCAAACAAGAAAATAGTCTTACAAACTGTTTTAGAAAGTATTAAACATTTCTGAACATTTTTCCATTTAACTAATTTCGATTAGTGTAAATATAAAGATATTTTATTTTTGAAAAATACATTTCGAGTCCTTTGTAATCGGAAGCATTTTCTACGAAATTTTTTAAAAAATATATTAAATTTTTTTTTATCATTAGTTAATAAGGAAGACCATAATATAATATATGATTTATTAGTTAATGCTATAAAACGTTTTCGAAGATCATAAGTACGATATTTAAAATCTCATACTTGAAAAATATAGGTATGTAATGCAATTTTTTTATTCTCAAAAAAAAAAAATTCATTAAATTGATGACGATTCCAACAAAATGTTTCGTTTAAAACTTTCAAAACTAAAATTATTATATTTAAGGATATGGATGTAAAAGTTTCAAAATAAATAATATTTTTACAATTTTTTTTTAATGTCAATTCATTTTATTTGATAACAACAACGAGTAAACTTGTTTTAACATATCACATTGTAATTTTGTTCATAAGATTGAAGATTTAATTCCTTCAAAATAAACTTTACCTTATCTACAGGGCATATTATCTATTTTATAGTTTTGCAGAACAAATTCGATCGTAGTTTAGAGCTCTGTTTACATTACAAACTTAAATCTTTTCTTGAAAGTTATAAGAGAATTTTTCTTTGTGACACACTTAAATTTCCTAATCAAATCTTTTATAAATTTGTTTTTCAAAGAAAAAGGGAATTAAGAACAGATGGAGCACATTTTTTTCCCTTGTTAAATGAAATCCATCTTTTTGTGGGTTGCGTTTTTAATACCTCAACTCTGGGAGACCAGATGCGTTAAATTTAAGGAATATCACCGTATTGTTATTTATAGCAATTTATTTCTGAATTATTTTTTTATAAAATGTATCACATTTATATTAATGTTTGTTACTCTTAATACACCCAACTCTTTTTTACATGGTAGATACGTTCCTTAGAAAACCGTGCAAAAAAATCGTGTAAAAAAACCCTTGCGACGTATGGTAAATTTGGGATATATTCCACAACTTTAAAAAATCATGAAAAATCTCCAAATATTTTCCCAAAACAATCGTGTTAATAATTAAAATGAAATCCATATTACATATTTATAAAACAAAAACAATTCATTTTTATTACAAAAAAAAAATTAAAATTAGTGGACAGTGAAAATTCAATCTATTGGTGCATACAACACATAAAAGTTCAAATTGAAGTTAGAAATAAAACTACATTCTAACAACTATTCATCGCTACTTGATAACATGCATGCACGTTTATTACAAACTGGATCAAAAATGCTATCGTCAGTATTGTGTCCGATATATCTAGCACAACTGTCGTCTTTGATCCAAATGAAGAGTTCCGTTCGTTATTAACAGCCTCTGTTTTTATTTTTTTTTTGTAACAAAGTCTGTTAAGCGGCTGATTTTTTTGGTTTCTCGAGTTGTTTATATAATTCTTGATATACAGCTCACAAAACTTATAGTCACCCCTTTTTCCCTGTGTAACCCGCGTTTCTATGACAACGGCTGAAGACCGAAATGCTGTGTTAAAAGTTGAAGTGTAACGAAATAAAGAAAAAATTATTATAAAATTCGGGTATTCCCCGTAAATCCAGAATACAAAATAAATAAACTATGAAATAGACCAAATCACTCACACATGTGTGGGAACAAACTGATCATCTTCTGATTACACTAATAAAATTAGAATGAAAAAAAAATGGAGAAGGGGGGGAACTCGTGCTAGAACAAAAAAATTGTGTAAAAAATATATTCGAGAGCCATATTACTTCAAAATCGTGTAAAAAAAAAGACTGTGTAAAAAAAAGATTTGGGTGTATTTGCAATACAAAGCAGAATTATTGATAAGTTGCTAGTTGTGTACAATGGAATAGTTAATTAATCACACATACTTAATAAAATATTTACACACTTAAAAGAATATTAGATTTATCAATAAATGTTTTAAAACATTTTGGGAGAGTTAAGGAGTGATATTTAAAACCTCATACTTGCAAAATATATATATATGTAATGCATTTCTTTTACTTTTAGAATAAATATTATTGGACTGATAAAGATTCAAATAGAATGCTATTTTTTAATTTTCAAAACGAAAACTCTTACCTGTTAATGACATGGTTGTAGAAGTTTCGTAACAAATAAAAACATTTATTTATTGATTTTGTTCTTTTATTGTCGCTTCATGTTTGTTTGATGCCAACAAATAAATGAGTTTTAGCGCGCGCGCGTATCACGTTATCGAAATTTACTCATCATTAACAGAATATTTCACATAGTAATAAGATATTTAATTAATTTGTAAAACGTTTTCGGAAAGTATAGAGATTGAAATTAAAAACCTCATTCTTGCAAACAATTATATATATAATGGAATTATTTTTACTCTTAAAATAAAAGCCATTATACAAATAAAGACGCTAACAGAAAAACTTTTAATTTTAAAATTCTTATGTTTAATGGTACAAATGAAGAAGGATCGAAACAAATAAAACTTTTATATATTGTTCTTTGTGTTTACTGTCGATTCATGTTTGTTTGATTATAACAACAAACGAATATATTTTTAAGGATCACAATATCGAAAATTACCGATAACAGGTTTTTAATTTCATTTTCTGGATAGGAAATATTAAAGCTGCCTATTTAGAAGAATATTAGGATCTAAATTGTTGCATTAAAATTTAACCTTTTTTCAGTATTAACTCATGTACATAATTTTACATTTCCTTCCATACCATGATAAATGAACGCTTTTTTCACTCTCTCTTTTCATGCATGTCCTGTATGAGGGACATATAAAACTGAAAGCGGAATAAGAATAATTCGATGACAGATCATATATTTAATGAACAACTTAAGTTTAACTAATCGTTCATTTGATATTATCCAATCATCACTTTTCGTTACACTAAGTTGATTCATGAGACCACAATAGCTACATGCCATTATAATTCTGTCTGACTCCTGTGCACTTCCTGAACTTGGCCATCCAAATGAATTTCTCTCTACTATAGCCAAACAGTGTGTAATGTCAGTCTTGGTCTTCTTCTCTTTCAATTTGGCTCCCATGTCAGCGCAATACTTGTGTTATCATTTGATGACAATCTAAGCTTATATCCACTTTATTATACAGTTTAAAATTTGAAACTTTATCTGGCCAGTAAATTTCAAGAATCTTGCTGAGACACATAATTTGAAACCAATTTAATGTTTATTCATGTAATTTAGTTAGTTTCCAAGTCTCACGTTCGTAAAAAAGGACCGCTAATAGTGTTGCATTCAATACATGTAGTTTGAACTTATTGCTTAAATACGAGTATTATAAATACGAACTTTAAATTCTTCATTTAAATGTAATACTATTTTACCAGAAATTACATAAAATTATAATTTTTATTTCTTTCAATTTATTTACGACTAAGAATAAATTAAAAAATTATTTCTCTTCGCTTTTTAAGGTAAAAATTACAGCTAAATCTTTTGTGTGTGTGTGTTCTCGTTTTTCACGAATTTAGAAGAGAAATGGCTTTGAGACTTGATCTGCTGAAACTTTTATTATATTTCTGTAGGAATATATTAAAAAATATATTCCTACTATGCAACTCTGACGCCATAAAAATAAGGGCGAATCAATTGGAAAGACGATCTTTTGTGAAAAGACAAAAGTTGAAAATAATATATTGAATGTTGTAACAGGCTTTAGGATGTTAAGCTGGATTATTCTAGAATTCTAGGCCTAACTATCCCTATCAACTATATATATAAATAAAAATGGATACGTGAAAAAACTTCTATGATAATTTTAGCAATATTTTAAATGAAACTGAGAATACCAGGCAACAAAGAGAGAGCCATGGTTTTAGAAAATAAGTATTGTATCGCTTTGAAATAATGAATAATTTTCGACAAAAATGCATTCACGTTTATAATGTGCTTTGATACCGTTATAATTTGTTCTAAAATGTTACTTAAATACCCATGTAAATGTGACGATTAAGTGTTTTTCAGCTGTTGCAGTAATATAAATTTTTAACGACTTTCAACATAAGTCACGAGATTTACATAAAATTTAGTAAAAATTGCCAGGTGATCATATATTTTAGACTTTTTACGTCATTTTTATTGAATGTATTACGTTGAATCTTTAAGAACAACGTGTTGCAATATTTTCAAAATCTTGCATTTTTAAGTCATCGCTTATAATATGCAATTAAAAAAAATTTCAGATACTTTTATTTGTTTAATAAACTTCAAATATATTAGTGATGCTACTCGAATGTTTCGAAATTATCTTTATTTTTGAGAAAAAATCTTTATTTATTTTTATTTTTGAAGTTATCTTTATTTCATAGCTGAATGCCAAATGTACGTACTACTTTGAAAAATCAAATTCTTATAAAATTTGCTATTTTAATTTTTGTTTGCAAGTCTCTCCATTTAAAGAAATATATTATAACATTTCATGTAAATGCATTAGAAATTATTCTCACATTTAATAACAAGTTTTATAATAATAATAAGTGTTCTCATATTTAATAACAAGTCATCAATAACTATTTTTGCATTTAATAAAATTACATCAATAATTATTATCATTTAATAATATTATTTCTACTAATTCAAATTTTACTGTTCAAAATTTGTTTTATCAGTAGTATGTTAATGTTTGAAACAGTTAAGAGTTTATTTTCAATGCCATGCAACGAACTAAGCAAAGAATGACCTTTTCTTGGAGTATTTTTTTTAATTTTCAACACTTTTAGATATTTCAACATTCTCATAACATAGAGATTTCGATATTTTAGAGATTTCAAAATTTTCATCGTATTATTTTTTTTTTAAATTTTGAAGAGAATTTTAAAAGATATTTCACAAAATACAAAATATTGCTTTGAAAAATACTGTTAATATACCTGAGTCAATAAATATATTTACATAATTCATAAAAAATTTAGTCACAAATACCATAATTTAGATACAAATAAATACTATTTCTTTCAAAAATATTAGATGCTATTCTATGGTTTGTCACTCATATCGTTTATAAATTTAAATAATAGTTCATTGATATTCAAATGAGAACTTTGAACCTTGTGAATACTTTGAAATTATCTCTTAAAGATGTTTCCTTGCCACGATACATTGTTTCTAAACAATCATATAACTATATGGCACAGGAAAAAGAAATTGATCAATGTCTAATGCAACAAAAAGCGATAAATTTTGTAAAAAGGAAGAAAATGTGAAAAGTATTGAAAAACAATATGAGAAAAAAAATAGTTTCTTCCTTAGCATCATTAATAAAAAATTATCAATGATTTCATTGGAAGTAAGATATATATTTTATGTATTTCTTTATGTTGTACTCCAAGGATTCATTAAACAATGAAATTACTTCGATAAAAAAAAGGGAATAAAAATAGAGTATGCCTGTACTTGGATGATTTTTTAGATCTGAAAAAAAAAAAAAAGGTGAAATACAAACTTTTGGTGGGGAACGTGGTGGGGAAGTTTATTGAGGAAGATGCTCGCTTAGGTGTCCTTCTCGTGAATTGATCGCGGTTCAATGTAACGAGGTTCATCGCCAAATAACCCTCATGATGCTTCAAAGCACCACAGCAATAAAACAATCATTATACATAACGCGTTTTCAAAATAATTTGAAAATTTTCTACTTTAAACTAATTTGTCAATTTGACTAATTGTTTATTAACGTCACATTTGGGAGCACCACAAGTTTTAAATCTCAAAATATTTCAACATGGCGTTTCTTGTCTATAATTTGTTTCGTGTTGCACAGTCAGACCCTGTAAATTTGCTAGTCCGCTAAAATCACGGTTTTACTATGGCTCCCTTTTTAAGAAATTTGTATTGACCTTTTTCCAGATGCCGTTAGGACTTCTCTTGTTCTATGTAGACAGTAATCCCTTTTTTTCTTTTTATTTTACATATCTTGATATAAATATACCATGGATTTTAAGTTTGCAGTAGCAAACTTCAATTGAGATAAATTTAAAACATGAGAAAGAAAGAAAGAAAACGGTGCTTGCGTACACAAAATAAGCAAAAATTAAGGTCAGTGGTAGAGTTGGATATTTTTACGAAAGAAAGACCTGCAAGTTCCTTGATCGTAAAGTGGAGATGGTGACTTTCGTCACAAATGATAGAAGACGAAAATCCGACAAAGCGGAGGGGAAAAAATTATTTTTGAGATGCATCTTTTGAAAGTCTGAAGCAATGAGATGGTCGAGTATTTTTATGCTTTTATTTAACTTTTTTGGATTTGAATGTTGGTATCGGTATAAATCACAATTTTTTAGAAAGTGAAATGTTTCAATTTAGACTTCTTTTTCGCAAGATATTATTTCCAAAATCTCGTGATCAACTATTTTTTATTGGTCAAATTTTGAGAGTTATAAAAAAAGTTTCTTGTATATGTGATTTTCGGATAATGTCGAAAGAGTGCAATCGTAACGCCTAAAATTAGCATCGACGATGGAATTTATATATTTTCGCTCATTTTATATCAATATTTATGTCCAAAGATCATATTAGTTTATTTGTAACCTAATAAGGTCTCACTGTAACGCCCAGATATAACTCCTTCTCTCATCGTCATTATGAATCTTATTTAAAACAGTCACGAATCAATCGTCAAATTAATTGAAATCACAAAACGTTAATCAAATTATATTATTTAGATCAATGGATATTTAGTGGTCAACACCTAGTTTACCATACTGTGGATATACCATATATATGTCAGAACCTAACGATTAATAAAAATAACTAAGTACTTATCTGTGCCGAACCAACAAGGTTTGAAGACTTAAAAGATATAGAAATGGGAGGTTCACTGACCCTTTGTCACTCTTTCCTGGTTGTTATCTAGTAGCTTCTTACACAGTCAATACAGTCACTATTTCGTCGTTTATAGCTTCCACTCACTCTCTATCTCCCTAACTTTGTATTAAGGTATTCTCTGCTTATAAATGCATTTTATCAATGATATTCTCTACTCTTTGGTAACTCTAATCTAATTTACCAAACTCAGCTTTCCAGCATTGAGAGAGATTTTCAATTCAAACAGCATCATATGGAAGTCTAAAAGTGTTAATTGAAGCGAAAACGCGATAGAGTTCACGGTTATAAACTCTGATTTATTATTCAACAAAGTCACTTTTTCATTTGTGTAATCCATTGAAGCCACATTCAACAATCCAATCAAGCACATTTTTTTTAAAAAAATATTTTCTGAAACATCTAATTCGCAATGTACGGGGATGATTAAAAAAATACAAGTGTTAGGGCTAGGAAATAGGGTATTAGAAATGAGGTAACTCACTGAAATATTGTCCGTTGGCCCTTTTTCTAAGAATTCCAAAAGGATGACGCCCTTCTTATTCCCAAAATTCATCGCCGAAGCAAAGTCTTCCCCTTCTTGGAGCAGATTCATCGGAAGCAACCCATTATTTCTATTGCTGCTTGGTTTCTGATGAATAATGATGAATCCAGGTTTCTTGAAAAACGTTAAAACTTGATGCAAAATCAAGTCGACAACTCCTCGCTTCAGCAATCAAATTTTCATTAGGCAGGAAATGGCTATCGAATCAAAACTAACCTATAAACCAGCTTCAAACTTGTTTTTGAGACGTTTTACAACGGTAACACATAATGGTAATATCAACGTACCTTAGAAATCCATCGGTTTTCAAGAAAGGTACTTTATGAATCCCCCCTCCTTATATATGTATTCTAGAATCATTAAATTTTATATTTATAATTTAAAGGCAGAAGGGTCAATCATCAGAGAAAATAAACACATAATCTTATACCATTTGTTGAAAACACAAAAGATTTCGATGCACGTGCTCAATACAACACTTATACGTATTAGGATTTGCGCTGATGTTTTAATGATAGCTTAACCAAATGTTATTAATTGGCTACAAATGCAGAATATACAGAAATATGGAGATGGAAATTAAGGGTTTCTCTTAAATTAATTCATAAGTTTGCACTAAAGGCAGGGGTGGTCCACGTTCGACTTCACACTCGTCACTTTCGCTAATATTACAGCACAAAATATAAGTGCTTTGTTTCTATATAAAGAAAAATGTTTGAAAGATTTAACTGTTGAAAAGACAATATAAAAGGTGAAGACCTTTTCAATTAGGTGAACTGGAGTCATATCCATTGAAAGGTGAAGGTGTTTAAATCATTTTAAAAACATCACATTAGTATATGCATTTCTAGTACAATAAACATATAAATCAACTTGAATCTAGGTTAATCAAAAGAAGCATCATTTGTATGAGTAATTAACAAAAAAATTTACACTTCAAGACTTTGACCGACTCAGCCTGTCATTTTAAAGTGTCCATTTCGTAAGAATACCTCCTCTCAAATCGTTCAAGGTTTCGTCGTCTCTTTTTATTAATTTGAGATATTTTTTTTCATTATTTTGTTAGTGGCATCGGACAGAACGATGACAAAACGGTCGAGAAAGAAGTCAAAGACGTGGCCAAGAGGTAATAAAGAAGTGAATGGGAGAGAGAGTTAATTCGGTTTTCGGTCCAAGGTCTGAAACGTGCTTCGAAGAGTTCTGGGTCAAGGTCACTACGCCAAGGTAAGGAAAGACGGCGACTGCAGCTGTTTAAAATTGGGTACTTAACTTGTCTTGCTTTGTTTTTGTTGTTTGCGGTGGGGTTTTCTTTTTAACCAGTTTCTCGAAGTGAGATGCTAGAAAAGTTTTACTGTCCCCTCCTTAATCTGGTTGGAACTGGATTGAAAGTGAAGATAAAATGTCGAGATAAAATGTGGTTTCTATATAAACTTTTGTAATAAAATATATGATGCAATGACTCGATATATTCCATGTTGCTCAATTATTTAAATTGTGGATACGGGTTATTATATTTTATCAGTGTCATCTTAAACTAAAATGAATTCACGAACCAACAAATTGTGATGTGGAGAGAGCTCAAAACTTCTTGCTACGCCAGCCAGAAACAATGGACTAGAATTTAATTTTTTACTAGAAGTGTCAGTCAAATAACTGAAAGGGAACATTTGGAAAAATAGGGACTATCAAAAAGGAAAGCCTTTGAAAAACGTTTCGCAATCCAGAGTTTATCTTCAAATAGTTATATAAATTAAAGAAAAGAAAGAATATCATCATTCTTTTAAAAACAAGATTGTCATCTATATTAATAAAGTAAAACTAAATTTCAATTTAGGATATCTAAAAATTAGTTTAAATATATTCTAATAATGCGGGAAAGCTCTATTATCCTGAAATAAAAAAAAAACTGTCTCGACACTAAAGTATAAGTAAATTTCACATTTTCTCTCCCTGAAAATTAGATAAAATAAAAGCTGACAGTTTAACTAATTTATATAGAATATAATGAATCTCTTATTTTCTTCTATCTTGAATTCTTAAATAACATTATAAACAAAAACACTTTTAAGCATCATTCGAGTAATTTTGATTTTCAAAATGAAAATGGTTCTCAAAAACGGAAAATAAGTCGAACTTTTCAGATTCAAGAAAGGTTTTCATTCATATCTACATACGATTAACATCAAATTTTAGGAAAACATTTTCAATTTCAATTTTGAAAATGTTTTGAATATTATGTTCAGTTTTGTTAAATTTTTTAAAAATTAATTGTTCAAATATCATCTCACAACCCAATAGAAAAAAAAAAAAAAAAAAAAAAAAAAAACTCCGTGAATTTCTAGAATAATACAAGTACTTTCTTAAAAATAATGTACCACACCAATTTATACATCACAATGCGAACACTATTGAAAATGAAGATGCAAGAAAGGAATGATTTTTATCCAAATGTGAGCTTATAAGTAGATTGTAAGTCACACACGAGTTTGGAGCAATAATAAGAAGAGAGATAAACCGGATAGATTAATTTCTATATAATATTATATCCAATAAAATATAATACTAAGAATATGTATAATGCTATTAATTTTTACATCTAAAAAAATTATGCAAATCAAATACGATAAATAGATTAACTAAAAATCAAATTGTAAATATCTTTAAATAAGCATAAGGTATTTCTCACTAAGTAAAATAAGTATTATATTTTGACACCCTTAAGACCTCATTTATTACTCTATAAAACCCATCTTGAGTTCATGTATCAAAAATAATACGAGAGTGGCTCAAAAAGTAATTTTATTTGAAGACAGGTGACATCATTAATCATAATAGATACATTATTGTTACCATTGGGTGATACCATCTGTCAAACGGAGTCGAAATAAATTTCACATTGATTTATAATTTAGTATTGATTTGGTAGTCATTTGCTGCCAAATTAAAATTTTATTGTTGCCGAGTGGAGTTGTCGCAATTGGTGAGACATGAATTCATCATTTTGACCCGGATATGAAGCAAAAATCAAAATGTTGGATTATTTCCTGTGAATCCTTTTCAAAAAACGCCGAGATGGTCTCATCGACCGTAAAAGTTATGACGAAGATTGTTTGAGATGCGAATGCGACAAAATCCCTAATACGAGTAACTGAGACTTATACAGCTGTCTAGTGAGTCATGATGATCATATTCGATGCTGCGAGCACCAACTCTTGGAATTCCTAAGGACTTATTAAACGACCCTCGTAAAACTTAACCTCTAAAAGAAAATTTTGTTACGTAAAAAACAAGCACGGTGTGACTAAGATAATAAAACAGGTCATAAAAATAAACAAGTTACTTAAGTTAAGAATAATTTTTTTTATTTTGATAAAAATTAACTTTAATTTAAAATTAGTAAATACATTTCGATCTTACTTTTAAAAAATTAAGAGATATAAACTATTTTTTCGTTAATTTTATAGCTAATTACAGTTTTTTCCATGAGAGTTTAGAACCCTTTAAAATATGGAGAATTATTTGTGATATTTATTATTATAGTAAGTGGCTTTGATGTATCAATATGCTGCAGAAAACAGAGAGCAGCCTCTATTTTTTCAAATTTTGAACAGTTGAACAAATGTATGGAAATAGAGTTAATAAAACTATGAATAAGTTGGTTAAAATTTCTAGCACCGAGTCCTCTTGGGACATACCAAGCCAATCACAAGGTAAAATAGTTCATTAAGTCACATGAAATATATTAAACTTACAACAACAAATGATTTTAGATAAAAAAGAGTACTTTTTAATCAAATTATATGTATGGAGTGAGACTAATGCCTTTAAGAAATTAAAAATATTTGGTTGGGGATTTTCCCCAACTAAGTCAATTAAAAATAGTGTATAAGATTTAAAATGCTGTAAACAAATAGAGTAAAAAGCAGCAAGACTATGCACATTTAGTTTTAATTATATTTGTTTCAAAAAGAAATATGCTATATTAAGGAACATACAATTTATTAAGAATACCGTTTTTATTTGAAGACTGGTTTAATTTTGAATTAAGGTGAAAAATACTGATTGAGGGATTTAGTAATTTTTAATTACTACTCAATTAAGAGATTAATCAGGCGAAAATTGAAAAAAAAAAAAGTACTTTTTTCCAAAGGAGAAAATATAAAAGTTTCTTGCGCAGCAATAAGACTTCCCGCTATTTTAAACATAAATATATAAAAACGGGTCAATTTCAAGAGTACTTTTTAAATGCATTTACGTAACATATATTTAAGTATTTTGAGTAAATGAATAATTTAGGATAATTAGTTTTCAGACAGACATTTTTCTTCTTATTTAGCATATAAGATAAAATATGGTTGTTTTTAGTTGAACTAGCAAGCCTATCTGATGTATGCGCCATTGTCGGCATATCACTAGTTGTTATTTATGTGCAGTTGTCTTAGACACACAAAGACAGGGTCTTTCTTGCGTTGGAGGTACATGCAACCATTAGTTCTAGGTTTTGTTGCCATCTAATAGTCAAGTTCTAGGCCACTGTAATGGAGATGATGTTTTTAACTCCGTGGTTGGAGAGGACATTTGGCCTTTTTGATGCCGATGGCATTTTGAACCCTCAATCTATGGACCGAATAAAATTTGTCCTGTCGCTTTTTGCACAGCTGTTAGCAACTAGACTGAAAGGTATTCTCTTCGAACTAGTACGTAAGGAGCTTTAATTTCTGTAGACATTGTTGAAAAGAACCGCCGTAAGTCAACACTTCCCAAAAAATGTATAATTTCATGTAAATATATTCCATTAAAAATCATTATAAAAATTATTTTCATTAAGATCTGTTCGTGACTTTAGTCCCAGCCTGTAGTTAGAAACTAACATTTTTCTCCGGCGGCAATGTAAATGAACAATAAATCATACAAACTACTTTAAATTGATTTCTCCTTATGATATTTATTTGTCATAAATATTCCATCATCTCGTTTTAGCGCCAGTAACTCAATAAGTAAATTCTATTTGAATAACGTAAAGTTCTTGTGTATACCGCATATTTCTGAAGTCTATCAAAAAGGTAAAACACTTCGCAATAAAATAGTCGTATTTTCTTAAAAGCGACATTGTAACTGCAAAGTTATAACGAATTCGGTCATTGGAATGATTTATTATAACAGAGGGAGAAAAAAAAGATATTCGCATCCCGAAACAATTATTTATCAAAAAGCAGGGTTAATTTGTTCTATTCATAACGATCCTGGCTGGATTCAGAAAAATCCAGCCAATCGATTGATCAAATCCAACAGTAACTGATAGAAAATCAATCCATAAAATTGAAATCAAATACTGATAAAATTTCAGAATAATTGATACCTGTGTTTGCAAAGTTCAGTCCGAAAATAATGACTTTTTTAACAATCCTAATCCAATAAAATAAAATTTCTTTTTCACCGACAAATTGTAAGACACACGTTAGAACAAATATTGAGGAAAAGAAATGAGCTAGTAAAACATTTATGTATATAAAACTTTTTCATTGATTCAAGAGAGCACGCGTACTTTAAAATCTCATATCTTTTTATTGAATTTTTGAATTTCTCTAGCATATCACACTCTGTTAGGGTTCCGGCATTTAAAATAATGAGAAGTTTATAAACTAAGCAAAAATTTCTACAGGCATTACTTAAAGCTTTTCATCCCCATCAAAAAATAGTTTATAAGCCTCAAAAGTTAAATATGAATGCCGTAGCACATTGTGACAGTGACAGTATTTATGGCGTAAGAGCCAAAACTGACTAAACTGCAACTAATGCTTGTTTAAACTGTGATCTATACAGAAAAAAAGTAAAAACTGGTTGACAAAAAAGGGGGGTCGAAAATAAGAAGGATTGCTAGGGCATTTGGGGGACGCGTCACCCGTGTTTTCCAAAGACCACGTATTTCCTTCGTTACAAAACTCTTCAGCCATCTTAAATTCTAATTAAATAGTCAATTCACTCAAAATACCTATTAAAGATACGTAAGAGAAGAACAAAACAGTTTATAAACTAGCAGCATAGAATACATATGACTGCTCTCTCTCGCATCCCTCTCAACTCTGTTAATTCCAAATTATCTTCTAATAATAAAGTTTTAGTTTACTCAATCATTCAATCCGATTCAAGAAACCCTAGATATAGCAGATTCACTTCCAGCATAAGCGATTAATTACAATGATTCTCACTTCAATCTACACATCTATTAACTTGTCGTCATCTTCTATCTCCATTCTCTTTCCTTTCAATTCTATTTCACTTATATATCACTATATCTAATTCAGTTCACTGTGCTTTTCCTCATAATCTAATTTACTTAATCCAGTTTCATTTTGGTTGGGAGGAAAATGTAATTTCGTGCAATTCAAATTATTAAAAAGTCCTCGAGGTTAGAGAAACGAAAATCCCGCACAGCCTAACGCGAATGGACAGAAAACCTCCTGGAAAAGAAACAGATCATTATAGTACTTCGAGGTCATAGTTCCCGTACTTATCTAAAGAATATAAGACCCTGAGGGCCATTGTGCGTTAATTATAAACTTTAAAGTCTGTGTAATGAATATCACGAAAATCATAGCTAAGATAAAGATAACTTACAAAAGGAAAAAATTATATAATTTATAAGGTGAATCTCTGAAAATAATTGCTTTTGAGGTACAAATTTTGATATATATTTTTCATAAAATAATTATTTCTTTAATTTTTTAGATGCAGATTCAACGTTCAGGAGCTTTGAATGGTAAGGTTTAATTTTTTTTAAAAAAATTGTTTTCCCAGTATAAAAATATTTAAAAACTTTGTATGTATGTTTGTATGTATTTAAATCAGTAGATATTCAACGAAAAGCTTGTAATATTTGTGAAATAAAGAATCATGAGTTGCTTTGTCTTTTTTTAAATTTCTATTTTAACACACTTAATTCCTTTTTCGAACGAAATATCAACAACATATAATCTTTCAATATTATGAAACAATGCTATTTTTCATTGTACTGATTTCATTTGCTTTATTTAGTAAATATTCAATCAAATTCATTGCGGATAATTTAATAATTAAAAGGATAAATAGATGAAATCATAAAATCAAGCCCACAAATTTACACAAAACACCATTCTACTGATTAAATATTAAAACAACTTTTGTTGTTGTAAAATATTAATTTAATATTTCTTTTATTGCCCGAAACACATGAATGTATATTTAGAAAGGCACATGAACCATTTCATAAGAAAAATTCACATTTTCATTCTTTCTTTAGTTTATATAATTAAAAATACATTTAAGAATTGGAAAAAGGAATATGTGCTATGATCCATTAAAAATTCCGGAAATGGAAGAAAGATGCTCTAAATGTGAAGGTTGTTCAGAAAGTAAGAGTACTCAATTTCTTAAAAATCGAAAATGTAACATATTTTTGAAAAACTTCATATACGTACATTGAAACACTATTTTTGTACGTAGTTTCTTTCCTTCACGAAACACTTTGTGAGCTGGGAAAGGGAATAACTCTTTTGTCACAAAATCTCCAGCCGCCTATTTTGCCCATTGTTTGAGGGTATTCTGAATTCTGATCCTTGTTGGGAGCGAGGTCCAAAAAGCATTTTCCACCCGTAAGCGACTTCCGAAAGCTGAAAAAATAAAACTATGGAAGTGTCAGATCAGGACTACGAAGGTAAGACTGTTGCTGTCCCAAACGAATGAGTCCGAGAGTCGCTTTGTGGATTTTGGCTGTGCGGGGATGTGAAATGTCATGCAACAAAACCATTATCTTCGTTGAAGTTTTCCTTTTTTGTTCCGTATCGCCCTCAGTAATATTTTAGGGTTTCTCAGTACCACTTGCCATAAAATGCTTCCCTCTGAGTCAAAATTTCAATGAGAATAATTCATTTACGATCCTTAAAGATAGAGGCCATATTTTCTCGAGTCGAAACAACGATTACGAATTCTTTTTTTCAGCTATTTCAAATTTACGACACCTCTTACGCATATTAATATGGTTGAGGACACCAACCATGTAAGTGTTTTTTATTTTGTTAAAAATTTGAAACAACATGTTTCCCTTTGCGAGAAGAAACTGGATTACGATCCTCAACATGCAGCTGGTGAATTCGGAATCGAAAATCTCATTTCAACTCGACACTACAACAAGAGTTCTTAACCGACTAAGACAAAGAGCATGCACTCTTCTCCCAAGATTTTGATCTTGATCGCTAGAAAAAAAATTATCTTTGAGCGTCAAGAGCTCAGTACTCTTACTTCATAAACATCCATCGTATATACAGTTTCGCATTCATATTTTATACTTGATTCTTAACATACCTCACAATAAAAATAAATTTATCCGATTAACGGTAAGTTCTTATAATTCAATCACAAGATTCGAAAAAAATATTTCTTGTAGTACAAATGATTTATTTTAAACACGTACGTGAAACAGTTTTATTTCTCGTGTTGACATAAAGGAGTTTTAAATAATTAAACTTTCAAAAAATTCACTGAATCACAAAAGTGGCCGCGGTAGCCTAGGGGTCCTAGTCGCGGATTCGCGGCCAGCATTGGTTTCGTCAAGATGCGAGTTCGAGCACTGATGCCACTAAAGATCTGCCATGTAGCGGCTGATGCACGCTAAATTTGGTTGAGGTCTCAAGGTCCCTCCCGTTATTGTGGTGTGGAGGTTTGGAGATGAAAATGCCAGCTTATACGTCGTCCTCGTCCTTTTACTGAGTTTCAAAAAAGCTCCAAAAGCCCTCGTGTTTCTTTTCAGTGCGACGTTAATAAAATAATCATCAACAACCATTTAAATCACAAAAAACGACTGTCGGAAGTTCTGTATAATCTGTTTTTTCTCCAGATCGTCTTTTTAACTATTTGTCCCGATTACGAAACCTCAGTCGTGGAAAAGGCTTTATCCGGAGTAGCACAATAGCTAATGAGCTTTTGCTATTCGGATTCCTTCTCTCATATTTAATGATTATCTTTTCAATTTTAAAGAAAGGAAAAGCATTATTAATTTTAAGTTTTGGGAGATTTAGAAACGTTCTGAGTGTTTCCTCTATTTGTTCATGCTCTGAAACAATCAAATGTCATAGAAAATACTGATATCAGCTTCAAGTTCTGAATTTGGCTTTTAAACGTAAACTGCATGTTGTGCACTTTTCACCTTTAAAAATTAAGAAAAGCGATAATTTGTTACGTGTTGAATATTGCAACTTTCTTCTCTTGCTGATCTTAAGTTAATTAGTCACAAAGTAATGGTCTAATGAATAGAAAGTCACTCATTAAGGAAACCAAATTCATTTATTCAGATCTGTGAATAATGAACGGTTAATCCCTAACTTATTGTATCAGAGGACACAACGTATACGCGTCTGATCTAATATTAAATATAACTTATTGTCTTATTAGAATCAATCGGTTTCGGATCGTTAGAAAATTTATAGATGAAGATCCACTAGTCCTAAATAGATCTATCCTGGATGTGATCCGATAACTTCTCATGCTTGATTATACTGACACTATTCTTTCGTTTACCGTTTAAACTAAAATTTCTACCATTTACCAACTTCCTTCTAACTCTAGTTTTGAACGCTTCACTGCTTATTCATGCTTCTCCTTAATTCTATTCACTACACTTCGCTAATTCTAATCTTCATCAGTCTCGTTACACTTATTGGGAGATTCATTCAATTCAACCATATTTATTTTTAACCATATTTATTTTAACCATATTTAACGTGAAAGATCTCACTCTTCTAATTAACTATTTATTTGAATGCTTATCAACATAATGTATTGAAAAATAATTTTAAGAAAATGGGAAATTTTTCTAAATGGCTTAAATATCACTAAATAAATCATTGGTGTTTGAATTGGAAATTCTCTCTCTTTTATTCTTTTCAACAAAAGTATTGATTTTCATAATTTTACACAACATAAACAAAATCAGAAAGTTACATTTATACCTTCCCGTAATGTACTCTTTAGTTAGAAGTGCGTAAGATGTGAAGACTCATTTCCAAGAGCAGTTCTGTCTTTAATCGCTTAAAATGAAATTTAATGATGAGAAACTCTAAACAAGACCGTATTTAGAGATAAAGACACTAGATAAGTTGTAATTTTCTGTTGTTTTCAAGGACGTGAAAGAATGTCGTTGTAATTAGAGGTTTTAAAGAGAGAAAAAAAATTTTAACTTGCGTGTTAGGAATTCTTTGTAGTTACAAGTGTCATTAGAGTGCATCATGTTTAAAATGAGTCATTATATTAAATCTCATTTATAACATGAATCCAACACTTTAAATGGAACGTTATTGTGTGCGTTGGTTCGTGTCACCTCTTCATTATTGCTTTCAACAGCAATGAACAGATTTTCAAGAATGTATTAGAACATTTAAAAGCTTCACTAAGTAATTTGAATTCAGATAAAAAAATTAAGAATTTATTAATAAGTATACGATGAATTAAAGTAATGCATATACTTATCAATAAATTCTTAATTTTTTACAACTAATTAATTTTAAAACTACTTATAAATAAGTAGTCAAGATTCCAAGAAATGATTGAAGGTAGGGTCAAATACTATACGCAATTTTATAAGACGATTTTGAAATGAACATTTTTATCTTCAAAATTCTTCTCTTAAATTGGCTTCTATCATAGAATTTTTGCGGAACAAAGATATTACATTGAATCGCCAGTACTGCAAGTGGAAGAATTGTAAAGTTTTGATTGTACTTAAAAATAACAGATAGATATCTAGATAAAATTTATTCTGCATATTAATTGATTCTTATGTACATAATCTCGTAAATTACATGTAATGTAGATTTGTTTGGTTTCAAGTAGAGCCATAGATTGAAGTAACCCGCAGTGTGCAGAAGGAAAATTTCAATCTGCTGAGTTCTACAATGACAGCCTTCAAAAGGTCAAGAAACCCTGGGAAAAGTGCATAGCTCTGCATGGTGTCTAAGTAGACAAGTCTTAAAAATAATAAATCAAAATTAAATTTCTATCTCAGTTATTTTAGTAATAATTAAAATTTTATGATACTTTGGATTACTTCATTCTACACGGCTTCCTGAAACCAAACAAATCAAATGAATAGCTGTGATTTACAACGTTATGTACATAAGGATCAATTAATGTGCGGATTAAATTTTATCTCTGTTATTTCTCCGTATGTATATAACAATTAAAATTTTACGATACTTCCTCGTATTTCTACAGTAATTTTTTTTTTTTTTTTTAAAAAAACATTTTTAACTCTTATATAACGTGAAGTCTGTGAAGTTAAGAGTACATTCTGAGCTAAACTATTTAATCAAGTCAAAAAATATATCGTTTCTGTATAAATTTGATATAAAGTATTACTAAAGGCTTTAACTGTTTTGATTTTTTTTTCGATCAATACATTTCTTTTAAAACACACAAAAACACGTTCGATTTCTACACAATACCATATATTTTAGATAGAAATAATTAAATCACTATTCATTATAGTCAGTAACTCTTTAGTTCATGCTAAGCGATTTCAGTTTAAATAAGTAAGAAAATTAGTCTTGTTTAAAGTTAATTTTCATCAATTATAGGTTCTGTTTGATAATTGTAATCGTTTGAATGTATTTACTTCTAATTATTTGAATAATGAGAAAATATATGAATATTATTACATTGATTATATTTAGTTGAGGCTTAACAAATGTATGTTTACTAGGTTAAAATAACAAATTCTTTGTTATTCTGACTTTAACTCATTATCTTAGAAAATGGAGGTCTCTGTGAAAATAATTATTTTCAAAAACTGTTAAAAATGTCTATAAGTAGCGTGAAAAACATAAAAATAAATATCGAAAGGTAACTGTAATTCTTTGTTTAGTTTGTACATTTACAACAGTTGCTCAAAGTGGGTCTGACAACCTTCAAATATATATATAATTTCAGGGAAATA
The DNA here is from genome assembly GCA_019974015.1 of Nephila pilipes. NCBI lineage: Eukaryota > Metazoa > Arthropoda > Arachnida > Araneae > Nephilidae > Nephila > Nephila pilipes. The sequence goes on along the minus strand of BMAW01088925.1, from coordinate 189,321 downwards.
TTGCGCAAACAGCATTGAAAAGGTTATTCCCAGTAAAATATTCAACATAAAAATCAAATAGTTCTTCTAAGTTAATCAATATAGTTAAATGCATCACATAAATTAGTGTCACATTCACTTTATAATATTTCTTCAAAATGATATAAATGTCAAATCTCTTTCTGGTATATATTTTATATTTTCTATTAAAATCAAACAATGACATTTAAAAAGCGATAATACAGATTCTCCCTCGGGAAATGTAATTCAATGATGTTACAAATAAATTTAGATTTAAAAAGTTATGTAGGTAATATCAGTTAAAGTATTCATATTTATCCTCTCCTTACACAATGCTCTCCTCCCAGTCGTTTTCAGTCCAGGTACCCCTAGCTGGCTAGGTACCTTTCCGTGTACCTCGGAACCAAGAATCCTTCAGGCAACCCTTTTCCACATATATATATACTCACAATCTTTTTCATCTTTTACAAATTCTGAAACTTTCTCCCAAAAAAAGGGATATATTGAATTAAATTAAATTATCTATTTTTTTTTTCATGATATATTTTTTTTATTTTTGAAGAAAGAAAGCAAATTAGCACAAACATTGGAAAAAATTAAAATTGAGAGCCTGTTTGAAACTGTATAAAATTAACACAATTTTGAAAAATTAGGCTCTAAAGAAGATAAATTCTAAATATAGTTTTTGATTAGATTAATTATTTATTAACATCACACTTAGAAGAAAAAAAGATTGTTATTGGTTACGGACATCGTAATTTTGAATCTTGCAAGTGGCGAGGATGACACCCAAAGTGACCCCTCCCGTTCAAAACTTCCGCTCCACACCAGCGGGAGGGCTAAGAGCCTCTACAGATTTAAACAAAATATGTTGAGCAATCTGTAAAGCATCATACAGGTCAGTTCTAAATCTTTATTATCAGAGTCCTGGAAATATTCAATAATAAAATGCTAAGATTCAAAGGTTTGTAATAGGTATATCGTTGTTGTCTTATTCAAGAATAATACAGAATCTACTTTAAATACTCGTAGTACAAAAAGCCTGAATGACAGCATCTGCCAGATGAGGTACCCTAAGGTATTAGAAAAATTCATGTGGTGAAATATAGATATACAAGTCGATATGAAATTTTAAAAGGTTCGGTAAAATAGTTGGGTAGTTATTCATATGATTTGGCGTCAATGAAGTATCCAGGCAATTTCTACCATCCATATAGGTACTTGTGTTGTTAAGTTGAATTTTCATGTCCTCTTAGTGATTAGTTCCGAGTCTTGTTATTGTGGATGTTGTTAATCAGAAGCAGTTGAGTTGTGTAACTGAGGATTTCTTCAGAGATCGGTTGAAATGTTTGAACTTAACCACAGCGTTTGCATTGGCTAATGGGAAAATAGAAGTCTTGATTCGTATTTTGGCGAGCAAGTTTGTTGTCGTCTATGTTTGCGCTTAAAGAGACCCATTGAAGGTCTCGGGATTTTGTGGAGTTACTAAAGTGGATCCTATATGGCTGGATCATATATAGTTGCATCTTTTTTAATTGTTTGGTTCTAAGAAGATAACTAATCCGTCTGTTGAATCCATGGCCGTTATGTAAAGGGCTCATAGGAATAGATAACGATTTATGCTCGCATTATCTGATCAGTTTATTCGAGAAAATAAGACCAATGTTTATACGGATTATACTTAACTTTACACAAGATATAATGCATCTGATTGACCTTTAAGTATTTATCAAAGATGTTTCGTGTTTAAAAGATAAAGAGACGGTATTTTACTCTTCCATCTCGTAGGCGTACGATTATTGGAAAGACGAGAGAAAGTCTGGTATACGTGGAAAGCAGTATAACATATGCATAATCGGTGGGTAGGGATATTGATGGGATAAACCGAAAATCCTCACCAGTTCAAACGAGATAACATATCATCGTGAAGAAAGGACAAAATATTCTCTCCATGTCAGGAATACGAGTACGGTTACAGACCAATGGGCTATCTTAATCACATTCTCAGCTGTTCGTTCAAAGACGCTTATCACCTTCTTAAAAACTGCAGGTGATGAGCTTAATTTTTGAATCCAGTACGAGGCGAAGTGTTGAATTAGCTGTTGTAAATAAACATTTTATGCTGACGAAAACACCCTCAATAAGCCTTTAAGCAGGTGAAACATTGAATTTTCCTTGATTCCGTCAGTATTAATCTTCAAAATCACTGGGATTACGTATCGAGGATTGTAATAGATGGAAAAATTTATTCTTCTTCCGGTTTCCTAATCTTTCTTCTTGGAATCTATTCAAATGCATGTCTAATTTCGTGACTTCAGAATAGTGGAGAGAATGGCTGGCTCCTCGGATCCTACAAGAGTCATTTTATGACTTTTGCTAAATGCTAATCATTTCGATTTGAAACATATTATGTTTTCTGTAAAGAATGTTAAATTTTATGATATCTTAAATACGTTATGTTTCCGGTAAAGAATGTTAAATATTGTGATATCTGAAACATTTTATGTTCTCTGAAATGCATGAACCAATAAGGTCTGTTCAAGTTCGAGACCTCCTTTGATGCAGTAGTAAAAAAATTACCTTTTCAAAATAATAAAGCCACTTAATTACGAGGCTATGATAGACCATTTATATCGCAAAGTTTTTCACAAGAATCGAGAGTTTTGTTAAATTCCCAGTGAAGTTATAATGCTATGAAGTTCATTGGATATAAATTTATTTCTTTTAATCTGTCAACACAAAAAAATCGCATTATTGTTTTTGATTAAAATCAACTCCCGTGACACTTGACAAATAACTTTTATAATTTTAAACTACATTTTTTCTGAGTATTATTGCAAACTGTTCTAGAAACATGAGAGAAAATCAATTATATTGAAATAAACTTACTTTAACCTGGACCATCAAGATTCAAGAAGTCAAATCTGCGAGCCAAAAAATCATAGTATCCAATTAATAAATGATGGGTGGTAAGTCTAGAATAAAAAAGCTTATATCAATGATATAAATCGAAATTTTTAAAATTAATTTATACTTTTTACAATTAATAATTAAAATAAAATAAATATATAACGAGAAAAATCACAATTTTTATATAAAATTTCTAGATCTGGAAAAAAATATTACAAGTGGGGGAATGCCAATAACTTTTCATTCACAGTCTATCAAATTTCCTTCGTAAATACTGCGTTATTACCTTAAAAGAAATTCCTCTCGAAGTGAAGGAAAATATTTTCCTTTAATTTTTTATCATGTGAGTCCTCTCATAATCATAACTTTTCCTCTGTATATATTCCTCATTTCACCAATATTACTTTAACTACTGCGGTAGTAGTTATTTTACGTGTACTAAACTTGAATAAGGAAAAAGAATATCTGACGAAATACTGAAAATTATATTATAAGGAAAGAGCTTTAATAATATAACTATTTTTACCTACTAGATATAGTTAGTAATAAAGTATATGTTCAGTTTAGGTGGCAAATTTTCTGTCGGAAAATACTTCATATTCTCTCACTTTCTTATTTCGAAATAAAAAATGAAATCAATGACTAGTTCGAAAAGCAACTGCAAAATGGGACAAACTAATTTGTAATTAAGAAAAGAAATTAATTTAATTTCTTGTTATATTTTATTTTCACACATTTTTGTCTTTTTAAATCGAGATTATACTGATGTGCAAACAGATTTGATTGGATGCAATTTTCATCTTTTACAGGCTTCGAGTTTAATATGAACTCCTTTCTTTTTGTGTTCATTAATGGGGCTCGGTAGCCTAGTGGTCAAGGTCGTGGACTAGCGGCCGGCGGTTTTCGTTCAGTCGCGGGTTCGATCATTGGCCGCCAAAGACCCGCCGTGCAGCCGGAGCTGATGCACGTTAAATCTGTTCGGGGCCCAAAGTCCTCCCGTGGCGTGGTGTGGATGTTAGGAGAGGGGGTGCCAGCTCAGGTGTCGTCCTCGTCACTTGACCGTGGTTCAAAATTACGAGGTCCGTCGCCAATAGCCCTCGTGTTGCTTCTAGTGCGACGTTAATAAAAACTAAACTAAAATTGTGTTCATTAATTTTCATCGAACCTAGATACATAACTGAAACTTGAGAAACACACACATAATTAATTTCTCTCTCCTTGATAAACATAAAACATAACCTCGTATTCGAATTATCTCGTAAATCTGATGAATTTTTGAAGCAAAATCAAACAATTCATATAAATTTCAGTATTAATCATAATAAAATATTTTTAAATTAAAAAACTCGTATTTAAAAATCTACTATTTAAGGTATACTTTTGACTTATCCAATTTTAGCACCACATCATGAAGAAATGAGGTAATACGGGAAGAATGATGAAGAATGTTAAAACAATATGTTGATTATTCGTCTTCAAAAGTTTTTCCATTATTTATTATCATAATAACTTTCAGGAAATGAAAATTAAAATTTCAGCAGAATTTAAATTTTCCTCATGCATTGTAACTTAATATCCAAAGAGATAAATTGAATACAATAATACAAAGTACGGAGTTGCTGAAACAATGTTTATTCATTTCAACATGAAAAATATATGCGTAAAAAGTTTACTATTTAGAATTTATATTAAAAATCAAAACATAATCGTAGTGCAAATTTGAATTTTACGATCTCTTATATGGTGTTTAAAGTTGTCATCTTCTTCAGTTAGACACTTTTTATTTCAGTGAACTACTGCAAGAAATATTTTGACTGCAAGCATAAAAGGATATATATATTGCTCTACTTTACATCTCACTTTCTTTCCAAAATGCAATTAATGTAACTGATTTTCTAGGGTTGGCTGATATTTCTTATCCTCCATGTTTACTACAGAAAGAAATCGAATAAAATTTCTTGGACAACACATCCTCAACATCCCTTACATGGAAATTAAGGGCCATTAAGACTCTAAAACCAAAATGATTTTCTTAAAAATTAAGAGGACCTCAGCCATTTTTAGACTTTCATAATCTAAGTACCCATTGCGTAGTAGATTATGAAAGTTAAATATATCGGGATGAAAAGTCCTCTCGTTGGCGTAGTATTGAAGTTTGGAAAGTATAGTATCACCATCCTCTCTTGAAGTTCGAAAAGGTAAGAAGTTCGAAACCAATTCTCCCTTATGTTCCTCCCTCAATCTTTTTCGTCTAAGTGCAACGTTAATAAACAATCAATCAATCGATTCTCATTACTCTCATATACGATAATAAGGATGTTAGCATTTTTATAAGTATAAAACTGTACGTTGGATAATAGCCTTTGTTGCTCTATATCCCAAAAAATTTAGCAATAAATCAATTAACTGTACGTTGATATTTAATTTGTTGTCAGTGTTTTATTCAATAAGAACACAATTAACTTTTTTTTTGTTTTTATCTTCGTAGCTTCTACCAGGGGATATTATTAAAGTTTAATAATTACTAAGACATAATTGAGGCATGATAAAATTTATTCTACATATTAACTGATCCTTATGAGCATAATGTTGTTAATTACAGCTACTAATGTTGAATTGTTTTGTTTCAGGAAACCGTAGACTGAAGTAACCCACAGTATCGTAAAGTTTTAGTTATTATCGTGAAGTTATTATTATAATACAACAGAAAAAAATTAATTTTTATTTATTACTCTTAAGACTTATCTACATACTCACCATTAAAAATTATAAATTTTGTTCCAGCCCTTCTTGACCTTTTGAAAGCCGTCTTTGTAGAATTTCCCCATGCTTCGGATACTTTGATCTACACACATCTTCCTGAAATCAAACAAATCAACATTGATATCTTTAATTTACAACATTGTGTACATAAAGATGAATTAATTATGCGGAATAAATTTTATCCAAATATCTCAGTTATTTCTTAGTAGTAATTAAGACTTTGCGATATCCCCTGGGAATAATTAAAACTTGACGATACTCCTCGTACGACAATAACTTTAATGGAATAATACTATAAATTAATATTATTTAATTTGTTGATAACTTTATTCAATACAAACATAATTTTTATATGTATTTATCCTGGAACTTAATACCATACATTTTTGTTCTATGCTGTTGAGTCATTTATCTCCATGTAATTCACATCATTTGCCGTCGTTATTAAATGAATTATAGTTGGTGATTAAAGTGCGCGTGACTTGATTACTTTCGTGCTGCTTAAATTTATTATTTAACCTTAAAATAATGATTCTTAACAGTAAACATCCGACTCAACAAAATTGATACTAAACAAATGCGCATTAGGATTCGGGAGCAGAAAAACAATTTTTGACCAATAGAAATTCAGGAATACAAATATAATTTTATTTTAATTTAATCCACACACGTTTGATTCAATGGGAGCTATCGAATCAATTCTAAACATATGCGATGAATATTATACCTCGTATTGAGTTGATATTTTGTACAAATAAGAATAATAACTAATTGAAGCGAAAAACGTAAATGAATATTCTTTTAACTGTTTTAATACAGATATACAAATTAAAACTGTTTTCATGTATTGATTGTTTGTTTTAGAAACGTAACATTTCGAAGCACCGTAATGACTATTTTTTACAGTATAACTACAATACAAACTACGTACTACAAACTACTTTGTAACACCATTTCTTCATTATTTAATTCTAATGTCATTTTTCAAACTACTTAAAGTCGATAAGCACTTGACAGCGATTGAAGACACGTAACAGCAAGATAAAATTCTTCATTAACAATCACTATAGTACATATAAGGCCATTCTCTCTCGAATCTCAATTAACTCGTTAATTCTAAATTAGGATCAACTGATAAAATCTTAGCTTACCAGCTCACTCATTCTGATTCAATCACTTTACACAAATAGCCGATTTTTTATCTTATAATACTTTAAATTAGACAAAATACAATCCTAAAGATTAACTACGATGCTTTAATACAACTTACAATTATACATCAACCTGACGTTATCTTCCAATCTACCTTCCTTTTCCTTTCTTTCTACTTCATTTATATATCGCTATTTCTATTTCATTTCATTTATATCTTTATCTAATTTACCTAATCACGGTTTATTTCAGTTCAGAAGAAATTGTATTATCATGCAATTCAAATTACTATAATTATTATAAAATGAAGACAAAATCGCGAATATCCCAATATGTTATACATTTTATATTCAATAACATATAACAAAAAATATATTGCAAAATTATGCTAAACAATTGAAAAAAAAAAAAAGACATGAAAATATTCAAATTTTATATACTATTACTATAAGATGAGGAAATTATTAACTAAAAACTTATGTTCAAAACTAATGATACAATTGAATTTATTTATTCGAAAGATCTTGGGGAATAATGGGAGGGGGAAATGTTTTTACACAGTATCATTTTTTAGTTATTAAGTATTTTACTGATAAAATATAAATGTATTAAACCTAGATCACTTAAAAAATAGAAGTGCGGTGCAAAACAATAAAGATGTCTTTTAGATGGTCATTATAGACATTTTTACGACAATTAATGTCAATAATTTTGAAACCAAATAGAGCGATTTCAACAAAATAAGAAAAATATTGACGATGAATATAAGTAATTTCGCCAAATACTTTCACACACACTCAAGGTAGATTTCGTAACATCTTAATTTTTTTCAAAATCATATTCTCAATAGATATTTTTTCTGCACAAAATCAAAAATTCAAATAATTATTCTTAAAAAGGATGTGCATTTTTGTGAAAAGTATTAAATAAACAAATAAACGTAGTTTCATTATCGTTTCCCAAGCTGATGAACTTAAAAATATTTTTATATTCGAAAAAGAATTCGGTATTACAGTCCTCAGAAGGAAAGTAAATACTTAAGAATTAGAAAATCTCGAAATAAGACTCAAATCTGCAACAGCTGAAAAGTTATTTTTTGTACTTTAATATGCACAGCTCTTGTACACTAAAGAAAAATAAATCTCAAGTCTTTCCAAAGTAGGCGGTTAATGTTCTGATCTTCCTCTTTAGCAAGAAGATTATTCTATAACTGTATAGTAATAATGCTGTAGATGAAGAATACTTCGTCTGCACAAAGATATACTGCGATATGTATGCAGAAAATTAAATCACTAAGATTTAGAGTAAAGGTTAAAGAGCGAAAACTGCTTTAATAATAATAATGAATACTCCCAGCTGTCAGTTAGCAAAGACCTTTGATCATATTTACAAACCTTTGGAGAGTTAATCCATCGGCTAAAGACAAGGAACGGACATGGATTGACAACATGTCCATTTGAAACACGTGTGGAATTCGGTACATATAAAAAACTGATTTAATACTGTGGGCTTACTGTTTTCTTCTATTATCGTAGTTATCAAATGCTAAGTGTGGTATAATCTGCTTACAATATTATTGAATTGATTTTTGTTACCTGTATCCAAAATTATTCTCAAAAATAAAAAAAAATGTAAATATTTTTGCTTGCTGTTGCAAATTCCAATTAAAAACTTTCCAAAATATCGTTTGGTAGATGATTAATTTTATATTTTTCGTGCTATTTTTTAATATTTATATTTTTAAATGCAATCATTTTCAGTTTTAGAATAAATGCTTTCGTTTCTATATTGTGTTAAAAACTTGTAGGAGATTTTAATTCATCATTTGGAATTCTCGCTTGTTGTATCATTTCCGAAATCAGCATCTTAGAGTAGTCGATTCTAGTTCTAGTTGCAACGTCTGTTTAATTATTTTTCGTCAAATTTGTCGTTTTATTCATGAAATACTCGGAACTGGTAATGATCTATTGCAACAACTGCTAACATTTGATACGTGGTTCATCAATGTCGGGATGTTTTCGTATTTGTAACAATATTTGATACTGAAGTATCGATCTGCATGGAAAAAACGAAATTAAAGTATCTTGATACAGATCTATGTTATAAATATTGATCTCAAAGTTAAGTGAAAACGAAAGTTTAACTTCAGACTAAAACAATTAGTAATCTTATATTAATGAAGTTAAGTGACGGTGGTTACCTAGTGGTAAAAGTCACGAACTCTCAGCCGGAGTTGTTTTTCGAAGGGCGATAACGCCGACGAGTCGTTCTGATGATGTTGAAGACCTGTCGTGTAGAGGGGCTGATGAACGTTAAATCTATCGAGGCTTTAAGTCCTCCCCTTTGTATGGTGTGAAAGTTTGGAAAGTGAGGTGCCAGCTCAAGTGAGTGAGTAATAGTGAAGTTTATTGGCGCAAGAGCCAGATGTGGCCATATTGCACAAAACAAGGTAAATCTGTGACCTAGACATTAAAACAATGAAAAAAGATTGGTCGATAAGAAGGGTTAAGGGGGAAAGTAAAGTTTATTGGCGCAAGAGTCAGATATGGCTATGCTGCGGCAAACAAAATTAAACTGTGGTCTAGACGTGAAGTTGAAAAAAAAGATAAAACGTGATTGACAAGAAGGAGGGTCGTAAATAGAGAAGGATCGCTAGGGTATCCCGGGAGTGCGTCACCCGTGTTTACCAAAGACAGTAAACCCCATGGGAAAGAAAAATATCACTAAGGTGCCTCGGGGTCATGATGCCCGTACTTACCTAAAGAAGGCAAGTCCCCGAGGTCCCTCGATATAATCCCCAGGGGCAGGGTGCTCTGCTATACCCCCAGAAGCTGGGTACCCATTTTAGTCGCCTCTTACGACATGCTTGAGCTACAGTGGGACTATTATTTAATTCCCAGTCACCACACGGGTCTGCCAGCTGAAGTATCGTCTTCGTCACTTAACCGGGATTCCAAATTACGACGATGGTAGCCAATATCCCTCGTATTGCTTCTGAGTATGACGCTAATAAACAATTACAATGTGTCCCACACATTTATAATGTTTCACGAAAGCAACAAAACATGTATTAAATTAGATAGATTGATTTTGTATTAACATCGTTTTAGAATCAGTTCGATGGCTATTGGCAATGGACCTCGTAATTCTGAGCTACAGTCAAGTGACGAGCTCGATACCTGAGCTAGCACCTCACTCTTCTACTTCTGCACCATGTTAACGGGAGGACTTTGAGCCTCAATATATTTAACGAGTATCAGCCCCGCTACATAGCGGATTTTTAGTGGAATTAGAAATCCAAATCACGACTCAAAAAAAAAAAAAATTATCGTATGTGTGTTTGCAATCATGATCAATTGGTTATCATGACCATAAATTCAGTCAGTAAAGAGTTATTAAATAATCGATTCAATAATTATAAATCGATATTCATAGACTTAACCCTTCTTTGCATGATGATGGAAATTTCCATCATAACATTTAGTGAATAAAAAATTGTACACAAAACAGGGTGTACTGTAAATTAGTTGTTGCTGGCAACTTTTTTCTCGAATATTGTGTTATACGAAACGTAGCTCTAAAAAAAAAAATCAAATGTTACAAATATTATAGCGGGTTTGAACTTGCCATTCCGCTGTTTGTTGTGGTTGGAAGAAACGTGCGATTTCTTGAATATTTTTTATAATTAATTTGATATTTTTTTTGCTAATAAAAGTGATAACGAGTGGTAATGATACAAATATCCCTTCATATATTATTATTTTTTATTTATTTTGTACCGAGCTTAACATGTAAGTTCGCATGATGATGGATATTTCCAACATACTATTTTTTCATTAATTTATATTATAAATTTATACTAGGATTTTTTTTAAACATTTTTTCCTTTAACCTAGAGCATGAGTTATGTCATCCTGATTTATTTCACACAAAAAAAGAAAAAAATCATGCAAAAAAGGATTAAATGTAATAGTGATTGTTTATTAACGTCGGACTGAGAAGCAACACGAGGACAATTGGCGAAGGACCTTGTAAATTTGAACCTCGGTCAAGTGATGAAAACGATATGAATTGCCACCTCCCTTTCCAAATTTCTACACCTTACCAATGGGGATACTTAGAGCCTCGATAGATTTAACGAGCATCAGCCCCGGTTACACGGAGGACATAGAAGCATTTTTTTTTTTATCTTTTTCTAAATAATAAACTAGAATTTATATCAATTAAATTCAGTTTGATTTTCAACATAGTTAATCGCTTAATATTTTTAGATTGATTTGGAGACCCGTGTGGTGACCGAGTATGACAGAATAGAAGCTCATGCATATCGTAAGAGGCGACTGAAATGGATACCCAGCGTCTGGGGGCATAGCCGGGGCCCCTGCTACAAGGGATTATATCAGGGACTTGCCTTTTTTGGTAAGAACGGGCATCATGACCCCGAAACACTCTAGTGATCTTTTTCTTTTCCATGGTTTTTACTGTCATTGGTAAACACGGGTTACGCTCTCCCGAGATACCCTAGCAATCCTTCTCTATTTTCGACCCCTCCCCCTTCTTGTCAACAAGTTTTTGTCTTCTTTCAATTTTTTCATGTCTGGACCACAGTTAAATCTTGTTTGGCGCAGCACGCTTTTTATTTTAGTTTGCACAAAAGTACGCAAAATGTACGATCATTATTCTCCTCATATAAATTTTTTACTATTTCAAAAATTCCATTAGCTTCATAGAACATGAATGTCGTATCCAAAATTACCATATAAGAAAGATTTGGATTCTGTATGTCAGAAGCCTCAATTAGTTTTTAAAGAGAATCAGATCAAAAAATTCCCTTTAGAGTGAATTCATCATGCAAACACATTGTCTCAATTATTATATCTTTCAAATCGCATTCATTTGTTTGAAAAACAGAAAAACATTTCTGCAATAGTACAAAGACAGAGGTCAAAAAATTAAAAAGAAATATTGTAATTTGGCCTTGAACAGGAAATTTTAAAACGGATTATATACAAAGAGCACTATTATTTATGATACAGTTCTTCATAAACAAAGGAAACTCTTTACTGATAAGAAATGGAAATATTGATCTAAAACATAATATGAGTGTTTGATAACGCTACGTAAACTCATGTGAATTTAAGAAAATACCAATTATCAAATTATTGATATTGATCGCAGAAAAATAAACATTTGCTGAAATAAAATCCAAACGTTATGAATTGATCATGTTACGATTATTCCTTCTGTATCGGAATGATTGTCTTATTTACATAAATTATTTGTTTCGAAATTATTATTCTACTTTGAAAAACGATGTTTTTTCCTGCAAGGAGAATAAATATGATTTATTAAGTATGATATAATTCTTTCAGAATTACTTAAATTTTTATTTCATATACAATCTTGTGGCCAAAAGGCACTCCATAAAAATGCATTCATTTTTTAAAAAATAATTATACGATTCCTTAAAAACTAAATTTTATATTATTGAATATAAACAATGTTAATAAACGGTTTTAATATTTCATATATCCATCCTTAGTTTTAATCACTGCAACAATTTTATTCGGAATACTAGCCATTAGTCTATGACAATCTTCAACATTTATGGAATTCCAAGCATGTTCAAAAATAGTTTTGAGACTTTATGGATGTTATTGAGTTGTTGGCGTGGCTTACGCTTCAAAAAACCTCACAAATGTTCGATGGGGTTAAGATCAGGGGATTATATGTTAAAATATTTTAATTTTTACGTTCTAGAAGAAATAGAATTAATTTTGCATTACAAAAATACTGTGGGTTTCTAATAAAGCCTTAAATCTGTCAAGGAGGAACATATGATGGCAAAGCGTGCTTTTAAAGGAATTTAAAAAAATAATTAATTTATCTCTATTACGTGTAGGAAAACCATAAACACAAAAAGTAAATTCAGAAATACACAGAAATCATACCGAAATGCGGTATAAATCCTTTGGATATGTTTAGGGACCAGATATAAGGAACTTTAAACCCCATACAGCTGAGTATCAAAATAGACCCTCAGTCTGAATAAAAATCATTAAGAATTCTTTTATTTTCAGATATACATTTTTGTTCTTTTATTATTCATGCTAAAAGCCAAGGGCGTTGAAGATAGGGATTTGCTTTGCTGCATTCGTTAAATGATCATCGCCTCTGATAATATGAGTTACCAATTATGAGTACCTAATTGCCGAGTAGTCAAAATAAAAACTCTATAACAGATATATCTACATTCAACGTTCCATAATTTTCATGTTTGATTGTCATTGCTTCTTATTAAATTGGTATCGAATAACTTTGAAACAAATGAATGCATAAGGGAAGTATGATACCTTTCGCATCCCAAAATCTCCACGCCATATCTTTTCCGGCCTGCGAGACCATCTTCGTTTTCTGTCGAACACATTCATCAGAAGCAATTCATTGTTCTGATTGTTGTTTGGTTTTCAGTTTATGTTAACGAATCCAAGTCTCATCAGAGGTGACAATTCGACGAAACAGCTATCTAATTTTTTTTAAAATTTAGCAGCAAATGGTCGCCAAATCGAATCTAACCAATGAATCAGTATCAAATTTGTTTTAGCTTCACTTTTACAAATGAGAGCACAGAATGCAGCACCAACTTGCCTTAATAGCGCTCTCTGTCGTCCGACACACGTAATTTTTTTTTATCATCCTCCTAATAACAATCATTTTCAAATGTATTCAAACTAAATTTCCTTTTATTAAGCTTCTCACTAATTTAATTTAAGATAAATTACTGCAACTTTATTGAACTAACCAACAAATGACTGCCACCCTCCACTGTGAAATATTTTCTGATCCTTGATAACAGAGAAAGACAATCATCTGCATTCGATTTATAACTTAAATCCCTGATACTTAGTAAATTGATTCTCAGGCACTTATATAATGAGGTTATCATTGAGTTACTTCCTGAAATGCGAGAAAAGTTTAAATTTTAATTTGAGAGAGAGAGAGAATTATAAAAAATTTCATTTTCTATGGCTTTCATATAAAATTAAGAAAAAAATACGTTTTAGTTAAAAATCTGTTTTCCCGAATTGCTTTGTTTTGTTTAGATTTTCAGTTCCATTAGAAACAGCCGATTGAAAATTTAAAATATTTTCAATAAGAAAAGCAGTCTTGTTTATTTTTAAAATGTGGCTTAGTCAATTCATCTTTTTAACGTTCATGAAAAAAAGATAACTGCTAAATTTATTTCAAATAGTCATCTTATTTTATCAGGATGAGTTTGCTGCGATTTAATAGAAAATCTTAAGTAATCCTTCAATAAAATAAAATAAATAAATAATATTTTTATCATTCATTTGAAACGTTTTAAAGTGCGTCTTAAAAAAACGAATCACGTTCCTATTCATGCAGGGTTGTTCACGTTTTTACGATGAATTTCGCTTGTAAATTTATTTTTTCACGTGTTTCGGAAGTAAAATAGCAGCCGGAACAGGCCATAACCAGTATAAGCTTCACAATATCAAAAAATCAAATATTTTACGTCATAGGTTCATCAATCACATAACCGCTGAGTAACCATGCCTATCTTAGAATTTTAAATCTCATTCAGGAAATTCCAAACATTTAAAAGTTTTATTTCTTTGAATAGACATGCCTCTCTTTTGAGTCAGAAAAGGAGCTTCGGCAAACAATATTTTTAGTTTTCTCAGGTTTTTCTTCACAAAAAAAAAAATGTATCACCTGGTCACTGCGCAGCGAAACGTTCCTCGGGTTCCCTTTTCATCCTTCACCGCAATCTACAAGCCTCGGGAAGAAGACCAAGGTCACCGAGATCTAGTCGACGCACGAAATGTATGCAAACAGACCAAGAAGGTCAAGCGATTGTGGACAAACAAAGTGGTGAAGCACCTCGCTTCGGTGAAGAGATACGGTCTTTCCCGCAGTGGACACTGTTGCCACACAATAGTGTGTAAGTGGCTGGAATGCAATTAAAAGTACAAAGTAATGTTTTGTCAAGGGCGTTATGACAGAGGAATTATTATGTGGGAAAGACCATTGCAATTCTTCGTATTTTAAGGTGTTATCTTTTCTTTTACGATACATTTTGGTGCAATGTGTGTTTTGTAATTTTTTTTCCTTGAGTCGTTATGATTAATATTGGATTATACTATGATATTTAAAATACAATTATTTCTGCGATGAATTTCTCGGAAGAGAAAAAAAGCCCTCAAAAATTTGTTTCTTAAAAACTTTTATGTTAATTTATTGCGCAAAATAAGTTAATATCCGGCTATTTTATTAGCAAAGGAAAAATATAACATAAAACTAAAATCATTATTACAGAATAAAATAATCATTAGTTATAATGAATTTCTCAAATAAAATAAATAAATAAATTCACAAATGGTTTGAATTTTATATCTAAATCTACTGATATTTTATATCTTTCTACCGGTAGTCAAATATGACTGCTTTTCAAGTAAACGTTATATTCTTTTCAAGTTGATTATAAATAATACAGATTTTAGCATAAGCAATAAAGCACAAAATAATTGTCATGTAATGATTGGGAAATATTTTTTTTTTAATTTTAGGCATACACATGTTGAGGGGGAAACAAACTGAAGATTGAAATTTTATTTTTCAGTTAATATTCATAATTAGATATCGTTATTCAAACGAAAATATAATTTATTCATCGTATCATTTTTTACGCACGGAAAGATAACCTTGAACAGTTTCCACAAGCATATTTTTTTACAAGAACATATTTTTGCGGTTTTATTTTATTTATTTTTGCGATATCTAATTCGGCATGTCTCTTGTTTTTCAGAAATTGTAGAGGTTTTGTAATCGTAGCGAAGCATGGGGAAATGTGCATGAGAACCTACTTCTAAACAGAAAGTGATTTGCCCTTGTTAGTCCAAATGACCCTCAAGAAATTACGTTGACATTTTCTAAGTCTCGGGAATAACCAAACCGAAGGGATTTTGGGCTGCTTTTTTTAGCCTTTTGACTCCACATATCTACGCCAATGTAATGTAATTATAAAATGCAATAGTTTTAGGTATACCTTTACCTGTTTCTCAATTTTCATAAATTTATACTTCAAACTTAGCAAAAGTATCTTTTCTTCTGATTGCTTTTATAAATTGTCAGAGTATAATTATTTCGTTTTTAAAGCTGCGATGAAAAACATTTTATATAGCCTCTGTTTTGTTTCGCAGGTTTCGGTAATCCCTCTAGTAAGCACAAATAGCTCCTACTGAGGTAGTTCTTTTTGATAGAAGTTTTAAAATTAAATAGAATCACTACTTCTAGATATAAATTAGAAATGAGTTTGAGATTTCAGTGCAGATAACTTTTAGAACTTCATACATTTTCCAGTACTTAAAAAACCTTTCACAATAGAATTATCAGGAACACTGAGAGAAAAAGAGAGATAAGAATTGAAAAATTAAGTAATTATATGTTATAGGCCAAGTCAAGCATTAAGGCTCCTGTCTAGGAACAATTTTGATTTCGTGAATGTAGTGCTCATCCTATGGAATTTCAACTTTCCTTTTCTAATCTAGACTATTTTATTAATTTAAATACAAATTAGTACATTCAAGCCAAAAAATAATGAAAGTTTCTGCGAAATTAATTTTTTTCCCCTCCGATATTCAAAATTGTTTTTACGTTTATTTTTATTATTCATTTTTTTTTTTTGTGTTCAAATAGATAAAATAGTCTAGATTTGAGGAGACAAGTAAGAATTCCACAGGATTAAGATTACATTCATGTATCAAAATGGCTCGTAGACGGGAGCCTTAAGTTTAAGATAATGAAAACCTTGAGTTTAACAATTTTAATTAAAATCTAAACAGCGGTCATTTCGACTGCTTTGATAGGTTGAGTGATACAGTTTTTTTCGGGTTATGTTAAAGAATAGAACACTGTTTTTTGGATGGATAAAAACCTCTGTCTTAAATATGTATTCATACTACGCTATCATATTGAGAGAACATACAATTGTTTACTATTCGTTTCAATGAATCAATCCAATTTTTGTAGGGTAAAATGTGTTCCAAATTTATTTCATTTCCTGTGTTATGTGCTAAATGAGTTTATACTCTAAATATCAAAGAGAAAAATGGTACATTTTTGGAATTATTCCAAAATTTAAGGACGTAGTACAATAAACTAACGTATTTGCTGCATCATAAATTTATATGAAAATAGGGCATTTTTTTTTGTCTCAAAATGCGTTCTGAGCTTGTTCAGCCTTTTTGGATAGAATAAAAACAGATTTTAACAGAGACATATTAACTTATTATTACCAACCCTTCCAAATATTAATGCACCGAATTAATATTTCATTGAATTTCGGTCTTTAAAATTCACAACACTTTTTATCTTGAATAAATTATTATTTATCCCCTTAATAAAAGAAATATGTTCTATTACAAAATGTTAACTAATTTTATGACATGGAAACAAATACGAATCGGAAGACTCGACTTTATTTTAAGTGCAACATTTCTTAAACATATAATTAATCTTAGTATTCGAATTTTTGTTTCTAAATAAATGAATCTGTTTACCTATTTTGTTTTCATATCATTTACTTAGATTTAAGAATACAATAAAAGTGATAAAAAATTCAGTATAAAATAAAATAATTAACATTGATTTTTTTTAATTCGTTTATTGCAAAATTCATCTATTTTTTTATCGCTTCCATAAAATTGGTTTTTCCTTCATTATATATTACTTCTTAAATACTGCAAAAGTTATCTTTCCATTTTTTTAGCAATTTTTAATATTTAATAATTAAAACATGATTGGAAAGTAATTGATGTAACTTAACACTATACTCGTCAGAAAACTTCTCGTCTGTGCAAAATAAACACAAAGACGTTCCAGGTTCTTCAACGTCAATTTTATTGCACTCATTATTCCATGAATCTCATTTTATTTTTTATTCTATCGCCATCTTGTCGCCATAATCAGAACATACAAACTTGTAAAATACTAAAATAATGCCAATTTTAAATTATTAAATGAATGAAAGCGATCGTTTAAGCAATAAAATCAAATTAAATTAAATATCAAAATTACAGTAAACAATAATTTGTTAAAGTAACCGATAAAATATTAAGGCTAACAATAACATTCTGTTCAGATATTACATTAAAGCAAACGATAAATTTTCGAATTAACTATATCCTAAGAGAAAAAAATATAACAATTGATACAAAATAAAATTGCAAAGTTAATATTTATATATAGATCTCTATTTTAGATACTTCCAATTTATATTTATACATAAAATATTGGATTTATTGTTTCCTTTTATTTAATATTTAGTCTCCTAATTTAAAGGTTATATTCCATAATAAATAATAAAATATATTCTTTGCCTATCCCCCATATCTTGTTTATATACTTTAAATTTACATATTCTTAAGCAATCGTCAACCTTTCATCCTTTTTTTTCAGCCTTTATGTGAGTACAGTAGTTCTGACATTAACCGTGAATTGTTTCTTTCACACAAGGAAATTTCATGCATGACATGTCATAAAATGGGGCTACTGCAAATTCATTCCGTCTTTTGTAATATTCTGATTATATCTCCGGATCTCTGAGAATACTTTAACTTGCGAATGGGAGGTATTGTAGCAAATGTGTAGAAATGGTGGTATATGTAATAAATGACGTTGGAAGAGCGGTATTTCAAAAAGATGTTTCCAAAGATTGCAAAAACTTTCGTGGTTTTTTTTTTTTTTTTTTTTTTGTAGAACAAACCAATAAAAGATTCCATGATAATAGATCTGTATCTCTCCGTAATTGTTCTGAATGGAAATATTTGTAGATACTATAGAGAAGAGGAAATATTGATCAATAGGATTCAGACTAGTTTATTTCCTTGGAATGGAGACGAATTGATGTTTTATGTTAAAACAATATCTGTGTTTTCTCCATACACTTATGCGTCTGGTCTCGTATTTTCAAGAATAAGATAGTTAAGATAACAAAGTGAAGGAATTAGTAATTATTATAAGTACGCACATCATGAATAAAGTAGTAAAAGTCACTCGCAAGTTTGGTCAAAGAAGGTTTGAATCCGTAATGGAAATAATTTGATATCAAAAAAGGAAAAAAAAAACTGTATTTACCTTAAGGGCTTGAGATAGTGTGTTATTCTAATATATGCGAACAAATCAAGGGGTTGTGATTAAGGCTCAGGTCTACTGGCCATTTGATTTCGTGATCCTTCGTTAATCATGTTGTATTTCTACTTCCCTTCTCAAATATATACTAGTTTATCTATTTGAACGCAATAAAGTGCACCCGAAAGAACAAATAATAATGAGGGTTTCAGAGAAATTTAATATATTTTTTTCGATTTTTTAAATTATTTTTACGTCTATTTCAAATATTCGTTTGTGGAATTTCCGATCTTAAAATATATTTTAAAGTACGACTATTTTAAAAATCGGGGAGAAAGTGTTATTCAGCGAAAATCTCCATTATTTTTTGCTCTTTCGAAGGTACTTTTTACTACATTACAATGTTTTTCTGAATTTCACTTGGTGTGTGTGTGTGTCGTCAAATTTTCGATCGTTAATTTAACCAACTTCCCATCAATCGTTCTTACTCGCCTAACAATGCAATATTTAGACATTTGCGACCAGTTTTAACTAAATTTCAATAATTTTAATAAGTCAAAATATCCCTTCCACTCGGCGCTTTTAGGATTGAGGAAAAAATTTCTTTCCCCCTCTGGGAACACCAGGAGTTTCACATACCCCACATGAGATATCGTAAAAATTTTCTACTCACAAAGGGGAGATAGTAAGGGTTGCTGACTTTTAGTCAGTAATCATTCGCAAGAAAGAAAGATTCCAATATTTGGCGCCCTGTCATATTACAATAATTTTTTCTGAATTCTGGTTCCCATTTTTAATAGAATGACTCACAACTTTCAAATGCATGTTTTGATTTTATATTATGAATTTTTTAATACGCTCACAAATGTCTCTTTTTAAGTACATTTTAAAGTTAAAAATTATTTTTTCTAGAATTTGATGTACAGCATTTCAGAAGTACTAAGAAAGTAGAATTTAAATGATTGGCATGTCGACTAGAAATCATGAATTAGTAAAAATTATTAGATACATAAGTTTTATTTGCTCCATTCGTAATTTTTTAGTCTACGCAAATTGCTAAAAATAATTTACTCTGAAAAAGAATTTATTGTATCCATTGCTTCAATTATGAGATAGATTGATGAAGGATGTGGTGCAATATAGGCTAATATCCCTTAAGTATGAGAAAAATATTATGAAAATATTAATAAGCATTATATAATAAATATTTGACTGTTAAAAAAATTTCAGAATTTTTTTTAAAAAAAATTTATTCTTATTTTTGTGCAATGTTTTCATGTTTATTAAAAAATAATAAAGTTCGTTTGTGTTTTGTGCACGTTTTTGGGTCTAAAAGAGTATGACGCGTAATACATGTAGATTTATCTACACTTAGCCAATCATATTCAAATTAGCCTCACCTCACTTCCATGCAGTTAGATCTGGTAATCCAAAAATATTTGGAAACTAAGAAGGAAAGGCTTGTATGTGTTGTAAAATTTTTCAGTAAAAAATATTCAATAAATGATTGATTAAATTGAAATTATAATTAATTTTTTATGTGTTTATCACGTGTTTGTTTTGAATTTAATGTATAATAATTAATATACTTTGTCATTATGTAATAAGAACGTTGGTTTTTATCTCGAATTATTTGCATTCCAATGCATAGTTAAAGATTAAGAGACGGTAGTAAAAATTCCGCAGGATTAACTTTGCATTCAGGGTAGGCAGATGGGATTCTTAAAACTTTGTAGTACGTTTAAAATAAAAAATAGTCCAAATACATGTCAAACTGTACGAGGTGAGGCTATTAAATAACGAGACTGTCGCTGCCACAGAAGAAGTAGTCTTGTGCAAAACGCCTGCGACCAACAGGTGTTCAGGGTGAAACCTTCTCTTTCTAACGCAGTGCCTCTCGTTTCTGTAAACAAATCCGTATAGCCTTCATTCCTTGGCAGTATAATCCTTCGTTCGCATTAGAGTCATTTTTTTTTGTTTGTTTCGCCGGAAAAATGACAAAATGTAACAATAAAGCAACGAATTGTTGTGAAATTTCACATGTGTGTGTGTGAAACTTGAAAAAATCACTATTAAAATTTATAGTTTATTGAAAGAAGCGTATGGTAATGAATGTTTATCGCGCGGCATGTGTTTTTCAGTAGTTTCAGCGTTTTCGAGTTGGCCGAGAAGACGTTAAAGAGGATTCATCCCGGGTTGCCCTTCCCTCGTTAAAAACGGAGGACAGTATCGAAAAAATCGGTAATCTGGTTCGATCTGACCGTCCATTAACTTTTAGTGTTTTAGTGCAATTGCTGAGACTGGAATCGACAAGGAATTCGCAAGGCAAATT
This sequence comes from Nephila pilipes, assembly GCA_019974015.1. Taxonomy (NCBI): domain Eukaryota; kingdom Metazoa; phylum Arthropoda; class Arachnida; order Araneae; family Nephilidae; genus Nephila; species Nephila pilipes. Next base: position 168,011 of record BMAW01088925.1, on the reverse strand, counting down.
TTTCCATCAGAGTAATGCGTCGGCTCAATCCATATTGTCTGTCAAACAGTTTCTAACAAAGTACAGCATCCCAGTGTTAGACCATGAACCTTATTCGCCTGATCTTAAGCCGAGTAACTTCTATCTGTTCCCTAAGGTGAAATCTGCATTAAAGGAACAAGATTTAAATCATTCAAGTTGTGAACGAGAAAGCGTTACGTGTCCTGAAGGAGCTGACAGAAGACTTCCAGTTCTGTTTCGAACAATGGAAGATTCGGGTGGAGCGATGTAAGGATTGAGGAGGGATGTATACTGAAGGCCATAATAAGTAAACATGTATGTATTGAAAATAAAATGCTTTATATCATCAGTCTCGTTATTTAATAGCCACACCTCGTATTCAAATAACAGAAACATTAAAATGCTCCAAAATTTCCTTTTTTTATTTTGCTGTTAAAAATTATAAGGCATTTCACTGATTCCAGATAATTAAAAAAATTATCAGAATATAATAAATAGAATGTTAAGAAATCCAATTTTAAAATTGAAGGCAAATGTATCATGTAATGAGAAAAATTTCCGTATTTGCGTTTTTCTCAAAACGAGGATTTGTAGGATTGTAGCACACTTTCCACAAAATTTCCTTCATATACAGTGCTGATATTTTGCACATCTTGAAGGGAGATTATTTCCTATACAGTGAACGTAATTTTTTTCTGATAAATACTCACTAATTTTGAGTATCACACAATATTTGTATAAAAATTAAGGGAAATTTGAATCGTGAAATTCAATTTAAAAAAAATTATGAAATGTAAATTTTCAAATTATATCTATGTTCAGAGTACAGAATGTTATGTTTATAAGTACTCTGCGAGTTCTTATTGTAAAGGCAGTAAAGAATTTACGCAAGATATGTACCTAAAAGTGCACTACGTACAAATGTAGATACAGCTTTTGATTTTATTAATTGTTCATACATAATTATTTAGGTATATAAATACACATGGTTTTCTTTACATAAACATATACATATATGGATACCTCAATGCTAAAATATGACTTCCATTGTTTTTTTTATTTTGAAAAGCGAGGATTATTTAAGTTCGATATGAAATAAGCTCATTTTTCTTTGTCGAAGACTTCTTAGTTACTTCTAAAGGGTGGAAGGCTAAAAAAAAAGGAACGTGATAGTAGTAATCCTTCATGACTGAATTAATTTTTAATATTTTTCATCGAATAAATGTTTTCAAAATAACCGCTAAGTATATGATACTGAGCTATTCGTGATTTTCTCTTCACTAACCTCGGAGATTTTATGAAATCAAACGTAATTAGGCAAATTGGATGAAGGCTCGGCGTTAGTCGTTTTCTCCGATACATCGGGAATGTTTTTCTACCCCGTGGAGGGAGCGAGCATTGTTTGACCTTGTGTGTCGGCGGCTGTTTCAAACCCTGGACCAATGGGTCCGAAAAAGGTTGACCGGTTCACTTTTGCTGTGCTTTAACCAACCAGGCTGAAAAAGACGTCTCATTCTGGCTAGTTAGCAAGTCATTTTAACTTCTGGCATTGCTGTAGAAGGGAGTCGTTTCAAAGGAAAGAAATATAATGAATTGAATTAGAGATAGTGATATATAAGTGAAATGGAACTGAAAAAAAGGGAAAAGAAGAGAGTAGGTAATAAGGGTAGGCCGATAGATGTCGTTGGATGGAGTGGATCATCGTAATTAATCGTTTAAATTGAAGTTAGTTGGAACTCATTTCTGATCAGAATAATTGGAATCGAATCTTCTATAGTCGAAAAGTGCTTCAATCAGAATGAGGGATTTGGTAAGCTAAGACTTAATTGTTTGAACATAAACTATGATTAACTGAGTTAAGAGCGATTCGAAAGAGAGCGATCTTGCATATTTTTGGTAGATAATAAAGTGTGCTGTCCTTCTCTTATGTATCTGCAATTAGAGTTTTGAACTAATTGTGCATTTATTTAGACTTAAGTTAAATAATTTAATTTAATTTAAGCTTTCTAGTTAAATAACGAAGGAACCAGGACATGCTGAGCAGTCTGTTGATGTTTGTATCCACCAACGATTTGTCTGTTGAAACATACTCAACATTTTTTATTTTATTTCCACAACGTAAAATGTGTAGTATTCCGTCAAATTGCTTTTTCTTTTCAAACCTATTGCGTTGACCTTGTGGTTGCTTTTTCATTCGAAACTCCCCTCTCAATAGGATAACCAACCGCTTTACAAATTTGAAATGATTCAAGAATGATCCAAATTTTTCTTTACAAATTTCTTTGTACAGAAGGTAAGACTATTTTCTGACCAAACATTCACCCCCCCCAAGGTCGTTTAGCGACAGTTTACGTCAATCATTCGCGTTTCACATCTCGGGGACCGTAAACATACGTACGTATGTATTTTATACTACATAAAAATGATTCATGTGTCCACCTATATAAAAGACATAGTACACGTGTCTAAGCAGCAAAGAATTTCGAACATTAAAGTTAAAATTAAATTTTATTACAAGCTCAGAAAAATATTTTATGCATAATATAAGTAATTCTTGGCTTCACTTTATCTCTTTTAATGATAGTCATTTTGTATTTATTTGGGAAAACAAATAACTATACAAATATATGGCTTCCAAGCACGTATAGAATAAAAAGGATTAAGAACCCACTACAAATTTTGCCAAATTCACATAAAAATAGAATAAAAAATTGCAAAATTTTCAAATATAAATCAAAACTCTTAAACTATTTGTCAGTGTTTTGATCACTGCAGATGAGCTAAAAATTTATTATAGTTTTAAGGCTATATTTACGTAATGTTAAAGAATAAGATCCGAAATTAAAGCATTTTTTCCGATAACAAAACCCTCGAACTTTATATTCTGACTTCACTATCTTATTTAGAGAAGAGTATTTTATGATATTACTTGTTTCTATCTGAACCAGTTCCTTTTTTCTGGTGTAAAATGTGTTCCATATTTCATCATCTATACTGTAACGCTAAACTGGTTTTGAAATTTACGTGTCCAAGTGAGAAATAGCATATTTTTTTAATGTTCCTAAATTTTAAGAGTACTGCATCATAAACTGATATTGCGTGTTACATTATCACAAATTTTCATGAAATTTGGAGCAATTTTCTGTCTGGAAATGTGTTCCAAGTTTCGATTGGAGGGGGGGGGGTAACATTAGGCGAAAACAGCATTAAAACTTTCTATTAAATTTGAGAAATCAACTTTTTGGAGGAAAAAAACATATAAATGACTGGCTTTAATTGATGTTTATAAGAATGTTCGTTAAAATTAAAAGAGAAAATAAATAGAATGAATTTTTTTCTTACACAACTTGAAGGAATGGTAACATTGGTAGTTTTGTGAACTGAGAAGATGAAAAAATCAATGTATTTTCTAAGATTTCTTCCATTAAAAACAAGCATTTTATGAAAATGAGGTTTGTATTAACGTACAAGATAACTTTTGTTTATGAATTCGAGCTAAAGTTTTTAACTTATTCAAATTATTTTCAAAAAACATATTAAAAATCAAAATAATAATACTGTTGAGTTTCATTAAGCTTTCGTGTTTCATGTTCACGCATGTTTAAATATATTGGCACACGATGCATTTTTTTTCCGTAAAAAAAAGAATTTCAGTTCACGCCCTACAAAACAATATAAAAGAATATAAATAACACCAAGTTTTATAACGCTGCAAATGTAAGGTTTTGAATAGTTACTTTTCAAAAATTGAAATTTTTACAAAAGCTTGTTTTGTTAACAAAAATTTATTTAAAGAATTAACTTTTGACTTTATCAATTATAGGTATTACCTTGAATTACACTTGTAATTTATTTCTCTGATAACTTAAATGTAAAATCAAAGACAGGTTTAGAAAAGTTTTGCTCTAAATATTTTAATTAAAACCTTAAATTACGATCAAAAATCTAGGTTTCAACGTTGTCAAGACTCCTATATATATATATATATATATTTGTTAACACAATGCAGACATTCACGAGAAACCGATTCAATTTATCTTTCTATCAAAAGGGCACAATTTTGCAAGAACTTTTAATTTATGACGTATTATATACCAATCGGATGATAAATTTTGCAACATAAGCTGACGAAGCGAATATTGAGCTGAATTACGTCGCTTTCTCATCTTCCACATGCCAGATTAGAACTTTGAGGTCGCCATTACTTTCCAAAACTGTTTTTGTTATTCATTCGCGATACTTCGTCAAATATAACCGCTATTGTACCAAACAGACTGTCATGACCTTATTGTTTGTTCTGATTGATTGAATGATTACTAATTAATTTTGCACTAAGAAGCAATACAAGAACTGTTGGTGATGGAACTCGTAATTTTGATCCTTGGTCAAGTACGAGAACGACACTGCGCTGACACCTCTCTCTCTCTCCAAACTTCCACACCATACCAACGAGAGAAATTGGAGCCTCAACATATTTAATGTGCATCAGCCGCCCTACATGGCGGGACTCAAGTGGAATCATGGTTCGAACCTAAGCCTCGACGGGACATTGCCGGCTGCGAGGCCACCATGAACACTAAGCAACCGCGGCCACACCTTATTGTTTGGACAAAGTTGGTTATTTTGTTAACATTGGATTCGCCGTTCTAGAAGAAAAAAATATATTCCATTTAAACAATTCTTATTTAATAACATTCTCTTTTTTAAAAAAATTACTCCACAGTAGTTTATTTTGAAAAACCAGCTTATATACTAACCTCATAAGTAACTCTCCGGTCTATTTTCAGGATATTTTGCTGGAAAATAAAATGCATTTCAGTGTATTTTATCCTATTCATATGCAAACGTTAAAAAAATAAGGATAATATTTGCAATTCCTTAATGATGTCCTTCATGATGTAGATCGATTCTCTCTCTCTCTCTCTCTTAGTTTATTCACACTTAGAAACAATACAATTGACTAAATCACCCGAGGGAAGAGGACTAAACCTACAAGGGTGTGTAGAGCAAGCATGTTTAGCGGCCCACGGGCCACGTGCAGCCTAACCATCATAACTGGGAGCAACAAAAATTTATTAAAAATGTCGCGTAGCTTAGTATTTGAAATTTCTAATTATACATGATTTCTGATAATGAACCACAACATTCACTAATGAACTATTAGTAATCTTGTTTAATCGAAGCACCATTCCCCGATCTATAAAAAGAAATTATTTTTCCGCAGAAATCTTCGTTATTTTTTGCTATTTCGAGTGCACATTTTTTTTCATTCAAATGCATAAAGTTCCAGTTGTCTCGGTTTGAGGCTGGAAGTAGAAATTCTGTAGGGGTCTTATAACAATGCCCTGTAGAAGGGAGCCGTAAAAACTGGTTTTAATCAAGTACCTTTATGTCGTGGAGGATTTGTTACTGCACATTAACTCTACGATGCACATACCCTTCAAAAAATTATATATTTTAAAAAAAAAAATGCTTTTCTTAAGAGCATTAACTGTCCAGAGATACCTTTGAGGAAAAGGAATGCTCCTGATTTGAGGAAATAAATCCGCCGTGTCCTAAAGAGGCCTTCAGTCACAGATTACATTGTCAAGGCTAAATGATTCGATCAATCAAGATTTCATCATTAGTAGATCAACTATATTTTGCTTTTAAAAAAATTATTTATTTTGACGTAACGAAAAATAATAAATAATTTCGATAAAAGAAAAGACAAGCATTTGCAACATCTTCGTTTGAGAAAAAAACATGAAGTGTTGATCGATTTTCTGACAGATTCGCACCAATTTTTTTCTGTAAAATCTGTCATTTATTATTAGCATTAATATTCTGAAAGCGAGGAACTTCTTCGGAATAACATGTTTTTCAATCTAAAGAGAAAAATATGTTTCCAAGTTCTTTCTAGCGCGTTTCCATTCCACCTGTTTTTATTTCCTGGTTACTGAATAGAGTATCAAAGTAGTTAAAATAATTTTGAATTGCTACGAATATATATAGCGCGGCTTATTTATAAAATTGCTGACTTGCGTTCAGTTCCCGAAAATAGCCTGTTTAGTGACGTCCAGAGTTATGGGAGTTCGTTAACTGGTAAAACAAATATAAAAAAAAAAAACAATTTTGGTTTTATTTTATATTTCTTTTTCTCTGGATATAAAAACATAAAAATAATGATTTCTGTCTATTATTTTTAATTAAACTATCAAGGATTAGAGTTATTCTCATATACAATATGTTGAGAATAGATTAACATTAAAATATTTATTTTATTTTATTTTTATGGCAACAATAGAGTTGCTTTTCTTTTAAAACATATCTAATAATTTATCGTTAGTTTTAATTTTTTAACATCGGAATAGAATGTTATCAATAACTTTAATATTTTATCTCGTTTGCTTTAATTGTAATATTTACACACTTATTTGATTATTTTTTTTTATTGGGCAATCGTTTGCTTTGAATCTTTTGGTACTAAAAGTTGATAGCTTTTTTGTATTTTTTGAGGGATTTATAAGCAAAATATTTCTGAAAAAATAAAAGATGCTAATTGATGGCTGTCCTTGGTAATTTTTTAAAATTTAAAATTTTTACTTGTTTTTTAAACAATTTCCATCTTAGTTATAATCTTTATGTAAATATCTAAATTTGCTATTTAAATTACCGTTTTAATTAAAAATTATTAAAATTTGCTTGGAACTGAATTTCGCAGAATCATTTATTGTTCAAGCATCCGTCTACAATTTTTCTCTGAGGAAAATCAAGAAATTTTGTTATTTTCCTTGAAGACTTAGCAAAATGAGTCTATTTATCAATAGTAGTAGTAAAGAAAATAGTCAATTTATGAATACGTAATAGAAATGTACTATTTAATTAGAAAAATAACAAATAATTATGTATTTTAATATAAGAAATTAAATGTGGATCTTATAGTATTAACTAAACATTTAATTTCATCGGTAAATAAATTTTTAAAAAACACACTCCAGTAAAACTTTGATTATTATTGCCTCACAGCAAAAAGAGAACGTTTGAACGTGAAATTTTTACAAAATTGAAGCAATTGCTTAGCATGACTAAAAAATTAAAAAAAAAAATTCTGAATTATCATAAAAATACAAGTATTATGACAGGTTAAATATTTGATAGATTAATATTAAGAAAAATATATAAGAAAAAAAAAGCATAAACAGTCATAATTCTTTCTTAGATAATTTAAACAAAATATCTTAAAGTTATTTGCTTTCAAAGAACGGTAAGATACAGAAAATTAGTACAACGTTATCAATCAGTTCGATTCGAAAAACTTTTGCACAGAGCTGCTCGATTGTAGATGATAAGATATTTCCTGGGATGTGAGATTTCGATAAAGAATTTCCATTTCATTCAGTTTTATAAATATAGACTGCATAGAACATGGTTATGATATGAGTGTGTGTGCTTACTTCAGGTGATTATTATGCATAAGATTCTAGACGTTGATATACTCTCGATACAAGGAATTTTTTTATTCGTCTGGTGGGAATATTTATTCAGAAGAATTTCTTGGAATTTATTAGCATTAAATGTTTTCGCAATTTCATCCTGTAAAATCTGTTTTCAATGAATAATTCCAAAACAGAAATCGATCATCAATTTAGCACAGAGAAATAAAATTTACTTCTATCTTCTTTAACAAAATGCTAGGCCAAGAATTCATTTCAAAATATTCATTTCAAGAAGGAAAAAGACTATTGAAGAACAGTAACCAATGACATTTAAACGTTATTAATCATTATATTATTAATAATATATATTTATCATTAATAATCATTATATAAAAATATTTTTAGAGGTTTTTCCTTTCTTCCAGTATTAAGTTATTCCTTTTTTATACATTGTATAACTAAAGACATTGTTAATAAAATCTTAATAAGGAATACTCATGTAAACTCAATGTTTTCATGATATCTGAAATGTTATCTTAGAAGTATTCTCGTAAGTCCATCTTGTGTGTGCTTCTCATTTACACGTTATCTCAGATATTGATATTTCATAGTGTTAGCGCAATAAGAAGTTTAATTTTCATTCCAATTTCACGAAAGAATAATAAAATATGAAATTTTCATTTTCATGAGAAAATAATGCACTCATACTTTTTTACTAAACTACAACGAAAGATATTAGAATCTCCCATACACTAATCGTACCACCCTAGCAGCTATTCTTAATTCAGCATAAGACGAAGTTTATACGTTGAAATTTTTCTCTTGACGAATTGTTTTAGTCAATCATTTCACTGGAAAAAGACATTCGATTTTCAGTCTCCCGTCCACCGCCCATTTTGATTTAGGGCACTAAATATTAATCCTATGAAATTTCTACTACCTCCCTCAAATTTGTGCTATTTTGTCTACTTGAATGCAAAAAAGGAATTTCCGAAAGAGCGAAAAATGCTGAAGTTTTCTGCGAATTAACATTTTCCCTGATTTTTGAAAATACTTTAGAATATTTATAAAAGAATGAAAAACCCTCAATCAAATTATTTAAATAATGGAAAGAATGTTTTTAAATCAAAGGGAAAATGTAATTCTGTAGAAACCTCCATTATTTTTTATCTCTTTCGGGTGCACTTTATTGCATTCAAATAGATAAAATAATAAAGATTTAAGGAGAATAGTAGAAATTTCTTAAGATTATCATTACGTTCATGAAATCAAAATGGCCAGTAATGAAACACATTTAGTGTGAAGACACATTTAGCGTATAGCACAGGAAATGAAATAAATGTAGAACATACATTTTACACCACAAAAATTAGAATGATTCATATAAAAATCAATAGTAAACAAATGTGTGTTTAATCCATAAGATAGTGAAGTCTGAAAACATTATTAAGGTAGAGGTGTTTTTCCATCCAAAAAAAAAAAAACAACAGTGTTCTATTCTTTAACGTAACCAAAATAAAATTGTAACATTCAAGCTTCCAAAGCAGTCGATTGACTACATTTTAGAAGTTAATCAAAATTGTTAAATTCAAGGTTTTTGTTTCCCTTAACTTAGAATTCCCTCTACCAGCCATTTTGTTACATGAATGTAATGTTAATCCTATGGAATTCTCCTACTTGTCTCCTCAAATCTAGAATTTTTTATCAATTTGAATACAAAAAAGTGCCTCCGAAATATTAAAATACATTGGAAATTCCTGCGGTTTCATTTTTCTCTGCAATTTCTGAAAATGTTTTAAATTAATTTTAAAGACCGGAAAACCTCCAAACGAATAATAAAAATTAACTTAAAAATAATTTTAAAAAAAAACAGGAGGAAAAATTTAATTTTGCGGAAATCTTGGTTGCTTTTGACTCTTTTGAAAATGTACTATTTTCCATTGAAATAAATGAAATAGTCTAGATTTGAGAATAATAGTTGAAATTCCATAAGATTAACATTTGTTCACGAAATCAAAATGGCTAATAGCTTAACGATCAAATAAATAAATACGATAAATTTAACAAAAAACATTCTTGTCCTACGCACAAAATGGGATATATTGATAAGCAATTACATATTCTTTAGTGATTGAGGCCATTTTCAATCGCGACTTTTTTTTGTCTCGTGAATTTCTTTATTCGACATGGATTCCAATAGGAGGGGGAAATCACTTTAACTTTGCATCGACCTTAAATTAATTTCTAACCTAAGTGGTAAACTCAACCGTGAGCTAATTCCATTAATACAATGGGCTAAATTCTTAAAAAAACTATTTCAAAACATCTGTAAAGTATAAATACAACATTAAGTAGAAACTGTCTGAAAGCAATTTTTCTTTCTCATAATTTTATCAATCGCATTATCCATTTTCTTTCGCATTCTACAACGATATAATTTTAAAAAACGCATCCTTGTTCAAAGTTTAGAGTGAGATTAATAGATAACTTTAAACAGAAATCACATAACCAATAAATCACATAAACTCAATAGTTGATGACATTAATAAATATGCGAAATTTTTCTCATTTTTTTTCCACTGAAATTCCTTAATTCGTCATTGATTATGAAGGAAAGAAGTCTTTCACTTTTCCTCATAAACGATCAATTTAATCTTAAGCTAATTTTACGTAATCGATGCGCTTAAACTTTTTATCATTTTTAAATACATCACAAGACACAAAAGTTTATAAAAACTATTGGCAACTATTCTTTGGGTTTTTCCCAGTTACATAGTTCCTTTTCTTTGAATACCGGAATATCGTAGCTAAAAAATCTCATTGTTCTACACAGAGAATGAGATAAATAGATAAGCAATCACAAACACACATATAATTATTAATAATTGAAGCCATTTAGCTCTCAAACGCGAATTATTTCTTTCCTTCAATTCCCTAATCTGCCATTTATTATAAGGGGGGAGGACGCTTTAACTTTCCACATCATTATTAACTCAATTAAGTCAATTTAACTTTAAATTTATTTTACTTAAATAGTACGGTAAATTTTTTTTACTTCTAAATGCATCATAAGGCATAAAACAATTAAAAATAAATGGTTATTGAGTAAGCCTTTAGTCTTCATATTTTTTTTACATTGATCATCATCTTTCAGTACCATAATGCCATAGTTTTTAAGAATTACATCGTAGTTCTAGTCTCAGAATTGCATTCTCATACAACTCCATTGTTGATACCATTTAATTTTAAAAATCGTGATTCTTTTCCCATTTATATTTTTTAATTTTTCATTGATTAGAAAGGGGGAAAGTGCTTTCACTTTCGATCATAAAGGATCGATTTATACTTAAGCTAATTTTGCTTAAGCGGTGTGCTTAAAGTTTCTATTATTTCAAAATACGTCATAAGGAACAAAAATAAAATAATAATATTATTAAAAAGAAGTGAAAACAAACATTCGTCTTCATGTTTTTTTTGCTAAGTATGTTCCTAATTTTCTTTCAATGCCGCAAACTAAGATAAATTGACAGACGTGATACTTTATCGTAGATTTAAAATACAAACTGAAATTACATAAATTTAGCGATTTTGTATAATGACATGCGTTTCCTTCAATCTTTTTTACAATTTGACTAAATGTGTGGCGGTCGCGAAACGGCAGCGCAGATTCGAACCCTGGTCCAAGGGATCCGAAGTCGACGGGCCTACCAACCAAGCCGAAAAGATATCTTCTTCGGCTGGTTGAGTAAGGCCTTCTAATCAGTGGCGCTGATGTAGAAGGAAGTCGCTACAAATGTACGCGTAGAAAGTAATACTTTTCAAGGTATTTGAAAGTACATGTTGTTAGAATTGATGATAATACAAAAAAAAAAAAAAAATATCTAACCTGTTGGGTGATCTGTTTAAAAGACTTTTCCTTTTTCTCCTTCAGCCAGGAAAAAAATTGATTGGAAAGTGACTTGAGAAATTATTATAAGAAATTTGTTACATAAAACTGATTTTCGAAAGGGCACAGGACATTTATTTGAATATGTAAACTTAACTGTAGTAGTTGGAGGTCAATGAATCGTTTCGTAAGAAAAGTATTCAAAATGTTTTAAGGAAAAAAAATAATAAAATGTACTTGAAACATTTTCTCCAAGCGGAGATAAATTAATGTAGCTATAAGAGAAATAATTTAGTCATCGTATTGAAAAATAATTATATCCATCAATATCTCATGAAAATTGAATGCAAATCTGCAGCCGTAGGAAAAAAAGGAATATGATCGGGAAAGTGTGCACATATTAATTAAATTAAAAAATTATTACAGCCATTACTTTTGGAAGTCCAAGGGACAATTTATTTCTTACGTACATTCAATAAACAAATGAATTTTTTTTTTTTTGTACGTTTCAACAAATCTTTCTACGATGAGGGTAATTGAAGAAAATACCTGTTTCTTATACAGATGGCACTTCTAAAGCAAGTTAGTTTTACCATTATGTGATACCATCTATTAAATGTGGGCAAAACAAATTTATCATTGATTCATGGGTTTGCTTTGGTTGTAGAGCCATTTGTTACCAAATCGAAATTTGATTGCTGAAGCGATGAGTAGTAGTCGTCGTTTTGCGTCTCTTTGTCACTTGGATCTGAATTCCCGATTATACACCAGAAACCAAGAAACAGTCATTACAATGGTTGTTTCCTGTGAATATGCTCCAGAGAATGCGAAGATGGTCTCATCACCGGAAAAGTTATGGCGACGATTTTGGAACACTGAAAAATGTCACACTTATGGAGTTCTTAAACGAAAGAAGAAAACAATGGGTTGTATAACAGTGAGTCAATCCCTTTCCATTTCCAACACGGATATTCTTAGAGTCCCTCCCCACGTAATTATAACTTTCGTTGTGCATCGCTAATTGGGGGAATAATTTGATAAAAATAAATTTTAAAAATTCTAAGCAAAATAAGTAATTAAAAAAATAACATTCATAAAACTGAGGTGCATCATCGTTAACGATATAAAATCAGATTAAAAGTATGAAACATACAGTAACCATTTTATTAAAGATTAAATTAATAACATATGGTTGCTTTACATAAAAGCTTTTCAAAAAAAAAAAAAAAAACTGGCTATATTTATGCCGAAAAAAACTAATTTAAAATTACATTATTACTGTTACTAAGTCATTGTCTCGTGTTTGTGCGATGGTTACTAAAATCTATGTGAAATAACATCATCAGGTCACAATGGCTTATTCCTACTTATACAATACAAAAGAATTATATAGTGCAGCGACACAAATTATCTTGTTCAATGATACAAATTATTCTACTGTCCAGTTGTATCTGTAAGCTCATGTTTTTCCTTGGCCAGTCGCTCACACTCATGCTTTCTCTCCTAAGAACCTGTATAAAATTCTATCTAAGTCGTACTTATATATATATATATATAAAATAGCTGTATAGAGTTTTTTATATTAAATATTTGATATTTTTAATTACGCAACTCCCTTGGTGTTTTTGATGCTATACGAACTGTAATTCTATTATATCGTTATGGTACAATGCTCTGAACCACTATGTATGCATTTATGTACTGATGTCAATAACACCGGTAAAAAACGACTTTTTTTAATACAGGTTTTCATTGAAACTTCACACTTAACGTAACATAATTTTTATACCTTAAATTTTAAGAGCAAAAGGGAACGTTGAATCAAATTGAATTTATTCAATAATTAGTTTTAATAATTTATTTCATTATTTGACGTTTATTAAATTTATCATCCAAAATAAATATGTGTAAAATTTTTTAGCTCATTTAAGCTACATATAATCAAAATTAAAGCAAACAATAAATTATGTTATTAAATTGTGTGAATATATTTAAGCTAAATGTAAAAAAAGTTAAAGTAAACGATAAATTATTAAACAATGGATTTGGTGACCAATTGGCAACTTGGTGAGAAACTGGGCGTAAAATTTAATTCTCTAAATGATCAGTTTTAATTAATTAATTTTTATTAATTATAGTTAAATTATCGTATTTTCATCCAAAACAATCGTGTATAGAAAATTTAAGCTCAATTGAGCGCTTTAAAATGTGAGAAAAAGGCTTTTAAAGTTTTGAACCGGACAAAGTTACAATTGCCTCAGATAAAGTTTCTACGTAAGTTAAAGAAAACCCATTAAATATCTAGTCAGTGAAGTTGCCCAAGAATTGTCCTGATTCAAATGAGATCTTTTTTACCGAAGTTTAAATCTGCTGTCATATGCTCAGCTGTAGGTTTCAGGTTTTTTTTTTTTTTGCGAATAATTTGTGCCAATACTGACTGGTTCTGTCGAATAGTCTTCTTTCCTGTCCTCAGATTCCAGGTTTAGTAATAACGCATTCTCCTTTTAGTTACCTGGTGTTGTGACGAGTGGCCGCAATCTTATACACAGTTCTTTTTCCATCACCAAAACTTCGGTTGTTTCAGACCTGAAGACCCTATTAGTCGAACATCAATAATTATGCCATTCTGCAAATCTCTGAGTTATAACATTTTAAAATAATACTATACAATTGGTATCTTATCTGCAATTGTACCACTTAATAGTAGACTTCCTGTCCTATTCGTATGTATAAACATCAACGTTAACTACATTACAAGATTTGTATGAGCATTTCTTCAGTGGGTGTTTCCAGCATTTTGTCTATCATTTGTTTGTTCTATGCGAAATGCACAGTATATGTATTTCCTATTTGAATTATAACATGTTTTTAATCGCATATTTCCCTTTAATTGAATCTTGGGAACTTTCATATGATGTTGTATGAATTGAGAGTTTCTTTCAATGAATGAAACGTGACTTGTGTAAATTAGAATGAAAATAGTGAAGTGTAGTGAATAATATTAAGAAATTTAATGTTTCATTTGAGAATTGATTTTTGTGGAAGAATCATCAGTTTTTATTCTTCAGTATTTATTTATCACCGGCAACGGTTTTCTTCTTTAAAATGCTTTGCTTGTGAAAATAAAAATATAAAAATGCATTAGGAATTTGAGAATGATACTTTTTTTTATGATAGTATTGCTTGCGTGGAGTCTGTGACTTGGAAATACGCTTACTTTACGCTAATTAATATTCATTTTGGTGAATTGGTGATATAGATCGGGAAGATGATGTTTACTCAATACGATGACTTGAAACTTTCATCGTCCAATAAGCTCACTATCAAAGATGATTTTTTTTTTTTTTTGCCTTTAATAACACCGAATAAATTTTCAAAAAAACCCGTTATAACATAATAAAAAGAAATTATCAAAGCTGATTTCAATATTTTGCTTACTATTTCAGACTATAATATTTATTAGCCAGGCCGCGAAAGCTGTCCATCGTTGAAAACCCGGAAAAAAAAGTAGGTGAAAGAGTGAATAATAATTTGTCAATATATGTTTTAAGTTATACGGAATGAATTGTTAACAGAATCAAAATCATTTTATAAAAGCAGGGGGGGGGACAATACAACTATTACGAAAACTGAAAACTTTCACTAGTGGATCTTGAACTTTGATCACAATATGCATATAAATCATGAAAAGGAAGAGAAAAATCTCATTCAATAGATATCTCACTAGACAAGTAAAGTACAATGATATTTCACGAAAGGTTTTTTTTTTTGAGAAATCATTTATTTTGCAATCTCGAATAATAAAAGATCCGATCAGCCTTCGAAAACTCTCCATCATCATGTCATTGAAAAAGGTGCATCGTGCACTCGACGGCCTTAGCTGTCTGGAAGTACAAAAGACGTAGTCGTAGAAAGAGATGAACTGTAGATGGCATTGAGAGCACATTATGACAATATTCATATTCTCGATCACAGACGAATTTTGAACACTTCTTAAACAAGTCACGGCAGGTCATTAATAAACGAGGTGGCTTGCTGTGTGTTTCTTACTTAAGAAATAAGCCTCATAAATTAATATGTAGCCCCAAAATTACTTCTTACACTAGATTCGTGCATTTTTTGGCTCAGAATCAAAGAATAACAAAATAGACGTAGAAAAGAATATGTATATATATATATGTGTGTGTACATGTATATATATAGTTATGTTGACTAGACATAATTTTAAATTACACAAAATCAAACTAATTTACAAATTGTGATCATTAAAACCACATTTAAAATTTTTAGACTATGATACTACAGAAATGAAAAAAAAAAGTTAAATACTAAAATATCAAAATAACCATTTTAAAAATATTATTATTAGTTAAAGAAAATATGAAAAATATTGTAACGAAAAAACCCATAAATTTATTGAAACACTAATATGCATAATAATTTTAATTAAATACAAATATAAACCCTGAATTAAAAATTATAACCTGCAAAGTGAGACATTTGCGAAAATTCCTTTAATTAACAATTGGGGTTTCTTTTTGATTTAATATATATGGGTTTCTAGTTTTTACCCAATCAAATGAAACGTAATGATGCAAATTAAGTACATTTTAGAAATGATGTGAATAAGTATAATCAATTATCATAAAAGCGACAACTTTATCAGCAATATCAAAAGAATATTGTGGCCAACGAATATTGATTTGAGATTGAATAAAGGTATTTTGTTTCCATGTTTTTATACCACCATTCATCAAACTTTTTAGTTGCACAACTGCTGTTTTGAAAATCACAGAAGAGAATCACTCAAGATCAAATGAAATTCAGCTAAATGTCAATTATAGGATATGTATGAAAATTAATAAAGTTTCAGAACCATCGCGCGTGCCGCGCCCTCTGAGATTGATGCTGAAAAGCAAGTATAAATAAGTGCTGTAGCGGGACGTTGAAAAAGTCTATGATTATTGTAGTGCAAACGTTAGTGAGACCTGAGTATGCCTCCACGACGGAAGAATAAGAATTAAAGCAACTTACGGGTTTGAACGAGGGAGGATAATCGGCCTTCGAGAAGGATTTTCTATCGCGCAATAACAGCTCGTATGCAGCGGAACAGTTCCACAGTGATGCGAGTTTGGAAGCAGTGGACCGAGCACCAGACAACTCGAAAAACAGGCGCTGAAGAAGGTGACGTCAGCGCGATGATCGACACCTGCTCACATGGCGGTGAATGAGCACAGCTTCCTCCAGGCAGCAGGCAGCGTTGGTCTACTGCTACAGGTGTATTGTCGCTTCGTCAATTCGTCGTCGTCTGCTGCGCCGTGGATTGCGTGCAAAGGGTGCCTTTATACAGGATTCCCTTCACGGTGAATCATCGACGGCTGCGTCGGCAGTGGGCTCTTGAGCACAGAGACACGAGCTGATTGGCACCAAGTTGTCTTTTCAGATGAATCACGCTTCAATTTGTGGACCTTGATGGCCGTGTTCGTGTTGAACGTTATGCCGGTCAACGCTGCCTTCCTGAGTGTATTATTGAACGACATAGTGGTCGAACCCGGGTTATAGTGGCTGGGGTGCGATTTCATATCATGGACGATCAATTTGATACGGAGGAGGTAATCTCAATAGCAACAAGTACGTCCGTGAAGTGCTAGGCCAAGTCGTTCCTTTCCTAGAGCATCCCTGGAGCTATCTTTCAACTTGGGATAATGCACGCCCATGTTGCTGACTGTTTCGAGACTTCTGTTCAGCACAACATGCAGCTTCTTCCTTGCCTGCTTATTCACCGGATATGTCGCCTATTGAGCACGTGTGGGATATGGTTGGTCGGCGTCTCGCTCGTGATCCGCGTCCTGCAGTTTCCAAAGACGAACTTTGGTTGCCATACAAGCGATATGGAATTCTCTTCCTCAAGCAGATATTCAACATCTGTTTGACTCCATGCCATCGTATAGCAGCACTTATTGCAGCGCATGGTGGCTGCAAATCTGATTTCGGACGCTTAATTTGTTTCTTTTGTTTGAAAATTTCATCATTTATTTGTATCAGTACAAGTCGTTCTGCATTAAATTTCATTTTGATTCTGATGATTCTTTCATGTTATTTGCATTTTCTACAAACAGCAGTATAGTATCGTCATTTTCTCTCCATCTATTACACACATATATACATATATATATACACTCATTACCACAAAAATTTGCTCACAAAGTAAGAGCAGGATTGTTACAAACTTGACATGAAGGTACGTGTGTCAACGAACACATAAATGATAGAAATGCAGCGTGATTCTGCATTGCATAATTCAACCAGAGGCCCATCGGAGGTAATATGAGCGCTGTCAGAGTTCGAGGAGGAAGAATAATAGGAATGATGAAA